>CM053275.1:62969962-63477462 GCA_028583415.1 Protea cynaroides | reverse complement strand
TCTCGATTGATACAACATAATTGGATATTTTAATTATGATTATCACAGTTAGATTCTCAGTTCATTTAATATTAAGACTTCCGTTATTGTGTATTTATTCTGATTATGGTTGTGGATGTGTATGGTTTAAGCTATGGACACAGCCTATTTGAGATCCTGGATAGAACCGTTGATTTATTAGTTGTTCATCACACCGTTCTGAATAGTGTAGAATTGGGGTGTAACAACTTGGTATCAGAGCTCTCAGGCCCTGTCTTTTAAACCAGTATACTACCACAAAAGTTGTGAACTGAGATAGGATAACATTTAAAAGCTATAATAATAACACACTATAAGCACCTGTGTTGTTTGAGACAAAATTTGAAAGAGAATAATGCATCTACTAAATGAGAAACAAGTTCATATACACTCAAATGAAAAACAATCGTATATACACATATCTAAAGCAAAGTACAGTCCACAATCCAGACAGTTACTCTGTAGTACAAAAGAAAAAAATAAAAGAAAAATACATCATGAAGCTGGAGGTGATGGGGGAGGCGGTGCCTCGTGGTTTCTGTCGTAGTCCTCAGCATAGACTCTAGTCAACCAAGGTACCTGAGTCTGGGTCGTCTGAAGACTAGCTGTGAGATCAGCAACCCACTGATCAGTCATGCGCTGAGCATCTAGAAGCTCTCCCACCCTCAGATCAGACATGCACTGAGCCTCTGTAATCCCACGCAGTAGCCCCATCATGTCATCAGAAGGTGGGTGTGAAGGACTAGCTACATGTGAAAGACCAGCTCCCATAGCATGTGTAGGTGATGGAGGAGGTATGGAGTCTACATCCATGTACAAACGATATTCATCCCCAGCATCATCCCCATGAACCCCTGCTCCAGTGGTTGCTCCTGCTGCCTCAGCGTCTGGCATCTCCACTCGAGAACGAGGACGCACTAGAACGTTCCTCTCATCGTTGCTGACCTGAGCATCCCGCATTTCCATCTTACAGATGGCCTCCCAATCCAGAGGTAATGAGAAGGATTTCTCCTGAATCCTCTCATCCACCAAATCAACACCCAGGCGGGTAAACAGTGTAGTGATCAGGGATCCGTAAGGCAGGTTGCCTACCTGACTAGGCAGTGTGGCACTGATCATCGTCCGCATAATAATATAAGGGAGGCACACAGGCTGCCTAGTATAGATACAGTAAAGCAAATACTGGGTCAACTGGGAGATCCTCTCGTAGTGTCCACTCTGGAGTATCAGGTTGTGCTGGATGATCTTCCAGTACACCCGAGGCTCTGGACGTAGGTAGATCGTTTTCATCTCCCAGTGATCCTCTTTGATAAGCTGACGGTCTATCTCAGCCCTCATCTCCAAGGAAAATAACTGGGGCTCTCTGGGGGCACAATATACCAAGGGGCCGTCATATGAAATGCCCAAGAGGTCTGCTAACTGTCGATAGTCAAAGGAAATCTCTACTCCCTTGACGTAGCTCATGATCCTGAGCTCCCTACCCCACTCAGTGTCATTGTGATCTCCCACCACCTAGAGATTACAATAGAACTGTCTCACCAGGTCCGGATGGGTATAGGCGTCGTAGGTGATCATGGGAAGCCAGCCCATGTCACCAAAGGCTCTTTTTACATCGAACAAGGCTAGGCTAGCCAAGTCCACACGACGACCTCCCTCTACCTTCTTATGAGCATAGCGGGCATACTGCGCCTCGGCCTCGTTAGAACGGAAACAAACTGGGTTGTGAACTCTAGGTACTTTTGTACGAGCCATATTATCTGCAAAAACAAAGAGAAACAGATGATAGCTTAGTAAAGATGAAAAACCCAAAAATTTTGGCATTATAACGGCATAAATTGGGCAAAAGCCTCACTTTTCACCCATACACATAGGCAAGAGGACTTATACAGATTCTAAACTATCCTACAAGACTCATACAGTTGGAAATTTTATCTAAGAAGATTGAATTTGAAGAAATTGCAAGAAATTAAAAAATATCGACAAATTAGAGAAAAAATGGAAAATTTCAAGTTTATCGCTAACCAACCGATGAAACTCAAATATTTTTGAGGGCTTTTGTCTATTGTGTCACCAACAACAAAAGCCCCTAATAAAAATCGAATTTTTACGGTTGGAAAAAGTTTAATTTGAAGAAACGATATAAACGAGCAAAAACCTAGTTAAGAAACCCTAAAAACATGAAATCGTAGAAAACATACCAGTAGAGAAGGAGTAGAAGTCAAAAAGAGAAGCAAAAATCACCAAAGGGTAGGAGTTGTCACTGTAGCAACTTAGAGGAACAAGCCGAGTCGGAAAGGAGGAGAAAGAATGAGAAATGGATCCAAAAATCGAGATTAAAACACCTGATTTTCAGTCCTAGGGTCGCATAATTCGACCAAAACATGCGACCCTACCTCCGACCCCCTCATCGACCCTAGCCTCTCGGTGATCTGACAGAGAACTAGGGGTCGATCCTAGGGTCGGACATCCATCAACCCTACCATCGACCCTAGGCTCTCGATAAGTGACAGTGAATCTCAGGGTCGCATACCCTAGGGTCAGACATCCATCGACCCTACCATCGACCCTACGATGGAAAATACAGTATTTTTGACAGAATGATCTGAAAAATTTGAAAATATCATTGACTAGTGGATTTAAATATGAAAATGAAGTATATGATGATTGCCTCACATATTCTATGATTTTCAGGCATTACCACTACCAGAGCAGATAATGGCTGGACGCAGAGTGACCAGACAAAGCCGTCACTCTATTCCACCACCACCACCTGTGGAGGAAGGCGGCCATGAAAATCCAAAAGTACAGGGTAATCCGAATGAGGCACAGCCAGTAACTCATGGCCAGGCAAATTCTACAAACCTGTTAGCTCCACCTACAGACCTGGCTACAGTCGTACTGAATCTGGCACAACAACTGGAGCAAATACAACAGGTACAAGCTACTATGCAAGCTGCCATAGGCATGGCTTTTACAGCCGCACAGACGACACCGATGCTAGCAGGATAGGCAAGCACAGTACCAGGGGGAAGTAACACGGTACCCCACGCACCTCAAACACCAGTCATGCAGGCTCAAGTACAAAACCCTGATGTAGCTCAAGGTGGATATCAATACCAACCACCTATGTATGGGGCCTACGTTCCTCATCAGCTGGACCACTCCAGACTGGTCGAGCATTTCCTGAAGATGAAGCCCAAAGAATTTAATGGCAAGCCAGCAGATCCTTTGTGGCTAGCACACTGGGTTGATGAAATGGAAAGAAATTTTATGATGATGATAGTGAATGAGGAGGAGAAAGTGTTGTGCGCCACATTTATGCTAAAGGGCGATGCACACCATTGGTAGAAGTCTAACAGGACATATCTGTTAACCAAGCACACCCAATTGACTTGGGATATATATAAGGAGGCATTCTTTGGGAAGTACTTTTCTAGAAGTTTCAGAGATTCTATGGAGAAAGAGTTCCTGACTTTGTATCAGGGACAGACGACTGTCGATGCATACCAACAGCATTATGAGGAGCTGTTCTTCTTTACACCAGTCAGTATGCAAGCGGAAGATACAAAGACCCGAAGGTTCATCATGGGACTTAGGGGAAGTATTCATGAACATGTACTAGGACTTGAGAAGAAAGTCTACAGTGAAGCAGTACAAATTGCTCGAGTGATAGAGTCGAGCCAGAAAGAGAGCTATTTTGCTCGAAACAGGGGCATTAAGAGGCCAACTGGAAATTCATATAACGGAGGGAATACAAGGACATTCAAACCCTTCCGTACTCAAGGTTTTAACGCTACAGCCAAGACTACTCCAGCAGCTCAACCGCAACAAAAGCAAAATAACAAAGGAGTAAAATACTATAACTGCAATCAAATATGACATTAGTCAAGGGAGTCTCCTAAACCCATGAAGTAGCTACAGCAAGGAAAGGTTTATGCTGTTACATCTGAGGATGCTGCCGCATCGCCTGATGTGGTCACAGGTATGACCTGAACCTTTTCATTTTGTGTTACATTGTGTGCGCATGTAGACTAAATTAAAACAAATCACAGGTATCGTACCTATTAATGGCATTCTCGCCAGAGTACTCTTTGATTCAGGAGCTACTCATTATTTCATATCTGTATCATTTGGAAAGAAGCTGAACCTACCACTCAAATATCTAGACTATAAACTGCTTGTACAGTCATCGATGGGATTAGAAGTGGAATTTCAAAAAGGTTATGGACCATGTCCAGTCCTTATTGACGAAAAAACTTTAGATGCAACCCTGATTCAACTTGAGATGGTTGACTTTGACGCCATCTTGGGAATGGACTGGTTAGCTAGGCATTCTGCAAACCTATCATGTGCCAAAAAGAAGCTGACATTTAAAGACAAGGAAGGAGCAGAGTTCAGTTTTGCGGGAACCAAACTTTTCGTAAATGAAAGCTCATACTCTCTGCATTAAAGGCTAGGAAGTGCCTTGAGAAAGGAGCAGTTGGTTATCTAGTATCTGTGGTCGATCTTACCAAGGAAGCACCACGAATGGAGGATATTGATGTTGTGCGTGACTTCCCAGATGTATTTGCTGAAGAGTTACCAGGACTACCACCCGACCGAGCGACAGAGTTCGTTATAGATCTTATACCCGGAGCCGCACCAATATCTAAAGCACCTTATAGAATGGCTCCTACTGAACTAAAGGAATTAAAAGTACAACTACAAGAACTACTGGACAAGGGTTACATCCGACCTAGCATATCACCATGGGGAGTGCCAGTATTATTTGTAAAGAAGAAGGATGGTAGTGTTCGATTGTGTATAGACTATCGGGAACTGAATAAGCTGACAATCAAGAATCGATATCCATTGCCTCGGATCGATGAATTGTTCGATCAGTTGCAAGGTAACAAGGTATTCTCCAAAATCGATCTTCGGTCAGGCTACCATCAGTTGAAGATCAAAGACGGTGATATTCCCAAGACAGCATTCAGGACCAGATATGGACATTATGAATTTTTGGTCATGTCTTTTGGATTGACAAACACACCAGCAACTTTTATGGAACTTATGAATCGGGTATTCCATGATATGTTGGATACGTCAGTTATTGTATTCATTGATGACATATTGGTCTACTCCATGGACAAGGAAACTCATATTAAGAATCTAAACGCCGCTCTGTAGTGATTACGGGAAGAGAAGCTTTACGCCAAATTTTCAAAGTGTGAGTTTTGACTAAATGAAGTCGCCATCCTTGGCCATGTTGTATCCGCTAAAGGAATTAAAGTGGATCCTAGCAAGATCGAAGCCATTGTAAAGTGGGAAGCACCAAAGAACGTTGCAGAAATTAGAAGTTTCCTGGGTCTAGCTGGTTATTATCGACGATTTGTGGAAGACTATTCCCGAATTGCCGTACCTCTCACCAGTTTGACTAAGAAGGGCGAAAATATTGTTTGGACTGAGAAATGGGAGTAGAGTTTCCAAACATTAAAAGCTAGATTGATATCTACTCCGATCTTGACCATTCCAATTCTAGGACAGCCATTTATTTTGTACACTGATGCATCAGGATTGGGATTAGGATGTGTACTTATGTAAGGAGAATAAATAAGTTCTTATGCCTCAATACAAATTGAAGACACATGAGAAGAACTATCCCACTCATGATTTGGAATTAGCGGCAGTAGTACATGCTGTCAAGATATAGAGACATTAATTGTACGGAGAGAAATTTCAGATTAAATCAGATCATAAGAGTCTTACTTATCTCTTTAATTAGAATGAGTTGAATATGAGACAAAGAAGATGGCTGGAACTATTGAAAGATTATGATTGTGATATCCAGTATCATCCGAGAAAAGCTAATGTGGTTGCTGACGTGCTGAGTAGAAAGGCAATGATAAAATCTCAAGGAGAGGTTAACACAACTGCCGCAATGTGTACTATCGGAGAGGTAATGAGCAGTTTGTGATAGATGCACCGGGTGAATCAACTAACCAAGGGTTTATTCATCGGTTTGCAAGTATGTTCGCCACATTGAAGATTGTACCTGATATAATTGATGAAGTGAAAACAGCTATTAAATCAGACCCTTATCTAAGAATGGTGCAAGAGGACATTGAAAAAGGTAGGACTATCCCTGAGTTCGCCTTGGACGTTGAAAAGGTACTGAAGTACAATGGAAGAGTATGTGTACCTAAAACAGAAAGTTTAGACATTAGACACCGACTAATGAAGGAAGCCCATACCACCGCCTATTTGATACATCTTGGAAGTAAAAAAATGTATCATGATCTAAAGAAATTATATTGGTGGAGAGGAATGAAAGCAGATGTAGCTAAGTTCGTGTCTCAATGCCTAAATTGTCAAAGAGTGAAGGCTGAACGACAAAGACCTACAGGACTATTACAGCCATTACCGGAACCAGCATGGAAATGGGACTGCATCACTATGGACTTCATCACTGGGTTACCATTGACTCCCTGAGTAGTTGACGCAGTTTGGGTGATTGTAGACTGCCTGACAAAAATGACTCGATTTATAGCTATACGACCTCAGTATACACTGGAGAGGTTAGCTAAATTGTATGTGGATAATATTGTCAGATTACACGGTGTACTTGAAAGCATTGTGTCCGACAGAGATCCACAATTTACTTTAAAATTTTGGGAAGGATTGCAAAAGGCTATGGGTACAACATTGAAGTTCAGTACTGCATTCCATCATCAGACAGACAGACAGTCGGAGCGTACCATTCCGATTCTAGAAGACAAGCTCTGAGCCTATGTAATTGATTTTAAAGGATCATGGGATGAAAAATTACCATTGATGGAGTTCGCTTATAACAACAGCTATCACGCTACTATATAGATGTCACCCTATGAAGCATTGTATGGTAGAAAGTGTCGAACTGCTTTGTTTTGGAATGAAGTTGGAGAACATAGCATTGTTGGACCAGAATTTGTTGAAGAGACATGTCGAGTAGTCGACATCATCAAGGAAAGAGTAAGAATGGCTCAGAATCGTCAGAAGCAATATGCAGATACTCGACGCCAAGACCTTGAATTTGCCATAGGTGATAAGGTATTCCTCAAAGTGTCACCTATGCGAGGTTTGAAACGGTTCGGACAGAAAGGGAAACTAAGTTTGAGATATGTCGGGCCATATGAGATTCTAGCCAAACGTGGAAAAGTGGCTTACTAGTTACCACTACCACCATCTATGTCAAGTGTGCATGATGTATTTCATATCTCCTTATTGAAGAAGTACGTCAGAGATCCAATGCACATTTTGACAGTGGATCCACCAGAATTGACTGACGATTTGACATTTTAAGTAGCAACAACTGAAATCACCAGCCGCAAGTTTCAACGACTACGCAACCGTGACATCTATTATGTTAAGGTCACCTAGATAAGCAGAGATATAGAAGAAATTACATGGGAAGAAGAGAATGCTATGCGAAAGCAATACCCTCATCTATTCGACTCGAAAGGTATGTACAAATTTTGAGGACGGAATTTTTGTAAGCAGGGGGAGTTGTAAGACCCGTATCGAACTAGCCGGTCTTACCACCTTGTGCCAGGTTTACCTATCGGGGTCGAGCCAAATGGACCAAGTGCGTGAAGGAAATAGCAAAACCAGGTATGAAAATGACCCAAAAATAATAAAATAGGGGGTAGGGTCGCATACCTAAATAGGTAGGATCGACCCCACCTCATTAGGAAGTCAGACCCATGACTTTTAGTCCTAGGGTCGGACAACTAAAACCCTAGGGTCGACGAGATCTGCGACCCTAGCATCGACCCTAGGATCACCGACAAAAATCGTAAATAGGAAACTTTCCTAATTTCAAGGGGATTTTTTCCTAATCTCAATGGGACTTATTTTGAGAGGTTTTACTCTATAAATAGGATGTCCCTTAGCCTATTTCACTCCTTTTGAAACCCTAATTGAAAGTAAGAGAAGGAGAAGAGAAGGAGAATTGGAGAGGAAGACTAAAGAGAAAAATTCAGAGAAACCTCTGAGTCTCAGCAAACCTTAGGTATGGATATGTTTTCCATGAATTGTTTAAGACCTTAGAATAGTTCATGAAGAAGGTATGATCTAGGAGAAACCCAAATCATCCATCCATGGGAAGATTTCATTGGAATCCATGGAGGGAATCATGGTAGACAAAGTAAGGAAGTAACCTGGAGTTTTAAGCCATTGAACAAGCATAGAATGGACTGTGGAAGTAAGCAAAATGATCCAAACATGAAAGAATAGACTGTAGAATGAAAAGGTCGACTCAAACCACGTGCGGTTGCACATAGGGTAGATTGGGAATCGAACCTACCAGACCACAAGATCGACCCCTAGCTCCTGGGAAGTCTAGGGAAGCTGCGGTCGCACCTAGGGTCGATGGGACAACTGACCCTAGCATCGACCCTATACCCTGGGGTCGCAGAAACCTGCGACCCTACCTGCGACCCATCCTGCGACCCTAGCTTTACAGCAAGCTTAAAACTGTCGGAATGAATTCTAATTAAGATCTATCATCTTGTTAGGTTTTCCTATTGATATAAAGGTGATTCTTAAAGCTTGAAAGAGGATTTACACTCAAGCAAAGGTGAGGGAACAAGACCTAAACTAATTGGCTAATAATAAACTATTTTCATTTATTGAGTCCAATCCCATGTATGATTCTCTGATTATATGATTGTAATGTGCATATCACATGTCATTTATTCCGGTTATTATGGTTCATGCATATTTAATTTTGTTTATTTACAACATGATGATGACGATGATGCTAGGAATAGGCATGTGAATGTTTGTGTGTGGTTAGTGTACTTAATGCAAGTGGGGCATCAGGGGAAGTGTGATAAGGTGCGGTCCTAAGGACTTTAGCCCTATCTCTACTCAAGTTTTGTCCACTGACATCATCGTAATGCGATTACCTTGGCAGAACTATTACGTCATAGGGCATCAGGGGAGGGGGTCTCGGGCCGTGTAGTCTCTGACTCTACCGGGGGGCCTTAGCTCTATCTCTATGCACGTATTAAGGAATGCGGGGGTGAGGCCTTGGATACACTATTTGACATTAGGATTAGTTAGTTGCGAGACCCGTTTGCAAGCCCTCGCCAACAAGGGCTTACGTGTTGGTATGGGTAGAGCATCAGGGGAAGTGTGATGCGGTGCGGTCCTAAGCACTTTAGCTCTATCTCTATTCCATGGTGGGTTGGATCTGGACGACAACGGTGTTTGATCCATTGGGTGGGCTTACACACCCTGGGTATAGAGGCGAGGCGGTCACTGAACCTTTCTATTGCATACTGCAAACTTATATACCGGACCACAGATATGAATTGAATGCATGTATATTTTTGTTGCATTGTTTTGTTTGCTCACTGAGCCGTGACGTGTGCTCACCCTTTTCGAATTTGAATATTTTTAGTTGATGATGCAGGTACCACTGTGGAAGATTATATGAATGCTTCTGCGTATGGGCACGTGGCTGCAATGGAGGCTGAAGATATAGTGGAGATGCATGACTCCTCAAGCGAGTGCAACTCATACATTTTCGATTAGATTTTTATTTGAACTATTAAGGAAATGTAATTTGATATTTTATTTGTTTATGCCTCGATTGATACAATATAATTGGATATTTTAATTATGATTATCACAGTTAGATTCTCAGTTCATTTAATATTAAAACTTTCGCTATTGTGTATTTATTCTAATTATGGTTGTGGATGTGTATTGTTTAAGCTAATGGACATAGCCTATTTGAGATCCTGGATTGAACCGTTGATTTATTAGCGGTTCATCACACCATTCTGAATAGTGCAGAATTGGGGTGTGACACCTACACCCTAGGGTCGCAGAAACTGCTACCCTAGGTGCGACCCTACCTGCGACCCTATGATTTCAGCTAGTCTAAATTTAACAGAATTAAATCTAATTAAAATCTATCGACTTGCTAGGCCTTTTTAGTGGTTTAAAAGTGAATTATGAAGCTTGAACGAGGATCTACTAGCAATCAAAGGTGAGGAAACAAGACCTAAACTAATTGGATAATAAAAAGCTATTTTTGCTTATTGAGTCCTATACCATGATTGATTCTATGCGTGTATGTGTGTATTGTGCATTTAACATGTCATCCAATATTCCTGCTCTTACTGTTCATGCATATTTAAATTCGTTTATTTATAACATGATGATGATGGTGATGTTAGGAATAGGCATGTGAATGTTTGTGTGCGGTTAGTGTATTTGATGCGAGTGGACATCAGGGGGAGGACGTGATATTGTGGTGTGTCTTGGTCACCAGACTCCAGCTCTATCTCTACTCAAGTCTTGTCCACTAACATTGTCGTATCGCCATTACCGTAGCAGAGCTATTACGTCGTAGGGAATCAGGGGAGGTGGTCTCGAACCGTGTAGTCTCTGACTCTGTCGGGGGGCCTTAGCTCTATCTCTACGGACGTATTGAGGGTTGCTGAGGTGAGGCCTTGGATACACTGTTTGACATTAGGATTGGTTAGTTGCGAGCCCAGTTTGCAAGCCCTCGCCAATAGGGGCTTACGTGTTGGTATGGGAGCATGTGGTACTTTAATGCCGATACCATTGGGTACACTGTTTCCATGGTGGGTGCATGTGGGACGGCAATGCTGATATTCATTGGGCGGCTTCACACACTCGTGTATAGAGGTGAGGCGGCCTCCGAACCTTTCTGTAGCACATTGCAAACTTATAAACTATACCAAAGATATGAATTGAATGCATGCATATGTTTGTTGCATTGTTTTGTTTACTCACTGAGCTCAAGTTGGAGAGCTGGCCCTCGCGCATGCAAGTCTTTTAGTTTCTGATGTTGCAGGTATTACAATTAAAGATTATGCCAACATGCCAACTTATGAACACGTGGCGGCTATGATGAGCAAGCTGTGGAGGACCATTATGATTCGTTAAGCAAGCGTTTCACTGTGGATTCGCTTGGAGTTAAATTTTCGTATTTGGATATTTGTAATATGTATTAAATTATGTTTTGGTTACTTGGAGATAAATGGAATATTAATTATTTATCATGACTAGACCTCAGTTCATTATCTGTAAAACTTTTGCTATTTACTTTATTACCTCTGATTAATGTGGAATGTGTTTTGATTTAACAATGTGGGAATCGCCTATACGAGATCCTAGTTGAACCGTTGGTTTATTGACGGTTCATCACACCAGTCTGGTTGGTTCAAAATTGGTGTGTGACATATACGACCTCAGTATTCCCTAGAGAGGTTAGCTAAGCTTTATGTAGATAATATTGTCCGATTACTTGGTATACATGAAAGCATTGTGTCCGACAGAGACCACGCTTTACCTCAAAGTTGTAAGAATGATTACAGAAGGCTATGGGTACAACATTGAAGTTTAGTATTGCATTCCATCCTCAGACAGAGGGCAGTCAAAGCGTACTATTCAGATTTTAAAAAACATGTTTCGAGCTTGTGTTATTGATTTCAAAGGATCATGGGATGAGAAATTACCATTGATTGAGTTCGCTTATAGCAACAGCTATCAAGCGACTATACAGATGTGACCTTATGAAGCACTGTGTGGTAGGAAATGTCAAACTCCTTTATTTTGGAATGAAGTTGGAGAACGGAGTATTATTGGACCAGAGTTTGTTGATGAGACTTGTCGAGTAGCTAACATTATCAAGGAAAGTATCCGAATAGCTCAGAACCATCAGAAGCAATATGCAGATAATCAACGCAGAGATCTCAAATTCACCATAGGTAATAAGGTATTTTTGAAAATATATCCTATGCATGGTTTGAAAAGGTTTGGACAGAAGGAAAAAATGTGTCCTAGATATATTGGACCTTATGAAGTTCTAGATAGGCGTAGAAAAGTAGCATATCAGTGAGCACTACCACCATCCATGTCAAGTGTCCATGATGTATTTCATATCTCATTACTGAAAAAGTACGTCAGAGATCCAATACACATGTTAACAATGGATCCACTGGATTTGACTGAAGATTTGACATTCGAATCAGTACCTTTTGAGATCACTATCCGGAAGGTGCAACGTCTTCGCAACCGCAACATTTACTATGTTAAGGTTACTTGGAGAAGCCAAAATGTAGAAGAAGTTACATGAGAAGAAGAGAACGCTATGCAGAAGTAATATCCTCACCTATTCGACCAAGAAGGTATGTGCAAATTTTGAGGGAAAAATTTATATAAGAGGGGGGGGGGAGTTGTAAGACCCACACTCCACTAACTTGGTCTAACCGTATCATGCCAGGTCTTCCCATCACTTCTGGACCAAGTGGACCGAGCGTGTGAACATAGATAACAAACCAGGTATGAAAATCGAGTTAAAAACACTAAAAACATACCTAAGGTCGCATGCCTGAGTAGGTATGGTCTACCATAAGGAAGGGAACCAAAAATATCAAATCCAGAACCCCACGGTCAATGATTTCGACCTTACGATCGATGGTTTATGCCACCGTATGATCGATCGTGAGAACTCAGATCAGACTTCGAGTTTTGGAAACTTTCCTAAACTAATGGATTGGTTTCCTAATTGAAAGAGGACTTTATACGGAGTGTTTTCTTCTATATAAAGGACATCTCTCAGCCCATTTTCATTATTTTAGAACGTTAGTAAACCCTAGAGAAAGAGAAGGAAGAAAAGGAGAAGAAGAAAAACCTAAGGAGAAGAGTTTGCTGAGAAGAGATTGGCTCTCTATCACAGGCAAAAGTATGAAACGAATCTCTAGAGATGTAAACTCTAAGGAATAAGACTTCTATGGAGGATAGGCAATATCAAGCTATTATGATCTATGTGATTTCCATGAGAAAATCCCAAAGAGAACCATGAGGAGTGAATTTGGTGATTAGGGTTGATAATAAATTACTAATGATGGCCATAGGATGACTTTAGAATAAACCCGATTGGAAAACAGAAGAATTGACCCAGGAAGAACTCAAATTTCATATAGACTGTGACCAGAAATCTCAAGGTCCCAGCTACGATCGACCAAAGCATGACCAGTATGACCAGAGGATCGACCATAGGCATTCGGGAAGATTTCAGAAATTATATGGTCCCAGCTATAGATGCACCATATGCAACCGTAGGGTATTAATTGTAGACAGTCAGGTCGATATAGCATGAGACCATAGGACCAATCAGACAGCTATTAGTGTTCTGTTTTGATTTTTGACTACCGTAACATGCCACATATGAACCCTAACATAAATTCATATAAATTTTAGGTTGTTAAATCAATTCAAAGTGAATTTCAAGGCTTGGAAGGACATCGAGTATTGCTAACAGGTGAGGGAACAAAACCTAAACTAATTGGATAATAATAAACTATTTATTTTTATTGAGTCCAATGCCATAATTGATTCTATGCTTGTATGCTTGTAATGTGCATCTCACATATCATCCAATATTTCTGCTATTACTGTTCATGCATATTTAATTCCGTTTATATATAACATGATGATGATGATGATGCTACGTATAGGCATGTGAATGTATGTGTGCGGTTAGTGTGTTGGTTGCGAGTCGAGCATCAAGGGGAGGACATGGCATGATGGTTTTCGACCTCGTCACCAGACTCTAGCTCTATCTCTATTCAAGTCTTGCCGACTAATATCATCATATCGCCATTACCTTAGCAGAACTGTTACATTGTAGGGCATCAGAGGAGGTGGTTTCGGACCGTGTGGTCTCTGACTCTGTCGGGGGGCCCTATCTCTATCTCTATGGACGTATTGAGGGATGCTGGGGTGAGGCCTTGGATATACTATTTCACATTAGGATTGGTTAGTTGCGAGCCTAGTTTGTAAGCCCTCGCCAATAGGGGCTTACGTGTTGGTATGGGTAGAGCATCAGGTGAAGTGTTAGCGGTGTTTGATCCGGACACTTTAGCTCTATCTCTATTCCATGTTGGGTGCATGTGGGATGGCAATGGTGTTTGATTTATTTGGTGGATTCACATACTCATGTATAAAGGTGCGGCGGCCACCAAACCTATCTATGGCTCATTGCAAACTTAAAAACCAGACTAAAGATATGAATTGAATGCATGGATATGTTTGTTGCATTGTTTTGTTTGCCCACTGAGCCGTGATGTGTGCTCACCCTTTCGACTTCGAATATTTTTAGTTCATGATGCAGGTCCTACCGTTGAAGAATATATGAATGCGCCAACGTATGGACACGTTGCTGCGATGGATATAGAAGCTAAAGAAGATGCGCATGATTCGTCATGCGAGTGCAACCAATGTGTTTTTGCTTAGGTGTAGTTATAATTTGAACATCGGATATGTAATTGATTATTTATTTTTATGTCTTGTGGTTTGGAGATAATTGGATTAAATACTTATTTATCACTGTTAGACTCTCAGTTCATTATCTATAAGACTTTCACTTAATTGTTTATTACCTCTAATTATTAATGTAGAATGTGTGTTTGGTTTGATATGGTGGGTACGACCTATGCGAGATCCTGGGTGAACCGTAGCTTTATTGGCGGTTCATCACACCATTCTAGTTAGACCAGAATTGGGGTGTGACAATACGTTTAGTGAATTCCTCCCGAATAGCTATGGTCGGTACTTTGTTCATCCTTTGGTCGACTGTAGTTGCGACCATACGATTTCTGGTCAAAGTTTACATTCAATCCGATTCCTCTTGAGTCAATTTCTCAACTCTTCACTTTGGTTCATCCTAAGGTTATCCTATGGCTATTATTTATAGTTTCTCATTAACCATTATCACTAAACCCATCTCTCATAGTTATCCTTGAGATTTACTCGAAGGATCACATGGATCAAAATGGTTTGACATCTCCAATCCACAATAGAAATCTTATTCCATAGGATTTACATCTTTAGAGATCAGTTTCATTCCTTGGCATATAGTAGAGAGCCAAAACCTTCTCTGCACAACCTTTTTCTTAGTCTTCTCTCCTTCTCCTTCTCTTCCTTTTCTTCCTTTAGGGTTTGATAATGTTCCCAAAGAGTAAAAAAGGGTTGAGAAACGTCCTTTATATAGAGAAGAAACTCTCCATATAGAGTTTTTGAAATTCGATTTCGGGTCGTACGGTCGCAAAATCCGTCAACCATACGCTTGAAAACATTGATCGTACGTTTAATTATCAATGGTCTCTGTTTTCATTGTATGGTCGACCATACCTACCCAGGTAGTTGACCATACACTTAGTTTTTAGTATTTTTGAGTCAATTAGTTTACCTGTTCTCGTGGTCTATTTTCACACGGTTGGCCTACTCGATCCAACAATGATGGAAAGACCTAGCACAACATGATTAAACCGGTTAATGGAGTACGGGTCTTACAATATTGGTAACTCACTAGCTCACCACAGCTAGTGAGCCTAATGGGTCAAGTGGGGAACTACCACCTTTCTCCCCCTTGCATGGAGTGGACCCAGGCACTGCATATGATACCATGGAGAGCTTTCAACAACTGAACCTGAAATGATTTACAAGAGTGTTTGTAGAATTCTCCCAAGGAATTGGATTTGAACCATCAGGGAAACTATTAGCATCCACTGCTAATCAGATACATAGAAGGTCATGTGTGCCACCTACCAACTAGAGGGCTCACCATATGAATGGTGGCAAAGCACTCAACCCGTGCTTCTACAATACCATGAGGGGATAACTTGGGACATATTCCAAGAATACTTCTTGCTAACTATGCTCCACAAGCTGGAGAGCCTGGTTTGGAATAACGTGAAGCTATTAGAAAGGTCAGAGCAGGGATAACTACATGAATAGGTTTTGCCAAGATAATTATAAGACCCATGCCCAAATCTCATTACGATGTAATCATTATGGGCATGTGTCGGGTCTTCCCACGTGCAAATGTATTGTATCAACAAAACCAACAGCGATAACATACTCATGAGGTGACATCAAACCACTATCCTAAACCTAGTATGTCCTTAGAACACACCAAAGTGTGCTAAGGGAGGTCTAGGACCCAGCCTCTCCAAACCCTAAGAGTATGGCATGTGCAAACCTAAGCTGGCCAGCTGAATAGGAGGTCTGACTCGTGACCAAGGAGCTGCGGTCTAACACCAACCGCACGGTCCAGTTGCACCCCCTGTGCCCGAACTCGAATGGAGATCAACTGGCTACAGGACCCATTGGTTTAAAATTGAATCTTCTTTTTCTTGTATGGAAAGCTTATTGCCCATGGTTTATTTTTCGTAAGCTACCTTTGATTGAACCCAACATGGAAAGAAATGGAAGGAAATCATCCCATTACCATGTTGGGATCCCTAAGGAAATTTCCTTCCTTTCGTTTCTGTTGTGGGTGGATTCATCCCACTAGATCTGTCACCAACTTACCAGGAATGTAAAGAGAAGAGAGGGAATAGAAATGAGAAGATAAGAAGAAAAAAAGAGACGAAGAATTGTCTCTCATTATCACCCAGAGAAGAGAAAGACACAGAGGAGAAAAAGAAGAAAAGAAAGAGAAAGAAGAAGAGAAGGGAAAAAGCTTCTTTCTGATTACCGCCCCAATAAGAAGACGAAGAGAGAGGAAGCATGTATTTCTTGATTGACAATCTTCGTTGTTGGAAAGCTTAGCAATTGAGGGAGACAAACCCTGTAAGTACTCCCCTCACTCTAGGGCCATATTCAGTAATGGGAAATAATGGATTGTACTAGGATGACTCAAATAATGATTGTGGAAGATAGCATGGATCATAACCATGATCTGAAATGGATCATATGGAGTAAGGAAAAGATCTATAATTTTTGTAAGACCATATGAATAAAATACCATCTATGGTGGAGCCATGAACGTGCAAGCCTCTGTTCACACAGATGAATTGTGGACAGTAGCATGCATGGAATGTCAGAATAGTGAGATCAGATCATCGAAAATGTAAATGAACGATTTGTGGATTTTGCAAACCATAGAATGACCTTAGGGATCTTGAGTTGACCCTTGGAGACTCGGATCATGGATCAATGAAAGGATCCGAATGCCTAGAAGCCAAATCCGAAGTACTAAGACCAGATTTGGAATCTTGATTAATGGATAATCGAAACAGTATCCATACTTGGTGTGGGAATCAAGTTTAGAACCCAAACTCCATACATAGACTAAGAAAAATATGGGAATCACGTCGAAAGAGTTTGGAGACCATCAGACCACGTTCTGACGTGCGGTCGATGGGACCAGCCGCACAACTTAGTCGTCGTAAAGTGTGGTAGAACACTAGCCGTTTGCCATTCTGATGGTGGATCTCGGCCAAACTTGGCCGGTGACTCTCTATAATTTATATAGAATTTATTTAAGGCTTGGAACATAAACATAGTATTCTTAAGATAAAAATCCCCTGGTACTTCATATCAGACAGATGTAAGGGTGTGAGGACCAGGGAAAATCACTCAAAAATTGAATTTAATTATCCTCATTTTAAAGTTTGAATTAGCATGTAGTTAAAGTTTTCTACCCTCATTACACTCAAACTAGGATCTAGAAATTTTTACCTTCAGATCCCATCCACTCAAGCTAGTGGAGGGTAAGAAGACTGGAGTTGCCACCTAGATAACGTCTAGTACCTATAAATAATGCCCCTCAATGGAGGGACACTAATGACTCGCGCAAATGGAACGGCTATCTCGTCTCACCAAAGACGGGTAAGTGCCAAATTACGAGTTGGGAAGGTGTTAGGCACCCAACTTGCCTGGTTGAACCGGTCTCCCTAAATCCTATCCTTTCCTACAGTTTATGAATACTTGGGGCTATCTAAATACATTACGAGGTAGAAGGGGGAATCCTAAGTTGATCTCTAATTCTTTGCTAACTATGCATGACATAAGTTGAAAGTAAGCAAATTAAACAAGAAAATAATCACAAAATGAATTAATGAATTTAATGAATAATCTAATCATACATCTAAAGAAAGGAAAAAATTATATACAACATATGACTGAGGTTTGGGAAAATCCCAGACCGCCTACGTATCCCTGTGCAGTGGGAATCAGGCTAAACGTAGTTCGGGCGGGTGTATACGTACTAGGTGTGTGCAAGAGAAGGGACGCTCCCAAAATATTGGAACGCATCCCAAGTGATGGATGCTCCGATAATCATAGAACACATCCAATGACGAGAGATGTCCCCAAAATAGTGGGACCCATCTCAGTGTTGAGGTACTCCATATAACAAGGAAGTCCCCTCGGTGATGTAATCCCATAATACATGAAACATACCTCAATTTGACTGAGTGTGGAGCGACAAAACTCCCCCGCAGCCTACGTATCCCTCGAGACCTCTGTCTTTCAAGAATCAGGTCAAGCGTAGTTCCCATGGATTGACGAGCCATGGAAATACGTGACAATACTCAAGAAAGGCCAAATGCCTCAGTTCCCCACACACCGGGGTAGACTAATATCTCACTCATATCCCATATTCGGGATACCCAGGTGGACTGCCCGTCAGGCCGGATTTATTTAAAATACTCAAAAAGACGATCCAACAGTTTAAATTCATTTTAAGTACTCATGATGAAGATCCAATGGTCCAGATTTATCTAGGACACATATGGTCAAGATTCAATAGCTCAGATTTATCTAAGACCCTCATGATGAAGATTTGATGGTCCAAATCACTCAAAATCACTCATAATAAAAATCCAACGGTTCAAATCCCTCAAGATCATAATCTCACCATTCAGATTCATTTAAACAACTCCCAAAGATAATCTATTGGTTCAAATCGCATCGTATTATACATAATGACAGTCCAATGGATCAAACTTATCCAAATTACTCATGATGATAATCCAATGGTTCAAATTTCAAATCACATTATCATTATGATCAACAGCTATATTTCATTTCATTACATGCATAACAAGGATGGCGGAGCTAAAACCCAACATGCACATGTGGAAATTGACACATATGATCAAAGAATCATCACGTATGTGAAGATACGATAATAAAAATGAAGCAAACAATCACAAAACGACATACAAGTATGGTAAACTAGAAAAGAAACCAACCTGATATTCACCGGCGAGATTGAACAGCAGGATGTCGCGAGGTCGACGATGACGATCGTCGCAGGATGTCGCAAGGCTCTCAGGTTGATGATGAAAGTTCTTGCAGAATCTCACGGGGATGAGCGACGATGATCTTCGTGGGATCTCGCGAGGATCCAATGTTGAGTCTGAGTTACGAACAGTATGAGGGATGGTCGCTGGTCGATGGGTGCGAATTGTGGACAGGTGTGGGATGGTCGCTGGGTGCGGGTTGGGACAGATGTTGGATGGTCGCCAGGTGTGGGTTGCGGATAGTATGACGGATGGTCGCTCGGCTGCGGGGTGCGAGTTGCCGACAGGTATGGGATGGTCACTGGGTACGGGTTGCGAGGTGTGCGGACAGATGGGCAGGGAGTGCTGGCGTCCGGACAGATGGACAGGGGGGTGTTACTATGCGTACAGATGATCAGGGAGGTGTTACTGGGCGCGAGGTCAGATGGGCAGGGAGTGTTGGCATGCGAACAGATGGACAGGAGGGGATTACTGGGTGCGAGGACAGATGGACAGGGAGAGCTGGCTTGTGGATAGATGGATAGGAGGGGGTTACTGGGCTCGCAGATAGATGGGCAGGGGGTGCTACTTGGCGTGAGTTGGGGACAGATGGGTCGGGAGCTTTCTAGAGAAAATAGAAAGGTCAGCCTTAAAAAAAAAACTCAAAAAATCCCACCCTGAAATGTGAGCATCGTTGGGGTATTTATAGGAGCAGGAGGTTGGATGAGGAAAGGTGGAGTCATGAGGGAGTATGGGGGGTGGTCGGATTTGATGGAGAAGCGGCAGAGGGATTTGGGGGTATGGCCTGGTCGGCGGAAGAGGGAGGTGTTGTACCTCACTCTCACTTTCTCTCTCTATCTCTCTCTATTCTCTCCCTCCTCAGCAGCCTCATTGGGTGACAAACTCTCGATGGGAGATCCTCCAAGCGGCTGGGTAGGTAGGTTGGTAGTTGGCTCAATAAGAAGCGACAGCGGCTGGGGAGAAGCTAGGTGGTTCAGCCGATTTTGGGGAGGGATTTCAGGGGACAGGTGGGAGTAGTAGCATGGTCTGGCGGCTGACAGAGGGAGGTAGGTGGCTGTCAGCTTTTGGGGAGGGATTTCAGGGATATGGGTAGGTCGGCGGACAGAGGGAGGTGGCAGTACCTCCCTCTCTCTCTCTCTCTCACATTCCCACTCTTTCTCACCTTTTCCCTCATTTTCTCTCTCACTTTCTCACTCTTTCTCCTTTGTCGGAAACCAACAGCAGAATTTAGCTCGGTCAGAGGTGGCAAAAATAGGGTGCTGACAAAGGACTGGTTTACACCTGGAATAAATCAATGTTGGACCACCCTTGTGAGTCATTACCTTAGACTAACCCTACTAGAGCTAGACAACCCTTCTAGGGTGCTGGAATTGTCAAACAACCACGTTTCTACATGCAGTCAATGACACATGCCACACACCTGGTGGCCAGACCGTGTGGTCGACCACATGCCGCATGTGAATTTGACTTCTGTTATCTACCATATTTGGTCAGTGGATTTCTAGAATTTCTATGTGCCTACTTATGAATTTAGATGTCCAAAATTAAATGTCTATGAGCGTTATTTATGTTGGTAATGCTGTATGCCCTGTAACATGTTTAGGTAGCTTGCTGCTTGCTATTTTTACATGACAAGAAACCTTTGGATAGAAAGTGTGAAACCTTAGGGACTAGTAACCAAACCCCCTGTATGATGCTAGAACCCCTGACTTCGTTATAAGAAGTCCTTCTTAGTATTAAGGTTATTAGAAGGTGACCTCTGACTAAATGATTATGCAACCTCGTGGTGTGATAGCCATATTGTATCTACTTTGTGTGGACAACATGGTTATTATAGGTTATCCTTAGGTTACGAACAATAAAAAATGAAAGGAATAATAAACCCCTTGATGCTATGTCATGATAAAAAAAATAGTAAATAATAGGCATAAGTTATCGGATAAGCTATTATTGTTGTAAGCATCAGAATAACGAACTTAAAGAGAACCTTGATTAATTCTACTGAATAATACATTAACGAATGTTAAGGTTTATGATCTTGATCCTTAGCTATGAGGACTCTAGTAGGCTATTACCAGATCGATTTATCGATGATTTTACTCTTTAACAATTCGTAAGGAAACTAAACCCTTGTTTGGTAGAATTATCTATATTGATTTATGCTATGTGAGGGATGCGATTGATAACATGCTCTTGTGTGATAACATGTCATCCAATAAAATATTTGTGTGATCATGCATATGCATTCTTGTATTTGGGATCAGCAGTGCCTGTAAGGATTAGAGGGTGGGTGGAATGGGACACTTGTTACCCTTTCACAAAAGCAACTGATCCATATATGATTCATGATGTCTGGTTAAGTCGGTACGGATGAAGATAGGTGGAATGGGACGCTTGTACCACTTCTTACTAATTCTACTTTGCATTGACCATATGTTACCTAGCCAAGTCACGACATCCTAGGTGGGAAGATGGATGGGGTCAAAAGCTTAGTGATGTTATGGTCCAGTAATATGGATAATTAAGAGGATACCACTAGTTGAACATAATTATCCTTAGAGTTGTACCCCTAGCCATTAGGGGGTTATGTAATAGCATGGGTGCAATAAAAAGATGGTATGAACATAGTTGCGATGCTTTCCATACCCGAAGTAGTGTGGATGGACTGACGAGTCGACTAGTGGGATTACCATCTCCTTAAGTGCTCGACGTAGTATGGACTTGGAATGAGTTATGGGCAAGTGACCGGTGTAATATGGGCCTGTTTCATAACGACGTACCCATACTTAGGGGTGCTACTGTACATTGAGTGAGGCGGTATCATTTGATGGGAGGAGACACATGCAAACTGGAGACTCCATATGTGGGTTATCCTGAGTTGGCACTTACAGTTATACCAGACTATAGTTGATAGTTGCATGCATTTTGTTTGTGCACGTTTAATTTTCTTGCTAAGCTCGGTGGTTGAGCTTGCCTTGTGTGCACAAATTATTTTAGATGTTACAGGTTTTTTGTATGATGCTTCGGGTTACAATTCATCTAGTGTGGAGGATGAGGACTATGAACCTGAGGAGATTATCTCTGATTCTTGATGCGATGTATAGTGCTATGGATGGGTTTAGGTTGTACCCATGTTTCTTCTCTTTAGTTGGGATTATCTATTTTATTTTGGGTTTATGCTAGAGATAAACTTTGAATAATATTTTATTTGGCTCTGAATTATTTATTTTAGAATATTTGTATAATGAACTTATTTATGGATTGGAATTTTAATATATAAATTTTAATTAGTAATTTGTCAACTCTTGATAATTGGATTTAAGTTTATGTCTTTCGCTAATTTAACTTCTTTAGTATGAATGATTGTTTAAAAATAAGATTGTAAATTTTACTCTGATAAGTCTCTATCTGGATTGACTTATGGAGTATCGTGATGTGTGATCCTGAAAGGGGATTTCTTATGCCTTGATAGGATGGAGAGATCGCATTGCATTCCATAGTACCAATACGTCGAGAACGGGGTGTGACAATAAGGGTGGACTATCAAGGTACTCATCTCGGGGAAAGTGGCCAAATTGAACCCCACAACCGAGGTAATTCTTGAATTTGAGTAATTTAATGGAACCCTAGGAATAGAAGGATTCGTAACATTTGATGGACATTTAAAATATAAATACCTAATTTCATTATGAACCAAGAATTATAATGTTGCCTTCGATAAGTATTCTAATTCCTTAATGCAAACTCATCATGCAACTCATCGAACAGTAGAATGCCATAAATGGATCATGCCTAAAAACTTAACTTGAATTGTAGTAGCGTGTCTATGACACATGGATAGCCACCGAAACTATCTGTGTCTAAGGACACCCCATTATGGAATGACTTCCATAAGGAGAAGATTGGCCCCAATGGGAGTAAAGTATTGGGGAATAGAAAAAACGGATATATGGGGGAATGGGTAAGATCATACGATTAGTGACCACCCCAGTGTTATGTATAAGAAGTATACCAATGGTAAAGACATACGATGTGAAATACCTTATTGAGTGTGGAAATTTTAAAGGCCTGAAACCCTAGGCAAAACCATCAGGCAAACATCCCAACTAAGGGGGATGATTGATACAAAAAGAAGGGAGAATTGATATGCAAGCAACTACGATGAGTTATATATAGAGGCTATGAGAATAGCAAGAACAGAGAAATTTCAGGTCCCATGGGTTAGGATATCCCGATTAGCACTCATAACCATGGCTGGAAGTATTAAGAATAAGGCATGGGCTAAAGATTGATTTGAAACTAGAGAAGTAGGAAATTTAATGTACTAGATCTTATGTGAGCATAAAAAGTTGAGTAAGAGTTATGAAGGGGATAACGTGTGATTTCTGAATATGATGAAATTGCCAAACATGGGAAGCAAGTATATATGCATGTTATGACTTAAGTTTAATAGCCTGCATGGATGATTTTCAAGCTGCATCCTTAGAGATTTTAGATAATGAGCTCCTACTAACGAATAAGGAATGTTGTTAGGTAATCGATCGTACACACCTCCCAAAGCGAGAATTCCTGACCACAAACATACCAAAGTGTGACTTTATCACACTTGCGTCAAGACACTGGGGATATTGCAACCTTAATAGATGAAGTCACTAAGATGACTTACAAGTGACATTTGAATTCCAGCAAAGGACAACAGAAGCATTAGTAGGGGCCATGTGGGATGGAAGTGCCTCTATATCGGTCTTAGCCAACGTATCAGACTTGTTGGGACACCTTACCCAGAGTCTCCATGAGCAACATAAGGGTTTGGTTGTGAAAATAGTAGCTTAGTGTCGTAACCAAGAAATGTATCAAAGACCTCAAGGTGAGGTACTGGCAAACCCAAGAAAGGGTAAACAACCTAAGAAGGCCCTAGATGATGAAACACCTCAAGAAGGACAAAAGGTGCCACTTATTAGGAATGAGAAGCTCCTGGTGGAACTGCCACACACTGTGACTGAAACCCTAGTACCACCCAATAAGGATCATTAGAGATGCTATCGTTGTGGAAGTCAAAAGCGCCTAATGTAAAACTGTGCGCTACCCTTACAGAAGAATTCCCACCCAACCCTAAGGAGTTCATTACATGTGTCTCCTGTGGAATGGTGGGGCATGAGTATCAAGACTGGAAAAATTTTTAGGAATGTGATGCCCCAACTTTAGCACGGGTCTTGCACTGGTTGGCCGAAGTTTTTGGAATCAGGTAAGCCTTAAACTTCCTTGACTGCTAAATGCTATGATTGATATGTACTGATCTAGTAAAATTTGTGATGCATGGTAGGCACCCATAGGTATGGGATAAAATTAACAACCTCGCCTTAATTTTGGGAATGAAATTCTTATAAACTAAGGGTATTGTAAGACCCACACCCGAAATCCTCATCAATTCGGATACCACTGTGTCACATCTTACTATGCCAACACATGACACATTGACATATTGGCCCTCAGTATAATATCCGGCCCAAACCTAGGATTAGTTAGTGAAGGTGGAGAGTGTTTGGGAGAGGATTTAAATGATGTAGGGGGTATCCCCATTAACAAGAGCCCATCAAACCAAGCCTAGGGCTACCTTTAAGCTCAACCGGATGCCATGTCGGATGATGCACCACCCGATTGTCAGCATCTAATTTGAGTTCGAGTATCATGCTCTCCCTCTTCGGGATTCTATAAATAAGGAGTCCCCATTCCTTATTTCTCTCCTTTGGTTCATAAGTGAGTGTGAAATTGAATGTGAAAACTTGGAGCTTAAGTTCGGAGCCTAAGCTCAAACCCTAGCTTCCACCATTAGAGGTAAGTTCCATATCTTCCTTCCTCTTCTTGTGGTAATGAATGCTTGAGACCATGGTGAACCTCCAACATTAGTGGTCTCCATTAATGGAGATCGGTTACTAACCTAGAAAACTGGGTCACCTTCCATCTCCATGAATGGAGATATCAATGGAGTCAAAATGACTCCCATTTTGTATACTAATGGTGGGAGATTGTTTCCCACTCCATAAAAAAGCAACCAAATTGGGGATTCAAAGCATTCCAAGAAGGAAACCATCTCTGGTTCGTGCCTCGTTTCTGGGTATGAACCGGAGGTAATAACCGGAGGCTTTGTCTCAGCCTTGCCTCCAGATAATTTAAGACCATCCCTCCAAAAAGACTAGTACCTTGTTGAGAAGCTAACCAAGTATTAACCAGAAGATCCTAATTAGAGACACACAACTAGGGGCATGACCCTTCGGGTGAGCCCCTCTGGTTATCCATGGGTTTGATTAATCCTGGATTTCCAGATAAGCTTAAATATATGCCAAAGGCATTGCTAGATGGTACACCACCCAGCTAAGTCTTCGGACAACCATCTGGAAGCCTCTGTTGTGACAGAGTGTATAACCCAATGGTGAGCCAGATGACAGACCATCCGATTCTACCCTCCGATTAAGTTGAACTCAGAATTGTAAATTGTTAATTGGAGGGTAATTCCAGAGGGTACACCATCCAAAAGTATCATCCAGTTCAGGCCCAGGTAACCTATAATCCTAGCATGGATTGTAGAGGACCCACCATTTGGTTCCTAGCTATCTTGGACCATGCATGGACACCTTGGATCTGTCCATGATGGTTAAAAGATGTTCACTAATCTAATGAATTCATCTAACTTAATTAGGTAAATCAACGTGGGTAGTGGATGGAGCCTTCTGTCAGCTTCCAGGTTCTTCAGTACTATTGGTGTCTACAGGTGAGGGGTCAGGTCTATAGAATTTGAGCATGTGATTGTATGCATCTAGTTTAATGATTACAACATGCCACCTAATAATTGTATGTAAGACTCACACTCTACTAACTTGGTCTAACCATGTCGTGCCAGGTCTTCCCATCATTCATGGACCAAGTGAACCGAGCGTGCAAAGATGAATCACAAACCAGGTTTGAGAATCGAGTTAAAAACACTAAAAACATACCTAAGTTCGCATGCTTGGGTTGGTATGGTCGACCATAAGGAAGGGAACCAAAAATCTCAAATCTAGAATCCCACGGTTGATGAATTTGACGTTACGGTCGACGGTTTATGCGACCGCATAATCGACCGTGAGAAACCCAGATCAGACTCTGAGTTTTGGAAACTTTCCTAAACTCAGGGATTGCTTTCCAAATTGAAAGAGGACTTTATATGGTGAGTTTTTCTCTATATAAAGGACATCCCTCAGCCCTTTTTTAATCTTTTAGAACAATAGTAAACCCTAGGGAAAGAGAATGAAGAGAAGGAAGAGAAGGAGAAGAAGAAAAAGCTAAGGAGAAGAGTTTGCTGAGAAGGGATTGACTCTCTATCACCGGAAAAGGTATGAAACGAATCTCTGGAGATGTAAACTCTAAGGAATAAGACTTTTATGGAGGATAGGCCATATCAACCTATTATGATCTTTGTGATTTCCTTGAGAAAATCCCAAGGAGAATCATGAGGAGTGAATTTGATGATTAGGGTTGATAAGAAATTACTAATGATGGTCATGGGATGACCTTAGGATAAACCCCATTGAAGAACAGAAGAATTGACCCAGGAAGAACTCAAATTTCAGGTAGAATGTGACCAGAAATCTCAAGGTCGCAGCTACGGTCGACCATAGCATGACCAGTATGACCAGAGGATGGACCATAGGCATTCGGGAAGATTTCAGAAATCATATGGTCGCAGCTACAGTCGCACCATATGCAACCGTAGGGTATCGATCGTAGACAGTAAGGTCGATATAGCATGAGACCATAGGACCAATCAAGCACCTATCAGTGCTCTGTTTTAATTTTTGACTACTGTAACATGTCACATATGAACCCTAACTTAAATTCATATAACTTTTAGGTTGTTAAATCAATATAAAGAGAATTTCAAGTCTTGGAAGGACATCGAAAATTACTAACAGGTGAGGGAACAATACCTAAACTAATTGGATAATAATACTCTTTATTTTTATTCAGTCCAATGCCATGATTGATTCTGTGCTTGTATGTTTGTAATTTGCATCTCACATGTCATCCAATATTCTTGCTATTACTGTTCATGCATATTTAATTCCATTTAATTATAACATGATGTTGATGATGATGCTAGGAATAGGCATGTGAATGTATGTGTGTGGTTGGTGTATTGGATGCGAATCGAGCATCAGAGGGAGGACGTGGCATGGTGGTCTTCGACCTTGTCACTAGACTCTAGCTCTATCTCTGCTCAAGTCTTGCCTACTAACATCGTCGTATCGCCATTACCATAGCAGAACTATTACGTCGTAGGGCATCAGGGAAGGTGGTCTCGGACCATGTGGTCTCTGACTCTACCGGGGGGCCTTAGCTCTATCTCTATGGACATATTGAGGGATGTTGGGGTGGGGCCTTTGATACACTATTTGGCATAGGATTGGTTAGTTACGAGCCCAGTTTGCAAGCCATCGCCAATAGGGGCTTACGTATTGGTATGGATAGGGCATTAAGGAAAGTGTTATGCAGTTTTTTATCCGGACACTTTAGCTCTATCTCTATTTCATAATGGATGCATGTGGGACGACAATGATGTTTGATCGATTGGGAAGATTCACACACTCGTGTATAGAGATGAGGCGGCCACGAAACCTTTCTATAGCATATTGTAAACTAATAAACCAAACCAAAGATATGAATTGAATGAATGCATATGTTTGTTGCATTGTTTTGTATTATCACTAAGCCGTGATGTGTGCTCACCCTTTCGACGTCGAATGTTTTTAGTCGATGATGCAAGTCCTACCGTTGAAGATTATATGAATGCGCCGACATATGGACACATTGCTGCAATGGATTTAGAAGCTAAAGAAGATGCGCATGATTCATCATGCGAGTGCAACCAATGTGTTTTTGCTTAGGTTTAGTTATAGTTTGAACATCGGATATGTAATTGGATTATTTATTTTTATGTCTTGTGGTTTTGAGATAATTGGATTAAATATTTATTTATCACTGTTAGACTCGCAGTTCATTATCTGTAAGGCTTCAGGTTATTTGTTTATTACCTCTGACTATTAATGTGGAATGTGTGTGTGGTTTGATATGGTGGGTTTGACCTATGCGAGATCCTGGGTAAACCATTGATTTATTGGCGGTTCATCACACCATTTTAGTTAGACCAGAATTGGGGTGTGACATAGTATCTATGAACATGCATCACATAACAATAATAACTATGTATGTTTTGATGGTGTATTACTGGGTATGGTGGTTTGGTTTGTATGGCATACGAGTACCCAGGGGAGGGTGATGTATGGCCTACAACCACGGTTGTGATGCTATTACCTTGGTAGAGGCATGACGAACATTAAAAGTGGGGAACCAGGGATCTCTGCTAGTGTGTAGCCCATGTATGATGGTTCGTGTAATGTATGACCTCACGAACCATGTTGGAACTGCTGGTACCTTAGTGGGGGCACGACGAACCATGGGAGTGGGGAACCAGGGATCTCTGTTGGGGTGCAACATTTTTTATGGCCATGTATGATGGTGCGTGTGGCATGTTGGAGCATGTACACACATACCATGTTAGACTGCTAGTACTCTAATGGGGACGGTGATCCATGGGAGTGGAGTTGGGGATCTCTACTGGGATACAACTTTATTTACTGCATGCACATGCCATGTTGTCTAATTGGTTGGGTATGTTTGGTGATGAGAGTGATTGATGTGATTGCTATGTTTGGTGACTTGTATCATGGCTAATACCTTAGTGGAGGCACGATGATTCATTGGAGTGGAGTCGGGGATCTCTGCTAGGGTGCAGCCCCTTTTTCCTTCCATGTTCACATGCATCATGCATCACCCATGGTCATATGACCTATGCTTTAGTGAGGGGAAATATTATGAGAGGGGAGATTTGAATGCTCAGTGGGGGGAGCTAGGAGCATATGTTCAGGGGGGGCCCACAAGCATTAGCCCAGGAGGGGAGCCATAGACAGATCCTCCCCAGGGTTTAGGTAGACGATGGTTGTCATATCCCAATTCTGGACTAACCATACCAATATCTCGTATAAGTAATGCCAACCATGTTAAACCAAAACACATTCCACAGTAATAATCAGAGATAATGAAGTAAATAGCGGAAGTCATATTAATAATGAACTGAGTGTCTATAATGATAAACAATTAAATAATCTAGTTATCTCCAAGTAACCAAAACTTAATTAACACCTATTACAAGTATCAAAATACGAGAATAAAACACCAAGTGTAACCACGATGGAAACACTCGCTTGACGAGTCTTATTTGTCCTCTAAAGCTTACACATCCATAGCTGCTGCATGTCTACATGTTGGCGTATTCATATAATCTTCAATCGTAACACCTGCAACATCAGAAACTAAAAAAAAATTACGTGCGAGGGTCAGCTCTCCAACTTGAACATCGTGAGTAAACAAAATAATGCAACAAACATTTGGTCTGGTTTTTAAGTTTGCAAAGTGCTATAGAAAGGTTTAGTGGCCCCCACACCTCTATACACGAGTGTGTGAATCTGCCCAATGGATCAAACACCATTGTCTTCCCATATGGACCCACCATAGAATAGAGATAGAGCTAAAGTGTCTGGATCAAACCCCGCCAACACTTCCCTTGATGTCGGACCTATACCAATACGTAAGCCACTATTGGCGAGGGCTTGCAAACTGGGCTCCCAACTAACCAATCATAATGCCATATAGTATATCAAAGGCCTCACCCCAGCATCCCTCAATAAGTCCATAGAGATATAGCTAAGGCCCCCCGGTAGAGTCCGAGACCACACAGTCCGAGACCACCTCCCCTAATGCCCTACGACGTCGTAGTTCTGCTAAGGTAATGGCGATACGACCATGTTAGTAGGCAAGACTCGAGTAGAGATAGAGCTAGAGTTTGGTGACGAGGTCAGAGACCACCATGCCATGTCCTCCCCCTAATGCTTTACTCGCATCCAACACACCAACCACACACGTACAATCACATGCCTATTCGTAGCATCATCAACATCATCATCATGTTATATATAAACAGAATTAAATATGCATGAGCAATAGTAACAAAAATATTGGATGACATGTGAGATGCACATTACAAGCATAGAATCAATCATGGCATTGAACTCAATAAAATAAACAGTTTGTTATTATTTAATTAGTTTAGGTCTTGTCCCCTCACCTTTGATCGATGTTTGTTCCTCTCCTTGTTCTTCTCCGAAGCTTTGGAAGTCACTTTGAATGTATTAGGAACCTAAACAATTAATGTATGTAAGTTATGGTTCAAGTTTACCAAGTTACAGTAGTCAAAAACCTTGTTTGGTCTTCAAACATGTTTGCTGTTTTCCTACGGTCGATGCTATGGTCGATCCTATGGTTGCAATATATGCCACCGTAGGACATACAGTCGGTACCCTATGGGCATTACATGCGACCATACCTGGAACCGTATGTTTCCTGAATTCTTCCCGAATGGTTGTGGTTGATCCTCTGATTAGGTTGGTCATGCTATGGTCGACCCTAGCTACGACCATATGTAGTCAAGTTAATTTTTACTTCTCATATGAGTTTCTCCTCATGAATCATCAATGTGACTCATCCTATTGATTCAACACATTAATTTGATTGAAAGCAACCTATCCTATCTGATCTATCCTATAGAGTCAAGTCCATACCTTGAGCTTGTTGTATAGAGATAAAACTCTTCTCTGCAAAACCTTTCTCTCAGCCTTCTTCTCCAAATCTCCTTCTCCTTCTCTTATTCTATCTCTTTCTTTCTTAGGTTTAGAGTTTCAATACAGGTTCTAAAAGAGTGAGAGAGACTAATGAACATCCTTTATATAGAGAAAAACTCTCCATATAAAGTCCCACTTTAATTAGGAAAGAGTCCTCCTCAAATTAGGAAACTTTCCTAAACATGGAGTCAGTTCTGGGTTCCTACGATCGATCATACAGTCGCATAAACTGTCGACCATAAGACCAAAACATGCAATCATAGCACCTATAGTCTCAATACAGTCGACCATAGGTGCGACCGTAGCCCCCAAACATGCCACCATAGGTCTAAAATTCATTGGTTTTTAGTTTTTGACTGTTTGCTTTCGTACAAACATAACCAGTCAACCACAACAAGTAAATTTGACTTGTGGCTTACCTCATCTTGTGGTTTCTTCATATAATTGGTTCACTTATGCCGGTTATGATGGAAAGGCCGATCAAAACACAAGAATGTAAGGTTAGACAGGGTTCGTGGCATGCAGGTCTTACAACTCCACCATCCTTAACAGAAATTTCATCCTTGAAATTTACACGTACAGATCTCACAACTCCCCCACCCTCAGAAGAAATTTCATCCTCGAAATTTAAAAGTACTTTAGAGTCGAATAGGTGGGATTACTACTTCCGCATTGCATCTTCTCTTCCATGCAACCTCTTCCACATCTTAGCTTTGCCAAGTTACCTTCACATAATACATATCCTAGCTCTGGAGATGTTGTACCTTTCAACTAGTGAACTAGGCTGGTACCACTTCAATAGTTAAATCTTCTATCTAATCCAGTGGATCCATGGTTAATAAATTTGATATGGATCTCCAACTTACTTCTTCAATAGAGACGTGCAAAATACGTCATGTACACTAGACATGGACAGTGGTAACGCTAGTTGATATGCAACTTTTCTACCTCACTCTAAAATTTTTATAGAGTCCAAAATATATATAGGATACAACTTTCCCTTCTTGTCGAATTGTTTCAAACCATACGTAAGTGATATCATCAAGAACACTTTGTCACTTCTGGCGAACTCGAGGTCTTGGTGTCTCTTCTGAAAAACTTGAGCTATCTTGGCCCATTTCTTTGATTTTGTCTATAGGTTTCTTCAATAGACTCAGGTCTTACAATTCCTTATTCTCTGACATTGTTCCAAAACAAAAGAATTCGACATTTTTACTGTACCATGCTTCATAGGTGACATCTACATGGTAGCTTGGTAGCAAATTCAACCCGCGGTAACTTCTCAACTCAAGCTCCTTGAAATCAATTTCACAAGCTCGGGACATATCTCTTTGGATCTATGTAGTCCGCTCCAACTGTTCGTCGGTTTAAGGTAAAATGCGGTACTAAACTTCAACTTCGTTCCTAATGTTTTTTGTAGATCCTCTCAAAATTTTGAGATAAAGCATGAGCCTCTAACCGACACTATACTTTTAGGCATATCATTCAATTTGACAATCTTATCCACATATAGCTTCGTTAGCCGCTCCAAAGCACACCGAGGTCGTATAGTAGTGGAATGAGCTATCATCATAAGGAGATCAACAATCACCCAAACTGCATCAACCGATCTGGGAGTCAGTGGCAAATCGATGACATAGTTCATTGTAATGCAGTTTCACTTCTAGACTGGCTGCGATAGTGGTTGTAGTAAGCCATGTTGCTCTGTCTTTTAACCTTTACTGGCTGATAATTCAGCCATTGAAACATGCATCTAGCCACAAATATTTTCATTCCCTTCTACCAAAATAATCTCTTCATGTTTTGGTATATTTGTACTTCTAGGATGAACCCAATATGAAATAATGGGCTTTTAGCATTATCTTGTATCTATGATCAGCATTTTTCACTTTCAGGTATGCATAATCATCTTATGTATCTCAGGATCTTTTTTGCATCTGAAGTAAGTCAGGGTTAGGTTTTTCTTTCTCTAAATCTTCTTGCATCGTTCTTATATACGGATTTAACAAAATTGCTACTTTTAGTTCATCCATTAATTCAGAGATGATCTTTAATGCCACAAGCACAGCCGAGGAACTATTGCTCCTTAAGTTCATCCATATGTTCTCGCTCAATTGGATCATCACGAGTTTCTATTATATATTACACTTCTTCCAAATCTGAATATGTTGCTATGGAACACAAGGTTGCTATTGTACTAGGTCCTCCTTTTGGCTTCATTATTCCTTGTTGCTCAAAACCTCAGCTACCATATTAGCCTTGCATGGGTGACATTGAATATCATAATCTTAGTCCTTCAGGAGTTCCAACCATCTCCTTAGCCTCATGTTCAACTCTTTCTGGGTGAAGAGCTAAGTAAAACTCTAGTAATCAGATTTAATCTGAAATCCTTCATAGATAATGTTTCCCAGTCTCGATTACATGAATCACCATCACTAACTCCATGTCACGAGTCGGGTAACTCTCCTCATGCTCCTTCAGTTGTCTTGAAGCATATGCAATCGTTTCTTCATCCTGTATCAGTACGCATCCTAGACCCAATCTGGAAGCATCGATGTATAGGGTAAAAGGTTTCCTTGGTGCCAGAACGATCAAGATGGAAGCTGATGTCAACCTTGCTTTTAGAGTGGAAACATTCTTCACACTTGTCAGTCCAAATAAACTCCTCTCCCTTCCTGATTAGCTTGGTAAGAGGTATTACGATTCTAGAGTAGTCCTCCATGAACTCTCGATAATAACCAGCTAATCCCAAGCACTTCTGATCTCTGGAATGTTTTTATGTGCTTCTCACTTACAATTGCTTCTATCTTATTAAGGTCTACCTTTATTACTTTTGATGATAAGACCCAAGAAAATCACTCAGTTTAACCAAATCTTACACTTCTTGGACATAGCATAAAGCATCTCTCTTCTCAACTGTTGTGAGGCTGCTCTAAAATTTGTTATAGGACATTCTTCATCTTTGGAATAAACCAATATATAGTCTACAAAAACTATAACTGACATGTCCTATACATCATGGAATACCCGGTTCATAAGTTCTATAAAAGATGTAAGGGCATTAGTTAATCTAATAATATGTTTGCCACATTGAAGATTGTACCTGACATAATTGATGTAGTGAAAGCTGCTCTTAAATCAGACCCTTATCTGAGAACTGTACAAGAAGACATCGAAAAAGGTAGGACTATTCTTGAGTTCACCTTGGACGATGAAAAGGTACTGAAGTATAAGGGAAGAGTATGTGTTCCTGAAACAGAAAACATGGACATTAGACACAGACTAATGAAGGAAACTCACACCACTACTTATTCGGTACAACCTAGAAGTACAAAGATGTATCATGATTTGAAGAAATTATATTGGTGGAGAGGAATGAAAGCAGATGTAGCTAAATTCGTGTCTCAATGCCTAAATTGTCAGAGGGTCAAGGCTGAACAGAAAAGACCTGCATGATTATTGCAGCCACTGCCAGAACTAGCATGAAAATGGGACTGCATCACTATGAACTTCGTCACCGGGTTACCATTGGCTCCCCGAGTAGTTGACGCGGTATGGGTGATTGTAGATCATCTGACCAAAACAGCACGCTTTATAGCTATACGACCACAGTATACCCTGAAGAGGTTAGCCAAGCTATATATGGATAACATTGTCAGATTACATGGTGTACCTGAAAGCATTGTGTCCGATAGAGACCCACGCTTTACCTCAAAGTTTTGGTAAGGGTTACAGAAGGTTATGAGTACAACGTTGAAGTTTAGTACTGTATTCCATCCTCAGATAGATGGACAGTCGAAGCATACCATTAAGATCTTAGAAGACATGCTTCGAGCTCGTATTATTGATTTCAAAGGCTCATGGGACGAGAAACTACCATTCATCGAGTTCGCCTATAACAACAGATATCAGGCTACTATACAGATGTCATCCTATGAAGCACTGTATGGTAGGAAGTGTCGAACTCCTTTGTTTTGGAATGAAGTTGGTGAATGGAGTATTGTTGGACCAGAATTTATTGAAGAGACTTGTCATGTAGTCGACATTATTAAGGAAAGAGTTAGAACGGCTTAGAATCGTTAGGAACAGTATACAGATAATCGACGTCGAGACCTTGAATTTGTTGTAGGTGATAAAGTATTCATGAAAGTATCACCTATGCGAGGTTTAAAACCATTCGGACAGAAAGAGAAGCTAAGTTCGAGATATGTCGGGCCATATGAGATTCTAGCTAAACATGAAAAAGTGGTTTATCAATTAGCACTACCACCATCTATGTCAAGTGTGTATGATGTATTTCATATCTCATTATAGAAGAAGTACGTCAGAGATCCAACACACGTTTTGACAGCGGATCCAACAGATCTAACTAATGATTTGACATTCGAAGTAACACCAACTGAAATCACCAGTCGAAAGGTTCAACGTCTACGCAACCGTGACATTTATTATGTTAAGCTCATTTGGAGGAGTCGAGATATAGAAGAGATCACATGGGAAGAAGAGAATGCTATGCGAAAGCAATATCCTCACCTTTTCGACTCGAAAGGTATGTGCAAATTTCAAGGATGAAACTTCTAATAAGAGGGGGGGAGTTGTAAGACCCATATCGAGCTAACCAGTCTTACCACCTTGTACCAGGTCTACCTATCATGGTCGAGCCAAGTGGACCAAGTGCGTGAAGAAACCACAAGACCAGGTATGAAATTTAACTCAAAAATAGTCAAATATGAGTGTATGGTCACATGCCTAAATAGGTATGATTGACCCCACCTCAAAGGATTCCAACCCAAGACTTCTGGTCGTCGGGTCGGATGATTTAAAAAGGTAGGGTCGACCGATTCTGTAACCCTACATTCGATCCCACAAAAATAGGCAGAAACCGATATTAGGAAACCTTCCTAATTCGAAGGGGGGTCTTTCCTAAACTCATTGGGGCATATTATGGAGGATTTTTCTCTATAAATAGGATGTCCCTTAGCCTCTTTCACTCCTTTAGAACCCTAATTGAAAGTGAGAGAGAGCTAGAAGAGAAGGAGAATTGAAGAAGAAGACCAAGGAAGAGGAAAGTTCAGAGAAAACTCTGAATCTCAGCAAACCTAAGGTATGAACCTAATTCCCTATATGAATTAAGAGCCTAGAATAGTTCATGAAGAAGATAGGATTAGGAGAAACCCAAATCATCCATACATGGACAAAACTCCAAGAGAATCCATGGAGGAAGTCATTGTAGACAATGGATGGTGTCTAAAATTATAGTTTTGAGCCATAGAACGATCATAGGAAGGAGCACGATGTTAAGCAAAAGGATTCAACATGAAGGAATGGAGTTAAGAGTGAATGGTCGACCATGAACACGTGTGGTCGCACGTAGGGTTACATGGTATCCGACCCCATGAGACCCACATGTTCGACCACAGGCCCTCGGGATGTTCCAGGGAGGGTGTGGTCACACTTAGGGTTGAAGTATGTCCGACCCCACCTGTGACCCTACACCCTGTGGTCATAGAAACTGAGAGCCCAGGTGCAACCCCACCTACGACCCCTCAGCTTTTGTTGGTCTAAACGTATTGGAATTAATTCTAATTAAAATCTATTGACTTATTAAGTTTTTCTAGTGATTTAAAAGTGAATTATAAATCTTGAACAAGGATCTACTAGCAATCAAAGGTGAGGGAACATGACCTAAACTAATTGGCTAATAATAAACTGTTTTTGTTTATTGAGTCCGATGCCATGAATGATTGATTCTATGCTTGTATACATGTATTGTGTATTTAACATGTCATCCAATATTCCTGCTATTAATGTTCATGTATATTTAATTTTATTTATTTATAACATGATGATGATGATGATGGTAGGAATAGGCATGTGAATGTTTGTGTGTGGTTAGTGTACTTGATGCGAGTAGGGCAACAGGGAAAGTGTGGTGCGGTGCGGTCCTAAGCACTTTAGCTCTGTCTCTACTCAAGTCTTGTCTACTAACATCGTTGTATCACCATTAATTTAGCAAAACTATTACGTCGAAGGGCATCAGGGGAGGTGGTTTCGAACCGTCTCTGACTCTGTCGGGGGGCTTTAGCTTTATCTCTTTGGACGTATTGAGGGATGCTGGGGTGAGGCCTTGGATATACTGTTTGACATTAGGATTGGTTAGTTGTGAACCCAGTTTGCAAGCCCTCACCAATAGGGGCTTACGGGTTGGTATGGGTAGGGCATCAAGGGAAGTGTGATCGGTGCGATCTTAAGCACTTTAGCTCTATCCCTATTCCATGGTGCGATGGATGTGGACGACAATGGTGTTTGATCCATTAGGTGGGCTTACACACCCGTGTATAAAGGTGTGACGGCCACCAAACCTTTCTATTATACATTCCAAACTTATGAACCAGACCAAAGTTATGAATTGAATGCATGCATATATTTGTTGCATTGTTTTGTTTACTCACTGAGCCGTGGTGTGTGCTAGCCCATTCAATGTCGAATATTTTTAGTTGATGATGCAGGTACCACTGTAGAAGACTATATGAATGCTCCGACGTACGGACATGCTGCGGCGATGGATGCAGAAGCTATGATAGAGTCGCATGATTCGTCGTGCGAGTGTAACTCATGCGTCTTCGATTATATTTTATTTGAATTATTCAGACGATGTAATTAATTAAATTATTTTATTTTATGTCTTAGTCTTTTGAATATAATTGAATAATTTATTTATGTTACCACTGTTAGACTCTCAGTTCATTAGTATAAAAACTTCCGCTATTGTTTATTTACTCTGATTATGGTTGTGGATGTGTATGGTTTAAGCAAATGGACACAGCCTATTCGAGATCCTAGTTGGACCGTTGGTTTATTGACGGTTCATCACACCATTCTGGTTGGTACAGAATTGGGGTGTGACATCTTGGTATTTGAGCTCTCAGGCCCTGTCTATTATACCAGTATACTTCCACAAAAGTTTGTGAACTAAGTTAGGATAAAATTTAAAAGCTGTAATAATAACACACTATAAGCACCTGTATTGTATGAGACAAAATTAAGAAAGAGAATAATGCACTATTAAGATGAAAAACAAGTTTCATATACACTCGAGTATAAAACAACGTATGTATATATATATATATATATATATATATATATATATATATAATATATCCAAATCAGAGTACGATCCACAATCTGGACAGTTACTCTGTAGTGCAAGGAAAAATAAAAGAAAAATATACATCATGGAGCCGGAGGTGCTGGAGGAGGAGATGCCTCACGATCTCGGTCATAGTCCTCAGCATACACTCTAGTCAGCCAGGCTACCTGAGTCTGGGTCACCTGGAGACTAGCTATCAGGTCAGCCATCAACTAATCAGACATGCCCTGGCATCTAGAAGCTCTCCTACTCTCCCATCAGTCATGCGCTGAGCCTCTCTAATCTCAGGCAGTAGCCCCATCATATCATCAGATGGTGGGTGTGAAGGACCAGCAGTGTGTGAATGAACCCGAGATGGGCCAGCTCCAGTAGAATGCGGTGGCGATGGAGGAGGTATGGCGTCTACATCCATGAACATACGATCATCATCCTCAGCATCACCCCCATGGACCCCTGCTGCTGCTGCTGCCGCCTCAAAGTCTGTTATCTCTACCTGGGTTTGAGGACGCACCAGAGGTTTCCTCTAATCGTCACTGACCTGCGCATCACACATCCCCATCCTGCAGATGACCTCCCAGTCCAGGTGAGAAGAGAAAGTATCCTCATGAACCCTCTCATCTAATAAGTCGACGTATAGGCGTGTGAGCAGAGTAGTGATCAGACGTTCGTAGGGCAGGTTACCTATCTGACCAGGCAGCGTAGCACGGATCATTGTCCTGATGATAATATAAGGAAGGTAGACCATCTGTCTAGTGCAAATGCAGTACAAGACATACTGGGTCAACTGAGAAATCCTATCATAATGGCCACTCTGGGGAATCAGGTTGGGCTGATTGATCTTGCAGTAAACCTGAGGCTTTTGTCGTAGGTTGATTGCCTTCATCTCCCAGCGATCACCTCTAAGAAGCTGGCTATCAATCTCAGCATACATCATCAAGGATAAGAACTGGGGTTCCTTAGGAGCACAGTACACTAAGGGGCCATTGTTTGATATTCCCAGGAGATCAGCCAACTCCTCGCAGTTGAAGGAAACTTCCACCCCTTTCACATAGCTGGTGATCCTGAGCTCCCTACCCCTATCTGTATCATTGCGATCACCCACTACCTGGAGGTTGCAATAGAACTGCTTCACCAAAGTAGGACAGGTACAAGCCATGTGATAATGGGAAGCCAACCCATATCACCGAAGGCACCCTCAACGTTGAACAAGGCTAGACTAGCCAAGTTTACACAGTGACCCCCTTCCACCTTTTTACACTCATAACGAGCATACTGAGTAGAAACAAATGGGATCATGAGCTCTGGAACCTTAGTACAAGCCATGCTATCTGCAAAGACACAGAAAAATAAACAAGATATTAGATATGGTGAAAAACTAAAAGCTTCGGCATTATAACAGCATGATTTGGCCAAAAGCCTCACTTTTTACCCAAACAGCTGGCCAAGATGACATACATATGTTCCAAACCACCCTGCAAAGCTAATACAGTTGGAAATTTAAATTAGGACGATCGAATTTGAAGAAATTTCAACAAATTAGAAATATCCCAAAAATTAGGTCAAAAGAGGAAAATTTCAAGTTTCTCAAAAACCAACCGATAAAACACAAATTTTTTAGGGCTTTCGTCCATTGGGTGGCCAATAGAAAAAGCCCCCAATAAAAATCATATTTTTATGGTTAGAAAATTTTTAATTTGAAGAAAATGATATAATTAAAGAAAAACCTAGTTTTGAAAGCTTAAAAATGAGGACCAGTAGAGAGCATACCTGAAGGAAAGGAACGGAAGTCCTGAACGGAAGAAATAATCACCAAACACTAAGGGTCGATACTATAGCAACTCAGGGGAAGCGAGTTGAGTTGGAGGAAAGAAGAAAGAGTATGAAATGACTCCAAAATCAGGTTTAAAAACCTAATTTTGTGTCGTGCGGTCGCAGAATTCGACAAAATGTGCTACCCTACGACTGACCCTACCATCGACCCTAGGCTCTTGGTGATCTAACAGACATCGTGTGGTCGGACCTAGGGTTGGACATATATCGACCCTAGGCTCTCGGTGAGCTGACAGGGTTTTGTGAGGTCGCATACCCTGGGGTCGAACATAGAGCGACCCTACCATCGACCCTACGATAGAAAATTCAGTATTTTCACTGAATTACTTGAAAAATTAGAATTCTACATTTATTAGTTGGATTTTGACATGGGAATGACTTATATTGATTGCCTCACATGTATTATGATTTTTTCAGACACTACCACCACCAGAACAAGAAATGGCTGGGCGAAGAGTAACTAGGCGAGGTCGTAACCCAATTCCACCACCAACTGTAGAGAAAGACAACCATGAAAATCCAGAAGGACAAGAGAATCAGAATATGGCAACACCAGGAGCTAATGGCCAGACGAATCCTACAAACTTGCCAGCCCCACCTACAGATTTGGCCACAACAGTAATGAATCTGGCACAATAGCTGCAGCAAATACAGCAGATGCAAGCCAATATGCAAGCTGCTATAGGAATGGTTTTTCCAGCTGCACATATGACACCTATGCCAGTTGGACAAGCTAGCACAATACCATGGAGAAGCAATACGGTACCCCAAGAACCTCAAAGGCCAGTTGTGCTACCTCCAGTACAGAACCCTGAGGTAGCTCAAGGCAGTTACTAGTATCAACCACCTATGTACGAGGCCTATGCTTAATATCAATTGGACAACTCTCGACTGATCGAGCGCTTTCTGAAAATGAAACCTAAAGAATATAATGGCAAGCCAACAGATCCTTTATGGCCAGCTCATTGGATCGACAAGATGGAAAGGAATTTTATGATGATGACAGTTAATGAGGAAGAAAAAGTATTGTGCGCCAAATTTATGCTGAAGGGTGATGCACACCATAGGTGGAAGTCTACCCAGACATATCTATTAACAAAGCACGCCCAATTGACCTGGGCTATTTATAAAGAGGCATTCCTTGATAAATACTTTCCCAGAAGTTTCAGAGATGCTATGGAGAGAGAGTTCATGAGTTTATATCAGGGATAGATGACAGTGGATGCATATCAACAGCGTTATGAAGAGCTATTTTTCTTTGCACCCTCTAGCATGCAAGCGGAAAATACTAAGACCCAAAGGTTCGTCATGGGACTTAGGGGAAGCATTCATGAGCATTTTCTGGGATTAGAAAGAAAGTTTACAATGATGCAGTACAGATTGCTTGAATAATAGAGTCGAGCCAGAAAGAGAGCTATTTTGCTCAGAATAGAGGTATAAAAAGGCCAAATGGAAATTCTTATAACGGAGGGAACACAAGGACATTCAAACCCTTATGTACTCAAGGATTTAATGTTGTAGCCAAGACTACTCCAATAGCCCAACAACAACAAAAGCAAAATAATGAAAGAGTAAAATGCTATAACTGCAATCAAGTGGGACATTATTCCAGGGAATGTCCTAACCCTAGGAAGCAGCTACAGCAAGGAAAGGTTTATGCATTTACAACTAAGGATGCTGCCGCATCACTTGATGTGGTCACAGGAATGATCTGAACCTTTCATTTTGTATTATCTTGTGTGAGCATGTAGACTAAATTAAAACAAATCACAGGTATCGTACATATTAATGGCATATCCGCTAGAGTACTCTTTGATTCTGGAGCTACTCATTCTTTTATATCTGTGACATTTGGAAAGAAGCTAAATCTACCCCTTAGATCTTTAGACTACAAATTGCTTGTACGATCGCCTATGGGATTAGAAGTTGAACTAGAAAAAGGTTATGGACCATGTCCAGTTCTTGTCGGCGAGAAGATTTTGGATGCAACCTTGATTCAACTCGAGATGGTAGACTTTGACGTTATCTTGGGGATGGATTGGTTAGCTAGGTATTCTGCAAACCTATTATGTGTAGAAAAGAAATTGACATTTAAAGACAAGGAAGGAGCAGAGTTTAGTTTTGCGAGAACCAAACTACCTCGTAAACGAAAACTCATCCTCTCTGCATTAAAGTCTAGAAAATGCCTCGAGAAAGGAGGAGTTGGGTATCTAGTATCCGTGGTTGATCTCACGAAGGAAGTACCACGAATGGAGGATATTGATGTTGTGCATGACTTTCCAGATGTATTTCCTGAGGAACTACCAGGACTACCTGTCACACCCTAATTCTGCATACTTCAGAATGGTGTGATGAACCACTAGCAAACCAACTGTTCAACCAGGATCTCGTACAGGTGGTATCTGGCTGTTAAACCTCATATATCCACATTCATAATCAGAGTAAATACACAATAGCGGAAGTCTTATAGTAAAATGAACTGAGAATCTACTGTGATATTAATATTAAAATAGCAAATTATTCTGTATCAACTAAGACATAAATAAGTATCAAATACATGCCTTTAATAAATCCAAATAAAGAAAACTAAAAATCTAATCGAATACACATGAGTTGCACTCGCAAGAGGAGTCATGTGTATCCATTTCATCTTCAACTTCCATCGCCGCCACGTGACCATACACTGGAGCGTTGACATAATCTTCGACGGTAGTACCTGCATCATCAACTAAAAATATTCGACGTCGAGGGGGTGAGCACACATCATGGCTCAGTGAGGAAACAAAACAATTCAACAATACATATGCATGCAGTCAATTCATATTTTTGGTCTAGTTTAAAGTTTGCAATGCGGAATAGAAAGGTTGGGTGGTCAAAGGTTAATGTTTATTGACCCCGCCTCTATACACAGGGTGTGGAAGTCCGACCAAAGGTTAACGTTTATTGTCGTCCCCATCCACCCTACCATAACATTGTACAACAAAGGTTAACGTTTATTGTTGTACAGTGTCATACCAACAGGTAAGCCCCTGTTGGCGAGGGCTTGCAAACTGGGATCGCAACTAACCAATCCTAATGCCAAATAGTGTATCCAAGGCCTCACCCCAGCATCCCTCAGAACGTCCATAGAGATAGAGCTAAGGCCCCCCAGTAGAGTCAGAGACTACAAGGACCGGGACTACCTCCCCTGATACTCTATGACGTAATAGTTCTGCTAAAATAATGGCGATATGACGATGCTAATGCACAAGACTTGAGTTAGAGATAGAGCTAAAGTGCTGAGACCCGCCAAAAGTTAACATTTATTGACGTTTCCATCACACCTCCCCTGATACTCGCTCGCATCAAGTACACCAACCCCACACATACATTCACAAGCCTATTCCTATATCATCATCATCATCATCTTCATCATGTTATAAACAATAAATTAAATATGCATGAACAAATAATAGAAATATTGGATGAAATGTTGTATACACATTACAAACATATTCGCATAGGATCAAGCATGGCATTGGACTCAATAAAAGAGAAAATAGTTTATTATTAACCAATTAGTTTAGAGTTATGTTTCCTCACATTAGCTTGCTAATAGATCCTCTTACAAGCTTTAAGATCACCTTTATATTGTTATTATATTGCTAGAAAATCTAACAAAGTCGATAGAATTTAATTAGAATTAATTCTGAATTTAAAAACCATTCTGTTAACTGGGGTCGGAGGTAGGGTCGGAGTAATGATCGACCCTGGGTGCGACCACCCCTATTCTGGAATTCCCAAACACTGGGGGTCGATGCTCAGGGTCTGGTAGGGTCGATTGGCCATGGATCCCCCATGCGACCCCCTGTGGGTTTTGGTCGATTTTTTTCCTTAAATCCATTCTTCGTGTTTGGGGTCCTATGGCTTGCTCCTATAATCCATTCTACACATGTTCTATGGTCTAGAACCATGATTCTACCACCTATATGGCTTCATGATTTTCCCCCATGGTTTTCCATGAAAACCTAACCATAGGTCGATGGTTTGGGTTTCTCCGAGATCATACTCTCTACATTATCTATCCTAAGGTCTTTAGTAATTCATGGAATTAGTATCCGTACCTGAGAAGAATACTCCTTCTCTGCAACTCTTCTCCTTTTGCTTTCTTCTCTTATTTCCTTTTCTTTTCCTTCTCTTCCTTCTCTTCTCTTTCTCTCAATTCAATTAGGGTTGTAAAAAGGAGTAAACGAGGCTTAGTGACGTCCTATTTATAGAGTAGAAACTCCTAAAATAAGTCCCATTGAGATTTGAAAGGAATCCCATCGAAATTAGGAAATTTTCCTAGTTTTCAGATTTACCGAGTACCGGGGGTCGATAGGGGGGTCGAAGATCCCGTCGACCCTTGGTTCCTGAAGTGTCCGATCCCCCATGTAAAACTGGGGGTCTGACTTCTGTCTTGGGGGGGGGGGGTCCGACCCTCCCTTGCTGGATATGCGACCCTCCCCTTAATTTAAGTGTTTTTGGGTCAGTTTAATACCTGGGATCGTGTTCTCCTTCACGCACTTGGTCCATTTGGCTCATCCATGATGGGTAAACCTGGTTCAAGGTGGTAAGACTAGGTTAGTTTGATACGGGTCATACAACTCCCCCCTACTTATAATAATTTCGTCCCCAAAATTGTTCATACCTTTTGAGTCGAATAAGTGAGGGTGTTGCTTTCGCATATCATTCTCTTCCTCCCATATAATTTCTTCCATGTCTCTACTTCTCCAAGTGACCCTGACATAATAGATATCTTGGTTGCGTAGTCGTTGATCCTTTCGGCTGGTGATTTCAGTTGGTGTTACTTCAAAAGTCAAATCTTCAGTTAAATTAGGTAGATCTACTGTCAGAATTTGCGTTGGATCTTTGACATACTTCTTCAATAAGGAAATATGAAATACGTCATGCACACTTGACATAGATGGTGGTAGTGCTAACTGGTAAGCCACTTTCCCATGCTTAGCTAGAATCTCATATGGCCTGACATATCTTGGACTTAGTTTCCCTTTCTGTCCAAACCGTTTCTGACCTCGCCTAGGTGATACCTCCAAGAATACTTTATCACACACAACGAACTCAAGCTCTCTACGTCGAGTATCTGCATATTGCTTCTGACGATTCTAGGCTGTTCTCACTCTTTCCTTGATAATGTCGACCACTCGACAAGTCTCTTCAACAAATTTTGGTCCAACGAGACTACGTTCCTCAACTTCATTCCAAAATAAAGGAGTTCGACACTTTCTGCCATACAGTGCTTGATAGGGTGACATCTGTATAGTAGCCTGATAGCTATTGTTATAGGCGAACTTGATCAGTGGTAGCTTTTCATCCCATGACCTTTAATGTCAAACACACATGCTCGTAGCATATCTTCTAGAATTTGAATGGTACGCTCTGATTATCCATCTGTCTGTGGATGGAATGCAGTACTAAATTTCAATGTTGTACCCATAGCCTTTTGCAATCCTTCCCAAAACCTGGAAGTAAATCGTGGATCTTTATCGGACACAATGCTCTCTGGTACACCTTGTAATCGAACAATATTATCCACATACAGCTTTGCTAACCTTTCTAGTGTATATTGGGGTCGTATCGGTATAAAGCGAGCTGTTTTGGTCAGACGGTCTACAATCACCCAAACTGTGTCAACTACTCAAGGATTCAACGGTAACCTTGGGAGGAAGTCCATGGTGATGCAGTCCCATTTTCATGCTGGTTTCGATAATGGCTGTAACAGTCCTGCGGGTCTTTGCCGTTCAGCCTTTACTTTCTGACAATTTAGGCATTGAGACATGAACTTAGCTACATCTGCTTTCATTTCTCTCCACCAATATAATTTCTTTAGATCATGATACATTTTTGTACTTCCAGGATGTATCGAATAGATGGTGGTATGGGCTTCTTTCATCAGTCGGTGTCTAATGTCCACACTTTCTGTTTCAGGTACACATATTCTTCCCTTGTACTTCAATACCTTTTCTTCGTCCAAGGTGAACTCAGGTTTAGTTCTACCTTTTTCGATGTCTTCTTGTACCATTCTCAGGTAAGGGTCTGCTTTGATAGTTGTCTTCACTTCATCAATTATATCCGGTATAATCTTCAATGCAGCGAACATATTGAAAAACCGATGAATAAACCCTTGGTTGGCTGATCCATCCGGTGTGTCTATCACATACTGCTCATTGCCATGATTGAATACCATTCAGGTAGTACACATTGCTGCGATTGTGCTAATGTCTCCCTGGGATTTTATCACTGCCTTTCTGCTCAACGCATCTGCTACTACATTAGCTTTCCCCGGATGATACTGGATATCATAATCATAGTCTTTCAGTAGTTCCAGCCATCTTCTTTGTCTCATATTCAACTCCTTTTGATTAAATAAATAAGTAAGACTTTTATGATCCCATTTAATCTGGAAATTCTCTCCGTATAGGTAATGTCTCCATATCTTGACTGTAAGACCTGTATCAAACTAACCCGGCCTTACCACCTTGAATCAGGTTTACCCATCATGGTCGAGCCAAATGGACCAAGGGCGTGAAGGAGATCGTGATCCCAGGTATCAAATCGACCAAAAAACACTTAAATTAAGGGGAGGGTCGCATACCCAGCAAGGGAGGGTCGGACCCCCCAAGACAGAAAGTCAGACCTCCTGTTTTATAGAGGGGGTCAGACACTTTAGGAATTAGGGGTCGACGGGATCATCGACCCTCAGTTGCCGCCGAAAATAGAATTAGGAAATTTCCATAATTTCGGTTGGGGCTCTTTCCTAATCTCAAAGGGACTTATTTTAGGATGTTTCTACTCTATTTTAAGGACGTCCCTAGGCCCCTTTCACTCTTTTTAGAACCCTAATTGAATTGAGAGAAAGAGACGAGAAGGAAGAGAGGAAGAAGAGAAGGAAAAGGGAGAAGAAGAAAAAGGAGAAGAGTTGCAGAGAAGGAGTGTTCTTCTCAGGTAAGAATAATAATCCTATGAATTTCGTGAGCCTTAGAATAGTTGAAGGAAGATGTAGGAGAAATCCAATCCATCCATCCATGGTTAGGTTTCAATAGAAACCATAGAGGATATCAATTAGACTATATATTGGGTGAAGAGAAGTTCTAATCCATAGAAAGTATGTAGAATGGGCTATGGAAGAAGCCATAGGAGTTAAACAAGGAAGAATGGATCAAAACATGAGAATATCGACCAAAACCAGAGGTAGTCGCACATAGGGTCGATAGACCCATCGACCCTGATATCGACCCTATTACAGGGGGTAGCAGTATACTGCTACCCTACCTGCGACCCATCCTGGGACCCTACAGTTAATAGCAAGCCGTAAAAATCAGAATAAATTTTAATTAAATTCTATCAACTTTTTTAGGTCTTCTAGCAGTATAATATTGATATAAAAGTGATTCTTAAGGCTTGGAAAGAGGATCTACAAACAAGCAAAGGTGAGGGAACATGACCTAAACTAATTGGTTTATAACAAACTGTTTTTATTTCTTGAGTCCAATACCATGATTGTGATATGCGTGTGTGCCTGTAATGTGCATTCAATATGTCATCCAATATTCCTATTATTACTGTTCATGCATATTTAAATTTATTGATTATAACATGATGATGTTGATGATGGTAGGAATAGGCATGTGAATGTTTGTGTTTGGCTGGTGTACATGGCGTGGGTAGGGATGGTATCAACCGGTACTTCGATGCCGTTCTCATCGGGGTATATTGTGCCATGGCCTATCCAAGTCATATTCACTAAGCAAGTGTTAGTATGCTTGATGCGAGTGAAGCATCAGGGGGATGACATGACATTGTGGTTCAGCCTGGTCACCAGACTCTAGCTCTATCTCTACTCAAGTCTTGTCCACTAACATCGTCATATCGCCATTACCTTAGCAGAACTAATATGTCTTAGGGCATCAGGGGGGGACGTGGCATTGTGGTTCAGCCTGGTCACCAGACCCTAGCTCTATCTCTATGGATGTATTGAGGGATGCTGGGGTGAGGCCTTGGATACATTGTTTGACATTAGGGTTGGTTAGTTGCCAGCCCCGTTTGCAAGCCCTCGCTAACAGGGGCTTACGTGTTGGTATGGGAAACCGGTACAGCCATGCCATTTTCATGAGGTGTATATTATCCATGTTGGGTGCATGTGGGACGACATTGCCATTTTCATTGGGCGTTTCCACACACTCGTGTATAGAGGTGCGGCGGCCACCTATCCTTTCTATTGCACATTACAAACTTTAAACCATACCAAAGATATGAATTGATAGCATGCATATGTATTGTTGCATTATTTTGTTTGCTCACTGAGCCGTGATGTGTGCTCACCCTTTCAAATTCGAATACTTTTAGTTGATGTTGCAGGTACCACCGTTGAAGATTATATGAACGCTCCTGTGTATAGGCATGTGGCGACAATGGAAGTTGAAGATTTAGTGGATATGCATGACTCCTCATGCGAGTGCAACTCATGCATATTTGATTAGATTTTGTTTAGATTTTATTAAAGACATGTAATTGATATTTATTTAATTATGTCTTAGTTGATTTAACAATAATTTGATATTTATTCATGGTTATCACGGTTAGATTCTCAGTTCATTATCTGTAAGACTTTCGCTATTTATTTTATTACCTCTGATTATTGTGAAATGTATTTGGGTTTATCATATGTGGGATAGCGTATTGTGAGATCCTGGTTGAACCGTCGATTTGCCAGCGGTTCATCACACCATTTTGAATAGTGTGGAATTGGGGTGTGACAACTTGGTATCAGAGCTCTCGTAGGCCTTACCCATTAAACCTAAATACTGCCACTGGTGTCCATGAACTGAGTTAGGATAATTAAAAGTTTTAATACAAACAAACCATAAGCACCTGTGTTGGTTGAGACAGAACTTAAGCAAGACAATAATGTACATATAAAAGGTGGAACCATATATATATACTCAAATAGAAAGAGAAGACCAAAATTTTTTCTGATAAATAAATATTATAGGGTATTATCTATAAGTTGGGTAGTTATCTAAGTATACAAGGGTATAGTACAACAGCAAGAAGGGAGCTTCTGTAAAGCAGAAAATTTGAATACCGAGTTGGTACTCACATGTGGGAAACTCGATGTAGGACAGAGGAAGAAGGAAAATGGCTAGTAATGCCAAAACCCCTGTAGAGGTAAAGGAAAAGATCTCGGGCTAAATCCAACAGAGATAAGAGAATAATGGCTATACATTAAGAATAAGAGTAACTACAAGAAGATAAAGCTATACCCCTGGGTGACATGGAGACTCAGAGTGAAATCCACTACATGCTGATCCATTACCCGCTGAGCATTAAGATGAGGTTACAACTTGACCCCACCACTATCTGGGTCGAGAATGGGTAATGAAAACTCATCCGAGTAGATGCTAAATAATGATAATCAGATTGGAGCAAATAAAAGGAGGTGAACAACCAGGCCACTCCAGCCAACTACCTGGGCTACCAATTACCTTGGTCACAGTTGTAATAAACTTGGCCCAATAAAATACAATAACAACCACAAATGAGACCGACTACGCAAGTTGTTGATGCAACATCAACACCTCTGGGTCAAACCATGTATGGTACCAATTGGTAGCATCATTGTACCCCAACACATGTTAGCTATAACACAGTGCCTACCATACAACAAGTCCCAGTAATGCATACCCCAGTACAGGAGTTTGGTGCCCAACAAGCAGTATATCAAGGTGGTTAACCTTATCAGCCACCGATGTATGGGATAGTTGCAATGATCCGACCAAGGATTGAGGAATATTTTCTTAAGAGGAAGCCTTAAACGTTTTTAGTAGAGGATCAAATCTAATTGTGGCCATATAACTGGATATGTTTATATAAGATGCGGTGCATTATTGATTTACTCTTATGATTATAGAGGATGCACATACCAGATTTTAAATTCTCGTGTCTTGACAGGATACCTTCTTGATTTAACCTGTCAATTGGATTTATAGATATTGTTTTTTTAGTATTAGTCCTGATTATACCAAACTGAGCCACTTTCATGATCGACAACATGAACAGAGATATGAACTGAATGAATAGTTAAATGTTTAATCGTGTTGAGCATACATCTAATGATTTATACCTGATTTATTGATGTACGAAATCTTTCTCCAGATTTATACCTGATTTGCTGATGTATGAAAGCTTCTCCAGATTTACTCTTGTAGTGCCTTGACCAATGACATTATATACTCGATAGAACCTGTAACCATGAGGTTAAGAGCTATAGAACCTCTATTTCCATGTATTTGGACCACCGTGCAACCTAAAAACCTTTGGATGCCGGTTGGATTACCATAGATTGACTCCTGATTCTTAACATAAGTTCACTAGATAAAGCAAGTGTTTGCCGTTATATTAAATTTGAAAGAAGGAAGTGAATTGTTTTTGGATAATCATTCTGATTCTTACATTTCTCGACATCCATTGATAAGATGTTTAGTGATAATGGAATTATTGGAAGAAAGATGATTGGATTCAGATTAAATACTATAGCCAATGAACCTCAGATGAAGTAATGGAGAATCTATTTTGAGATTGCTGAATGGATGGACATGAGTCATGTCTATAAAAGAGTGCATGATCAAAAAAGTGAAAAATATCAAGAGTAACTAGGAAAGAGTAGATAGCACTCAAGTAAAGTTAAAGATGGCTATATCAGTATGAACTTTTGACAAGATAGAAGATTCCTAAAGGCAAATCTAAAAGTGGACACAAGGATAAAGTCAAAAAAAAAAATCATGGCATTAATAGTAATCGGTTTAATACAATGAAAATTGAGTTATGCCCAATGTCGAGTGATATGATTAAGTAAAGACCAAAAGAGTTTGGCTGAATTAATGAATTTATAAGCATATATCCGAATGCTTAGAAGTAGACGTGGGATATGAAGTGACAATCACAAGATATTTTCGAGGTATATGAAAGAGATATCAGGGTAGAACATCAAGGATAAAGAAATATAAGCTAATGAGTGCAATATGAGATCTTGACGATAGTCTTTGAAAAATCATAAGAGATGAAGGAACTAGACAAGCCCTTCAGACCGTTACACCAGATTTCTCTAGTTTAAGCCCTTTTGGGACTAAAAGTAGTTTTAGATGAGTGTTATGAACAATGATTGAATCATATTAATTGATGGATGAAGTAGAAGTAGTAATTTTGTTAGGTCTGTAAATAAGAACGGTGTAAGCAGTTTTAGAAAAAGGAAAACCCAACCCTGAGTTACTTTGGATGAGGAGACGGTACTCAGATACAGAGGTAGATTCTGAATATATGAAGATAAAGACTCGGATATTATGAAGAGGATAAGGATAAGAGCCCATTGTACTTCATATTCAGGACATACTGGAGTACCAATATGTATCATGACCTGAAGAGATTGTACTGGTAAAGAGGGGTGTAACAAAGGTGTCTTAGTGCGTGTTCCAGTGTCTGAATTATCGACAAGTAAAGGCTGAAAGACAAAGACCAACATGGCTCACAACAACAACTATCGGAGCCATTCTGAAAGTGGAACTGCATTATAATGAACTATGTCACTGATTTGCCACTTACTCCTAGATCGATTGACATGGTTTGGGTGATTGTTGATCGCATTATGAAGATAGCTTATTCCATTGTGATACAACATCGGTATGCTTTGGAGCGGCTAATTAAGCTATATATGGATAATATTGCTAGATTGAATGGTATGTATAAGAGCCTTGTAACAGTCAAAAGCTCATGCTTTATTTCAAAGTTTTGGGAGGATCTACAGAAGACAATGGGGACAAAGTTGAATTTTAGTACCGCATTTTACCTTAAACTGATGGATAGTTGGAGCGGACTATACAGATCCTAAGAGATATGCCCCAAGTTGTGAAATTGATTTCAAGGAACGTGAGTTGAGAAGTTACCGTAAATTGATGTTTCTACTAAGTTACCATGTAAATGTCACGTATAAAGAATGGTATGGTAGAAATGCCAAACCCCTCTGTTTTGGAATGAAGTCAGTGAATGAAGAATTTTAAGACCTAAGTCTATGGCTGAAAACTGTCTAGTGGCAGACAAGATAAAAAAAAGAAGGGCTAAGACAGCTCAAGATGTCAGAAGAGACACCAAGACCTTGAGTTCGCCATAATTGAGAAAGTGTTTTTGGAAATATTACTTATGCCTAGTTTGAAACGATTAAACAAGAAGGGAAGTTATATTCTATACATGTGTTGGATCTTATAAACTTTGGAGAGACGTAGAAAAGTTGCATATCAATTATCGTTACCGCTATCCATGTCTAGTGTGCATGATGTAATTCGTGTGTCTCTATTGAAGAAGTACATTGAAAGGTATTGACCACGGAATCACTAGATTAGATAGAAGATTTAACTATTGAAGTGGTACCAGCCTAGTTCACTAGTTGGAAGGTACAACATCTCAAAAATTGGGATAATTATTATATGAAGATAATCTAGCGAAGACAAGATGTGAGAAGATGGCATGGAAAGAAGAAGATGCAATGCGGAAATAGAATTCCCACCTAAATTCAAACTTTGAGGACAAAATTTATTTTAAGGATGGGGGAGTTGTATGATCCGTACTTTCAAATTTCGAGGTCGAAATTTCTTTTAAGGGTGGTGGAATTGTAAGACCCGTATAAAACTAACCCAGTCTTACCACCTTGAATCAGGTTTACCCATCATGGTCGAGCCAAATTGACCAAGGGCATGAAGGAGATCGTGATCCCAGGTATCAAATCGACCCAAAAACACTTAAATTAAGGGGAGGGTTGCATACCCAGCAAGGGAGGGTCGGACCCCCCAAGATAGAAAGTCAGACCCCCTGTTTTACAGAGGGGGTCGGACACTTTAGGATTTAGGGGTCAACTGGATCATCGACCCCCTCATCGACCCTCAGTTGCTGCCGAAAATAGAATTAGGAAATTTCCATAATTTCGGTTGGGGCTCTTTCCTAATCTCAAAGGGACTTATTTTAGGATGTTTCTACTCTATTTTAAGGACGTCCCTAGGCAAATTTCACTCCTTTTAGAACCCTAATTGAATTGAAAGAAAGAGACGAGAAGGAAGAGAGGAAGAAGAGAAGGAAAGGAGAGAAGAAGAAAAAGGAGAAGAGTTGTAGAGAAGGAGTGTTCTTCTCAGGTAAGAATACTAATCCTATGAATTTCGTGAGACTTAGAATAGTTGAAGGAAGATGTAGGAGAAACCCAATCCATCCATCCATGGTTAGGTTTCATTGGAAACCATAGAGGATATTAATTAGACTATATATTGATTGAAGAGAAGTTCTAATCCATAGAAAGTATGTGGAATGGATTATGGAAGAAGCCATAGGAGTTAAACAAGGAATAATGGATCAAAACATAAGAATATCGACCAAAACCAGAGGTGGTCGCACATAGGGTCGATAGACCCGTCGACCCTGATATCGACCCTGTTACAGGGGGTCGCAGTATACTGCTACCCTACCTGCGACCCATCCTGCGACCCTACAGTTACCAGCAAGCTGAAAAAATTATAATAAATTCTAATTAAATTTTATCGACTTTATTAGGTCATCTAGCAGTATAATATTGATATAAAAGTGATTCTTAAGGCTTGGAAAGAGGATCTACGAACAAGCAAAGGTGAGGGAGCAAGACCTAAACTAATTGGTTAATAACAAACTATTTTTATTTCTTGAGTCCAATACCATGATTGTGATATGCGTGTGTGCCTGTAATGTGCATTCAACATGTCATCCAATATTTTTATTATTACTGTTCATGCATATTTAAATTTATTGATTATAACATGATGATGTTGATGATGGTAGGAATAAGCATGTGAATGTTGGTGTTTGGCTGGTGTACATGGCGCGGGTAGGGATGGTATCAATCGGTACTTCGATGCCGTTCTCATCAGGGTATATTGTGCCATGGTCTATCCAAGTCATGTCCACTAAGAAAGTGTTAGTGTGCTTGATGCGAGTGGAGCATCAGGGGGAGGACATGACATTGTGGTTCAGCCTGGTCACCAGACTCTAGCTCTATCTCTACTCAAGTATTGTCCACTAACATCGTCGTATCGCCATTACATTAGCAGAACTATTATGTCGTAGGGCATCAGGGGGGGACGTGGCATTGTGGTTCAGCCTGGTCACCAGACCCTAGCTCTATCTCTATGGTTGTGTTGAGGGATGCTTGGGTGAGGCCTTGGATACATTGTTTGACATTAGGGTTGGTTAGTTGCGAGCCCAGTTTGCAAGCCCTCGCCAACAGGGGCTTACGTGTTGGTATGGGCAACCGGTACAGCCATGCCGTTTTCATGGGGTGTATATTGTCCATGGTGGGTGCATGTGGGACGACAATGCCGTTTTCATTGGGCGTTTCCACACACTCATGTATAGAGGTGCGGTGGCCACCTATACTTTCTATAGCACATTGCAAACTTTAAACCAGACCAAAGATATGAATTGATTGCATGCATATGTATTGTTGCATTGTTTTGTTTGCTCACTGAGCCGTGTCGTGTGCTCACCCTTTTGAATTCGAATACTTTTAGTTGATGATGTAGGTACCACTATTGAAGATTATATGAACGCTCCTGTGTACAGGCATGTGGCGACAATGGAAGCTGAAGATTTAGTGGATATGCATGACTCCTAATGCGAGTGCAACTCATGCGTATTCGATTAGATTTTGTTTAGATTTTATTAAAGACATGTAATTGATATTTATTTAATTATGTCTCAGTTGATTTAACAATAATTTGATATTTATTTGTGGTTATCACAGTTAGATTCTCAGTTCATTATCTGTAAGACTTTCACAATTTATTTTATTATCTCTGATTAATGTGGAATGTGTTTTGGTTTATCATATGTGGGATAGCCTATTGTGAGATCCTGGTTGAACCGTTGGTTTGCTAGCGGTTCATCACACCATTCTGAATAGTGTGGAATTGGGGTTTGACATTGACAGCATGTACTACCACCGCCAACTCCAAATCATGAGTGGGATAATTCTTCTCATGTGTCTTCAACTGTCTTGAGGCATAAGAAACTACTTGTTCTCCTTGCATAAGCACACATCCTATTCCCAATCCTGATGCATCAATGTACAAGGTAAATGGATGTCCGGGAACAGGAATAGTCAAAATCGGAGTAGATATCAATCTAGTCTTCAGGGTTTGGAAGCTCTTCTCGCATTTATCCGTCCACACAAACTTTTTACCTTTCTTAGTCAGACTGGTAAGAGGTATGGCAATCCGAGAATAGTCGTCCATAAATTTCTGATAATAACCAGTGAGACCAGAAAACTTCTAATTTCTTCAACACTCTTTGGTGCTTCCCACTTTACAATAGCTTCGATTTTGATGGGGTCCACTTTGATTCCTTCAGCGGATACTAGATGGCCAAGGCAACTTCACTTAGCCAAAACTCACATTTGATAAATTTGGCATATAACTTCTCTTTCCTTAAATGCTGTAAAGCGGCGTTTAGATTCTTAATATGAGTTTCCTTGTCCTTGGAATATACCAATATATTATCAATAAATAAGATAACCGACGTATCCAACATATCGTGGAAAACCCGGTTCATAAGTTCCATGAAAGTTGCTGGTGCATTTTTTAATCCAAAAGACATAACCAAGAATTCATAATGTCCATATCTGGTCTTGAAAGCTGTCTTAGGAATATCATCATTTTTAATCTTCAACTAATGGTAGCCTGACCGAAGATCGATCTTAGAAAATACCTTTTCTTCTTGCAATTGATCGAACAAGTCATCGATCCGAGGTAGTGGATATCGATTCTTGATTGTCAGTTTGTTCAACTCCCGATAATCGATACATAATCAAACGCTACCATCCTTCTTCTTTACGAACAATACTGGCGCTCCCCATGGTGATATACTGGGTCGAATATAACCCTTGTCCAGTAGTTCTTGTAGTTGTACTTTTAATTCCTTCAATTTAGTAGGAGCCATTCGGTAGGGTGCTTTTGATACTGGTGCGACTCTAGGTATAAGATCTATCACAAACTCTGTGGCTCGGTCGTGGTAATCCTGGTAGTTCCTCAGGAAATACGTCGGGGTAATCCCGCACGACATCAATATCTTCCATCCGTGGTGCTTCTTTGGTAAGGTTGACCAATGATACTAGATATCTGACTGCTCCCTTCTCACGGCACTTCATTGCCTTTAGTGCTGATAGTATGAGCTTGCGTTTACGGGGAAGTTTGGTTCCCACAAAACTGAATTCTGCTCCTTCTTTGTCTCTAAATGTTAGCTTCTTTTCGGCGCATAATAGGTTTGCCGAATGCCGAGCTAACCAGTCCATTCCCAAGATGACGTCAAAGTCTGCCATCCCAAGTTGGATCAAGGTTGCATCTAAAGTTTTCTCGCCAATGAGAACTGGACATGGCCCATAACCTTTCTCTAACTCCACTTATAACCCCATCGGTGATCGTACAAGTATTTTGTAATCCAATGTTTTGATGGGTAAATTCAACTTCTTCCCAAATGACACAGATATAAAGGAATGAGTAGCTCCTGAATGAAAGAATTCTCTGGCGGGTATGCCATTTATAGGTACAATACATGTGATTTATTTTACTTTGTCTACATGCTCATACAATGTAATACAACTTAAAAGGTTTCAGTCATACCTGTGACCACATCGGGTGATGCAACAGCATCCTCGGATGTAACAACATATACTCGTCCTTGATGTAACTGCTTCTTGGGCTTAGGACACTCCCTTGCCATATGTCCCGCTTGGTTGCAGTTATAACATTTCGGACCTTCAAAATTTGGCTTTGGCTGTTGTTGAATTACTGGGGTAGTCTTGGGTGTAGTAACAAAGCCTTGACCACGAAAGGATTTAAATGTCCTGTTATTCCCTCCGTTATAAGAATTTTCGGCTGGCCTTTTCATACCTCTGTTCTGTGTAAAATAGCTTTCCCTCTGGCTCGATTCAATAACTCGAGCAATTTGCATAGCTTCATTATATACCTTTTTCTCCATACCTAGAACATGCTCTCTGATGCTCCCTCTAAGTCCCGTGACAAACCTACGGGTCTTAGTGTCTTCTTCTTGCATACTGAGTGGTGCAAAGAAAAACAGCGCTGTTGATATGCATCCACAGACATCTGGCCCTGATATAAACTCAGGAACTCCTTCTCCATAGAATCTTTAAAGCTTCAGGGAAAATACTTCTCAAAGAAAGCTTCTTTATAAATAGCCCAAGTCAATAAGGCGTGCTTGGTTAACAGATAGGTCCTGGTCGATTTCCACCAATGATGTGCATCGCCTTTTAGCATGAAGGTCGCACATAATACCTTTTCTTCTTCTGTAATAGTCATCATAAGAAAATTTCTCTCCAACTCGTCGATCCAATGTGCTGGCCATAGAGGATCAGACGGTTTATCGTTAAATTCCTTGGGCTTCATCTACAAGAATCTCTCAACCAGTCGAGAGTGATCCAACTGATTTTGGAGGTGTGCCCCAAACATAGGTTGTGGGTACTGATAATTAACTTGAGCTGCTTCCAGACCTGGTACTGGAATCTGTGCAGCTGGTGGTTGAGGAGTTTGAGGTGCTGGGTGGTTACCCACCGGTGCTGCACTAGCTTGTCCAGTCGGCATGGGTGTATCATGTGCTGCCTGGAACATAATCCCCATTGCTGCTTGCATTTGAGCCTATGCGTATTGCATTTGTTGCAGTTGTTGCGCTAAGTTCATAACTACGGTTGTTAGCTCCAGTGGTGGAGGTGGCAAGTTTGTAGGATTTGCCTGCACCGGATTTACTGGTGGTGCAACTTGTGGATTACCCTGTGCGTATATATTTTCTTGGCTGGTTTCCTCCACAGGTGGTTGTGGTGGAACTGCGTTTCGGCTTTGCCTGGTTACTCTACGTCCAACTATTTTCCTCTTATATTGGTGATGCCTAAAAAATCATTGACAAACGTGAGGCAATCATTTATACTTCATGTAGGCACGCTAACCGATGTTATTTTTTCAAAATTTTCAGATCATTCTGTGAAAAATACTATCTTTTCTATGCAAGGTCGATGGTGGGGGTCGATGGTATGTTCGACCATCAGTATCCGACCCTGGGAATGTACCTATTCTTCCCGAGAGACGGGGGTCGATGGGTGTCCGACCCCCAGGTGCCACCCCTGGTTTTCTGTCAGGTTCCTGAGAGCTGGGGGTCGATATGGGGGTCGATGTGGGGGTCGATTATCCTGGTCGAATTCTTCCGACCCCCGGATCAAAAATCAGATTTTTAAGGTCCGATTTTGGGTCCATTTCTAATTATTCCTTTTCCGTTTCGACTCGTTTTCCACCTCTGAGTTGCTACAGTGTCACTCCGCTATATTGGTCAATTCGGTTCCGTGTTTCCATGTCCACATCATTCCTACAGGTATGTTTTCTCATTTTTACCTGTTTTTAGGTTTTCATTTCTAGGTTTTTGCCCACTTATCTTGTGTTTTTCAAATTAAACTTTTTCCAACCGTAAAAATTCAATTTTTATTGGGGGCTTTTGTTATTGGTGACTCGAGGAACGAAAGCCCTCAAAATTTTTGAGTTTCATCGGTTGGTTATCGAGAAACTTGGATTTTTGCTCTTTTTGCCCTAATTTGTCAAAATTTTTGATTTCTCACAATTTCTTCTAATTGGATTCCATTAGTTAGAATTTCCTACTGTGTGAGTGTTGTAGGATCTGTTAGAACCTACGTAAGTCCTCCTGCCCATGTGTATGGGTGACAAGTGAGGCTTTTTGGCCAACTTACGTCGTTATAATGTCCCAATTTTTTAGTTTTTATTCTTTTCTAACCCCTTATTGGTTTCTCTTTCTTATTTGCAGATACTATGGCTCGTACCAAAGTGGTCAGAGTTTGTGATCCTCTTTGTTTCCATTCTAACAAAGTTGAGGCATAGTATGACCACTACGCTCGCAAGAAAGTAGAGGGTGGTCGTAAGGTGAACTTGGCTAAGTTAGGTTAGTTCAATGTGGAGAGGGTGTTTGGTGATATGGGATGGCTCCCTATCATTACTTACGACGCGTGCACCTGCCCCGATTTGGTATGGCAGTTCTATTGTAACCTCCAGGTGGTGGGGGATTACAATGATGTTGAGAGGGGTCACGAGTTGCGCATCACGAGTTACGTCAAAGGGGTAAACATCTCGTTTTACTATCGACAGCTAGCCGACCTACTGGGCATCCCCTATGATGGCCCCATGGTTTTCCCGTGCTCTCGGAGAGCCCAGTTCTTCTCTCCACAGATGAGGGCCGAGATCGATAACCAGCTCCTTCGTCCTGATCGCTGGCAGATGAGGGCATGTTATATGCGTCCAGTTCCACGGGTATATTGTAAGATCATTCAGCATAACCTGATTCCGCATAGTGGTCATTACGAGAGGGTTTCCCAGCTGACCCAGCATCTTCTATACTATATTTGCACTAGGCAGCCCATCTGCCTTTCGTACATCATCATGCGTACCATGATCACTGCTACATTGCCCAGTCACACTGGTAACCTTCCTTACGGACGTATGATCACTGTTCTGCTTACCCGCCTGGGGGTTGATTTAATGGATGAGAAGATTCAGGAGAAGTCCTTCTTATCGCCTCTAGATTGGGAGGCTATTTGCAAGATGGGCATGCAGGATGCTTAGGTCAGTGATGAGGAGAGGAACGCGATGGTGCACCCTCGCACTCTCGTAGAGATAGCTGACGCTGAGGCAGTTGCCGCCGCCGCTGGAGTTCATATGGAGCCTACTGGTGATGATGACCGTATGTACATGGATGTAGACTCTATACCACCTCCTTCACCTACGCATGCGGCTGGAGCTAGTACTTTATATGCGGCTGGTCCTTCACATGCGGCTAGTCCTTCTCACCCATCTCCTGATATGATGGAGATATTGCATGAGATCAGAGAGGCTCAGCTCAGATCTGATCTGAGGATGGGGGAGTTACTAGACGCTCAGCGGGTGAGAGTGGATGAGCTACTAGACGCCTAGCGTACATCAGACATGAGGATGGGAGAGTTACTAGACGCTCAACGGGTGAGAGTGGATGAGCTACTAGACGCCCAGCGTACATCAGACATGAGGATGGGAGAGCTCATGGAGGCTCAGCGTCGGATTGATCAGCGGGTAGCGGATCTTACAGCTAGTCTTTAGACGACCCAGACTCAGATAGCCTAGTTGACTAGAGTCTACGCTGAGGATTATGACAGAGATCGTGAGGCTCCGCCCCCTCCTTCACCTCCAGCTTCATGATTGTACTTATTTTTTTTCTTTGTACTACAGAGTAACTGTCCGGGTTGGGGACTGTACTCTGTTTTAGCTATTTGTACATGTTTATTTATCTCTCATTATATTTTCAATTGTTCTTCCTTTAATAGATGCATTATTTTCTTTTCAAATTTGGTCTCAAACATCACTTGTGCTTATAGTGTGTTAATATTACAGTTTTTACTTTTATCCTATCTCAGTTCACAATTCGTCGTGAATGTATGCCAGTTTAGCGGACACGGCCCGAGATGCTCTGATACTAAGTTGTCACACCCCAATTCCGCACACTTCAGAATGGTGTGATGAACCGTTAGCAAACCAACGGTTCAACCAGGATCTCGTACAGGTGGTATCCGGCTGATCTAAACCTCATATATCCACATTCATAATCCGAGTAAATACACAATAGTAGAAGTCTTATAGTAAAATGAACTGAGAATCTAATGTGATATTAATATTAAAATAGCAAATTATTCTCTATCAACTAAGACATAAATAAGTATCAAATACATGTCTTTAATAAATCCAAATAAAGAAAACTAAAAATCTAATCGAATACACATGAGTTGCACTCGCAAGAGGAGTCATGTGTATCAACTTCATCTTCAACTTCTATCGCCGCCACATGACCATACACTGGAGCATTGACATAATCTTCGACGGTAATACCTGCATCATCAACTAAAAATATTCGACGTCGAGGGGGTGAGCACATATCATGGCTCAGTGAGCAAACAAAACAATCAACAATACATATGCATGCAGTCAATTCATATCTTTGGTCTGATTTAAAGTTTGCAATGCAGAATAGAAAGGTTGGGTGGTCAAAGGTTAATGTTTATTGACCCCACGTCTATACACAGGGTGTGGAAGTCTGCCCAAAGGTTAACGTTTATTGTCGTCCCCATCCACCCTACCATAACATTGTACAACAAAGGTTAACGTTTATTGCTGTACAGTACCATACCAACACGTAAGCCCCTGTTGGCGAGGGCCTGCAAACTAGGCTCGCAACTAACCAATCCTAATGCCAAATAGTGTATCCAAGGCCTCACCCCAGCATCTCTCAGAACGTCCATAGAGATAGAGCTAAGGCCCCCCGGTAGAGTCAGAGACTACAAGGACCGGGACCACCTCCCCTGATACTCTACGACGTAATAGTTCTGCTAAAGTAATGGCGATACGATGATGCTAATGCACAAGACTTGAGTTAGAGATAGAGCTAAAGTGCTGAGATCCGCCAAAAGTTAACGTTTATTGACGTTCCCATCACACCTCCCCTGATACTCGCTCGCATCAAGTACACCAACCACACACATACATTCACATGCCTATTCCAATCATCATCATCATCATCGTCATGTTATAAACAATAAAGTAAATATGCATAAACAAATAATAGAAATATTGGATGACATGTTGTATGCACATTACAAACATATTCGCATAGGATCAAGCATGGCATTGGATTCAAGAAAAGAGAAAACAGTTTATTATTAACCAATTAGTTTAGAGTTTTGTTTCCTCACCTTAGCATGCTAATAGATCCTCTTACAAGCTTTAAGATCATCTTTATATTGTTATTATATTGCTAGAAAACCTAACAAAGTCGATAGAATTTAATTAGAAATAATTATGAATTTAAAAACCATTCTGTTAACTGGGGGTCAGAGGTAGGGTCGGAGTAATGATCGACCCTGGGTGCGACCACCCCTATTCTGGACTTCAAGAACACTGGGGGTCGATGTTCAGGGTCTGGTAGGGTCGATTGGCCATCGACCCCCATGCGACCCCCTGTGGGTTTTGGTCGATTTTCTTCCTTAGATCCATTCTTCGTGTTTAGGGTCCTATGGCTTACTCCTATAATCCATTCTTCACATGTTCTATAGTCTAGAACCATGATGGCTTTCATGATTTTCCCCCATGGATTTCCATGAAAACCTAACCATAAGTTGATGGTTTGGGTTTCTCCGAGATCATACTCTCTACATTATCTATCCTAAGGTCTTTAGCAATTCATGGAATTAGTATCCATACCTGAGAAGAATACTCCTTCTTTGCAACTCTTCTCCTTTTGCTTTCTTTTCTTCTTTCCTTCTCTTTTCCTTCTCTTCCTTCTTTTCTCTTTCTCTCAATTCAATTAGGGTTGTAAAAGGAGTAAAAGAGGCTTAGGAACGTCCTATTTATAGAGTAAAAAATCCTAAAATAAGTCCCATTGAGATTTGGAAGGAATCCCATCGAAATTAGGAAATTTTCCTAGTTTTCAGATTTACCGAGTATCGGGGGTCGATAGGGGGTCGGAGATCCCGTCGACCCCTGGTTCCTGAAGTGTCCGACCCCCCCTGTAAAATTGGTGGTATGACTTCTATCTTGGGGTAGGGGTCCGACCCTCCCTTGCTGGTTATGCGACCCTCCCCTTAATTTAAGTGTTTTTGGGTCAGTTTAATACATGGGATCGTGATCTCCTTCACGCACTTGGTCCATTTGGCTCATCCATGATGGGTAGACCTGGTTCAAGGTGGTAAGACCGGATTAGTTTGATACGGGTCTTACATTACCACCCGATCGAGCGATAGAGTTCGTTATAGATCTGATACCCAGAGTCGTGCCAGTATCTAAAGCACCCTATCGAATGGCTCCTACTGAACTAAAGGAATTAAAGGTATAGTTACAGGAATTACTGGACAAGAGTTATATCAGTCCTAGAATATCTCCATGGGGAGCGCCAGTATTGTTTGTAAAGAAGAAAGATGGTAGCGTTCGACTGTGTATAGACTACCAGGAATTGAATAAGCTTACAATAAAGAATCGATACCGATTGCCTCGGATCGATGACTTGTTCGATCAGTTGGAAGGTGCCAAGGTGTTCTCCAAGATTGATTTTCGGTCAGGATACCATCAGTTGAAGATTAAGGAAGGTGATATTCCAAAGACAGCATTCAGAACAAGATACGGACATTATGAATTTTAGTCATGTCTTTTGGATTGACTAACGGACCCGTAACTATTATGGAACTCGTAAATCGGGTATTCCATGATATGTTGGATACGTCAGTCATTGTGTTTATTGATGATATATTGGTATACTCCAAAGACAAGGAAATTCATGTCATGAATCTAAGAGCCGCTCTGCAGCAACTAAGAAAAGAGAAGCTTTACGCCAAATTTACGAAGTGTGAGTTTTGACTAAATGAGGTCGCATTCTTAGGCCATGTTGTATCTGCTGAAGGAATTAAAGTGGATCCTAGCAAGATTGAACCCATTGTGAAGTTGGAAGCACCTAAGAGTATTGCAGAAATTAGAAGTTTCCTAGGTCTAGCTGGGTATTAACGACGATTCGTGGAAGACGATTGCAGAATTGCCGAACCTCTCACCAGTTTGATTAAGAAAGGAGAAAAGTTTGTTTGGACCAAAAAATGTGAGAAAAGTTTCCAAACATTGAAGGCCAGATCGATATCTGCTCACATCTTGACTATTCCTCTTCCAGGATAACCATTTACCATGTACACTTATGCGTCAGGATTGGGTTTAGGATGTGTACTTATGCAAAGAGAACAAGTATTTGCATATGCCTCAAGACAACTGAAGACACATGAGAAGAACTATTCCACTCATGACTTAGAATTAGCAGTAGTAGTACATGCTATCAAGATATGGAGACATTATTTATACGGAGAGAAATTGCAGATTAAATTAGATCATAAGAGTCTCACTTATCTTTTTAATCAGAAGGAGTTGAACATGAGACAAAGAAGTTGGCTGGAATTATTGATGGATTATGATTGCGATATCCAGTATCATCCAAGAAATGCTAATGTAGTTGCTGATGCGCTAAGCAGAAAAGCAATGATAAAATCTCAAGAAGAGGTTAACACGACTGCGGCAATGTGTGTTACAGGAAAAGTATTCCATCATGTTAATGAGCCGTTCGTGATAGATGCACCAGGTGGATCAACCAACCAAGGGTTTGTTCATCGGTTTTCAAATATGTTTTCCATATAGAAGATTGTACTTGATATAATTGATGAAGTAAAAGCTGCTCTTAAATTGACCCTTATCTGAGAACGGTAGAAGAAGACATCGAAACAGGTAGGACTATTCCTGAGTTCACCTTGGATGATGAAAAGGTACTGAAGTACAAGGGAAGAGTATGTGTTTCTGAAATAGAAAACTTGGACATTAGACACAGATTAATGAAAGAAGGTCACACCACCGCTTATTCGGTACATCCTGGAAGTACAAAGATGTATCATGATTTGAAGAAATTATATTGGTGGAGAGGAATGAAAGTAGTTGTAGCTAAATTCGTGTTTCAATGCCTAAATTGTCAGAGGGTAAAGGCTGAACAACAAAGACCTGTAGGATTGTTGCAGCCACTACTAAAACCAGCATGGAAATGGGACTGCATTACTATAGACTTCGTCACCGGGTTACCATTGACTCCCCGAGTAGTTGACGCGGTTTGGGTGATTGTTGATCGTCTGACCAAAACAACATGCTTTATAGTTATACGACCATAGTATATCCTGGAGAAGTTAGCCAAGCAATATGTGGATAACATTGTCAGATTACATGGTGTACCTAAAAGCATTGTGTCTGATAGAGACCCACGCTTTACCTCAAAGTTTTGGGAAGGGTTACAGAAGGCTATGGGTACAACGTTGAAGTTTAGTACTGCATTCCGTCCTCAAACAGACAGACAGTCGGAGCGTACCATTCAGATCTTAGAAGACATGTTTCGAGCTTGTGTTATTGATTTCAAAGGCTCATGGGATGAGAAACTACCATTAATCGAGTTCGCCTATAACAACAGCTATTAGGTTACTATACAGATGTCACCCTATGAAGCACTGTATGGTAGGAAGTGTCGAACTCCTTTGTTTTGGAATGAAGTTAGTGAACGGAGTATTGTTGGACCAGAATTTATTGAAGAGACTTATCGTGTAGTCGACATTATTAAGGAAAGAGTTAGAACGGCTCAGAATCGTCAGAAACAGTATGTAGATACTCGACGTCGAGACCTTGAATTCATTGTAGGTGATAAGGTATTCTTGAAAGTATCACCTATGCGAGGTTTAAAACGATTCGGACGAAAAGGGAAGCTAAGTCCAAGATATGTCGGGCCATATGAGATTCTAGGTAAATATGAAAAAGTGGCTTATCAGTTAGCACTACCACCATCTATTTCAAGTGTGCATGATGTATTTCATATCTCATTATTGAAGAAGTATGTCAGAGATCCAATACACATTTTGATAGCGGATCCACCAGATCTAACTGATGATTTGACATTCGAAGTAGCACCAACTAAAATCTGCAGCCGAAAGGTTCAACGTCTATGCAACCACGACATTTATTATGTTAAGGTCATTTAGCGGAGCCGGGATATAGAAGAGATCACATGGGAAGAAGAGAATGCTATGCGAAAGCATTATCCTTACCTTTTCGACTCAGAAGGTATGTGCAAATTTTGAGGATGAAATTTTTAATAAGAGGGGGGAGTTGTATGACCCGTATTGAACTAACCGGTCTTACCACTTTGTACCAGGTATACCTATCATGTTCGAGCCAAGTGGACCATGTGAGTGAAGAAACCACAAGACCAGGTATGAAATTTAACTCAAAAACAGTCAAATATGAGTGTGTGGTCGCATGCCTAAACATGAATGACCGACCCCACCTCAAAGGAGTCCAACCCATGAATTTTGGTCATGGGGTCGGATGATTAAAAAAGGTAGGGTCAACGGATTCTGCGACCCTACATTCGACCACACGGAAACAGGAAAAAATTGAAATTAGGAAACCATCCTAATTCGAAGGAGGGTTTTTCCTAAACTCATTGGGGCATATTATGGAGGGTTTTTCTTTATAAATAGGATGTCCCTTAGCCACTTTTACTCTTTTAGAACACTAATTGAAATTGAGAAAGAGAGAGAAGAGAAGGAGAATTGAAGAAGAAAATCAAGGAAGAGGAAAGTTTAGAGAAAACTCTGAATCTCAGCAAACCTAAGGTATGAACCTAATTTCTTACATGAATTAAGAGCCTAGAATAGTTCATGAAGAAGATAGGATTAGGAAAAATCCAAATCATCCATCCATGGACAAAATTCCAAGAGAATCCATGGAGGAAGCCATTGTGGATAATGGATGGTGTATAAAATTAGAGTTTTGAGCCATAAAACGATTATAGGAAGGACCATGATGGTAAGCCAAAGGATTCAAACATGAATGAATGGACTTAAGAGTAGAAGATCGACCATGAACACTTGTGGTCACACATAGGTTTGCATGGTATCCGACCCCACGAGACCCACATGTTCGACCACAAGCCCTCGGGAAGTTCCAGGGAGGGTGTGGTCGCACGTAGGGTCGAAGTATGTCCGACCCCACCATTGACCCTACACCCTGTGGTCGTAGAAACTGAGACCCCAGGTGCTACCCCACCTACGACCCCTCAGCTTCTGTTAGTCTAAATGTATTGGAATTAATTCTAGTTAAAATCTATCGACTTTAGTTTTTTCCAGTGATTTAAAAGTGAATTATAAAGCTTTAATGAGGATCTACTAGCAAACAAAGGTGAGGGAACAAGACCTAAACTAATTGGCTAATAATAAACTATTTTTGTTTATTGAGTTCGACGCCATGAATGATTCTATGCTTGTATGCATGTATTGTGCATTTTACATGTCATCCAATATTTTTGCTATAAATGTTCATGCATATTTAATTTTTTTTTATTTATAACATGATGATGATGATGATGCTAGGAATAGGCATGTGAATGTTTGTGTGTGGTTAGTGTACTTGATGCGAGTAGGGCATCAGGGGAAATGTGATGCGGTACAGTCCTAAGCACTTTAGCTCTATCTCTACTCAAGTCTTGTCCACTAACATCGTCGTATCGCCCTTACTTTAGCAAAAATTTACGTCGTAGGGCATCAGGGGAGGTGGTCTCGGACCGTGTAGTCTCTGACTCTGTCGGGGGACCTTAGTTCTATCTCTATGGATGTATTGAGGGATGCTGGGGTGAGGCCTTGGATACACTATTTGACATTAGGATTGGTAAGTTGCGAACCCAGTTTGCAAGCCCTCACCAATAGGGGCTTACGTGTTGGTATGGGTAGGGCATCAGGGGAGGTGTGATGTGGTGCAGTCCTAAGCACTTTAGCTCTATCCCTATTCCATGGTGGGGTGGATGTGAACGAAAATGGTGTTTGATCCATTGGGTGTACTTACACACCCGTGTATAGAGGTGCGGCGGCCACCAACCTTTCAATTGCACGTTGCAAACTTATGAACCAGAGCAAAGATATGAATTGAATGCATGCATATGTTTATTGCATTGTTTTATTTACTCACTGAGCTGTGATGTGTGCTGACCCTTTCGACGTCAAATATTTTTAGTTGATGATGTAGGTACCACTGTAGAAAACTATATGAATGATCCGATGTACGAACATGCTGCGGCGATGGTTGCAGAAGCTATGATGGAGTCGCATGATTCGTCGTGCGAGTGTAACTCATGCGTCTTCGATTAGATTTTATTTGAATTATTCAGACGATGTAATTGATTAAATTATTTTATTTTATGTCTTTGTCTTTTGATGATAATTGGATAATTTATTTATGTTACCACTGTTAGACTCTCAGTTCATTAGTATAAAGACTTCCGCTATTGTTTATTTACTATGATTATGGTTGTAGATGTGTATGGTTTAAGCAAGCGGACACAGTCTATTCGAGATCTTGGTTGAACCGTTGGTTTATTGATGGTTCATCACACCATTCTGGTTGGTGCAGAATTGGGGTGTGACATCTTCCTTCTTTAGTGCTTCTTTAGTAACGTTCACCACAGATACCATAATCCAACTCTTTTTTTTTAAGGCATCTCTTTTCCTTTAGTGCAGAGAGAATAACATTCCACTTCCTAAGCAAAATGCTTCCAATAAAATCATATTATGTGCAGTCTTTATTATTGAATGACAACTTCTTCTATGCACATAACAGCTTTGTAGAGTGTTGAGACAACCAGTCTATCCCCAAGATGACGTCAAAGTTTGTCATTTCAAGTTGATTTAGGTTGCATCTCAATTCTGTCCATCCATATGATTCGAACATTGTTCATAACACTCACCTATGTAACATTTAGTCCAAAAGGGCTTGAACTAGCAAAATCTGGTTTAAAGTTCATAAGAGCTTATCTAATTCCTTCATCTCTTATGATTTTTCAAAGACTAACGCCAATAATCTCATATCCCAAAAAGCTCATTAGCTTACACCTCTTTTATCATTGTTATTCTACCCTGATCTCTCTATCGTATACTTCAAAAAATATCTTGTGATTGTTACTCACTTCATATCCCAAGTTTACTTATAAGCATTATGGTATATATGCTTATAATTTCATTAATTCTGTCAAACTTTCTTGGTCTTTACTTAATCATTTCATTTAACATTGGGCATAACATAGTATTACTTGTACTAATCCAATTACTATCAATGCCACCATTTTCGATTTCATACTTCCATCCACTCTTAGATATGCCTTTAGAAATCTTCTTTCTTGTCAAACTTCATACCGATATTGTAAGACCAGTATCAAACTAACCCGATTTTACCACCTTGAACAAGGTTTACCCATCATGGACGAGATGAATGGACCAAGGACGTGAAGGAGATCGTGATCCCAGGTATCAAATCGACCCAAAAACACTTAATTTAAGGGAGGATCGCATACCCAGCAAGGGAGGGTCAGACCCCCCAAGACAGAAAGTCAGACCCCCTGTTTTACAGAGGGGGTCGGACACTTTAGGAAACCAGGGGTCGATGGGATCATCGACCCCCTCATCGACCCTCAGTTGCCGCCAGAAACTGAAATTAGGAAAGTTTCTAAATTTCAATTGGATTCCTTCCAAATCTCAATGGGACCTAATTTAGGAGTTTACACCCTACAAATAGGACGTCCCTAAGCCTCTTTCACTCTTTTTACAACCCTAATTGAATTGAGAGAAGGAGAAAAGAAGGAAGAGAAGAAGAAGAGAAGCAAGGGAAAGAAGAAAAAGCAAGAAGGAGAAGAGTTGCAGAGAAGGAGTATTCTTCTCAGGTATGGATACTAATTCCATGAATTTCTATAGACCTTAGGTTAGATAAGGATGAGAGTGTGATCTCGGAGAAACTCAAACCATCAACCCATGGTTAGGTTTCCATAGAAAACCATGGGAGAATACATAAAAGCTATATAGGTGAATGATTCATGGTTCTAGACCATGGAATGTATGTTGAATGGACTGTAGGAGCAAGCCATAGGACCCCAAACACGAAGAATGGACTAAAAGGAGGAAAATTGATCAAAACCCACAGGGGGTCGCACAGGGGGTCGATGACCATCCGACCCTATGTGACCCTGAGTATCGACCCCCAGGGTTCTGGAAGTCCAGATTAGGGGGGTTGCACCAAGGGTCGGTCATAACTTAGACCCTACCTCCGACCCCCAGTTAACAGAATGATTTTAAAAATTTGAATAAATTCTAATTAAATTTTATCGACTTTGTTTGGTCTTCTAGCAATATAATGGCAATATAAAGGTGATTCTAAAGCTTGGAAGAGTATGTATTAGCAAGCTAAGCTGAGGGACCAAGACCTAAACTAATTAGTTAATAATAAACAACTTTTATTCACTTGAGTCCAATGCCATGCTTGATTCTATGCGAATATGCTTGTAATGTGCATTCAACATGTCATCCAATATTCCTGATATTATTGCTCATGCATATTTAATTTTGTTTATTTATAACATGGTGATGGTGATTGATGCTAGGAATAGGCATGTGGGTGTTTATGTGTGGTTAGTGTGCTTGATGTGAGTAGGGCATCAGGGGAGGTGTTATGCGGTGTTTGATCCGGGCACTTTAGCTCTATCTCTAACTCAAGTCTTGTGCATTAGCATCGTCGTATCGCCATTACCTTAGCAGAACTATTGCGACGTAGGGCATCAAGGAGGGTCTCGGTCCATGAGTCCTATACTCTACCGAGGGGCCTTAGCTCTATCCCTACGGGTGCTCTGAGGGATGCTGGGGTAAGGCATTGGATACATTGGTTGACATTAGGATTGGTTAGTAGCGAGCCCCTTTTGCAGCCTTAGCCATCAGGGGTTAATTTGTTGGTATGGAGTTGTGCATCGATAAACATGACCTTCGTTGTACAATGTTCATTATGGGTGTTGTGGGCGACAGTGAGAGTCATCAGGCGTATCCATACTTTCGTGCATAGAGGTGCGGTGGCCACCTATCCTTTCTATAGCACAGTGCAAATGTAATACTAGACCAAAGATATAAATTGATTGCATGCATATATATTGTTGCATTGTTTTCTTTGCTCCCTGAGCAGTGATGTGTGCTCACCCTTCGACGTCGAATATTTTTAGTTGATGATGCAGTTACAACTGTTGAAGATTATATAAATGCTCTAGAATACGGAAACGTTGCAGTGATGGTAGCTGAAGATGAAGTGGATACACATGACATCTCTTGTGAGTGCAACTCATAAGTATTCTATTAGATTTTTAGTTTTATCTATTTGGATTTATTAAAGATATGTATTTGATATTTATTTATTTATGTCTTAGTTGATACAGAATAATTTGTTATGTAAATATTGATATCACAATAGATTCTCAATTCATTTTATTATAAGACTTTCGTTATTGTGTATTTACTCTGATTATGATGTGGATGTATGGGGATTAGATAACACGGATATAGCCTACTCGAGATCCTAGTTGAACCGTTGGTTTGTTAGCGGTTCATTACACCATTATGAATAGTGCGGAATTGGGGTGTGACAACTTGGTATCAGAGCATCTCAGGCCTTGTCCGTTGAACTAGCATACATTCAAGACAATTGTAAACTGAGATAGGATAAAAGTAAAAACAGTAATATTAACACACTATAAGCACAAGTGATGTTTGAGACCAAATTTGAAATGAAAATAATGCATCTATTAAAGGGGGAACAATTTTAATACAATGTGAAAGAAACAAACGTATATACATAACTAAAACAGAGTACAGTCCACAACCCAAACAGTTACTCTGTAGTACAAGAAGAAGAAAAAGATACATTCATGAAGCCGGAGATGAAGGAGGAGGCGGTGCCTCACGATCTCTGTCATAATCCTCAGCGTAGACTCTAGTCAACCAGGCTACCTGAGTCTGGGTCGTCTGATGACTAGCTGTGAGACCAGCCAACCGCTGATTAGTCATGTGTTGATCACCCAAAAGCTCCTCCATACGCATATCTGACCGGTGTTGAGGATCTATGAGCTCTCCCATCCGCATGTCTGATATGCGTTGGGCGACTAGCAGCTCATTTACTCTCACACGCTAAGCGTCCAACAACTCCTCCAACCTCAGATTAGATCTACGCTGAGCCTCTCTGATCTCATGCAACATCTCCATCATATCAGAAGGTGGGTGTGAAGGACCAGCCACATGAGAAGGACTAGTCTCAGGTGCAGGACCCGCCGTAGATGAAGTACCAGCTCCAGCCGTATGCGTGGGTGAAGGCGGTGGTATCGAGTCTTCATCCATGTACATGCGGTCATCGTCATCGACAGGATCCGCATGAACTCTAGCGACGGCAGCAGCTGCCTCAGGGTCAACAATCTTGATGCAAGTGTGAGGGTGCACCATCTCGTTCCTCTCCTCGTCACTGACTTGGGCATCCCGCAAGCCCATCTTGCAGATAGCCTCCCAATATAGAGGCGACGAGAAGGTTTTCTCCTGATTCTTCTCATCCACTAAATCAACTCCCAAGCGGGTCAGCAACATAGTGATCATACATCCGTACGGGAGGTTGCCAGTATGGCTGCGCAATATAGTAGTGATCATAGTCCGCATGATGATATAAGGCAGGTAGACGGGCTGTCTAGTGCAGATACTATATAGCAGATACTGGGTCAGCTGGGAAACACTCTCGTAGTGACCACTCTACGGGAGCAGGTTATGTTGGATAATCTTGCAAAAGACCCGTGGAGTTGGACGCATATAGCAAGCCCTCATCTACCAGCGATCAGGTCGTAGCAACTGACTATCAATCTCAGCCCTCATCTCTGTGGAGATGAACTGGGGCTCTCCAGGAGCACATTAAACCATGGGGTCATCATAGGGAATGCCCAATAAGTCGGCCAGTTGCCGAAAATTTAAAGAGATGTTCACCCCTTTGACGTAACTAGTGATATGCAACTCCTGACCCCTCTCGACGTCATTGTAATTCCCCACCACCTGGAGATTACAATAAAATTGTCGCACTAAATCCGGGCGTGTGCAAGCATCGTAGGTAATGACAGGGAGCCACCCCATATCACAAAAAGCTCTCTCCACGTTCAACAAGGCTAACTCATCCAAGTTCACCATACAACCTCCCTCCACTTTCTTACGAACAAAGTGGGCATATTGTGCCTCGGCTTCGTTGGAACGGAAGCGAAGAGGATCACAAACTCTGGGTACCTTGGTACGAGCCATGGTGTCTGCAAATAAGAAAGAAAAATAGATAATATGTTAATAAGATAGAAAATCTGAAATTTTGACATTATAACGACGTAAGTTGGCCAAAAGCCGCACTTGTCACCCAGACACGTGGGCAGGAGGACTTCTGTAGGTTCCAACATGTTCTACAACACTCAGACAGTAGGAAATTCTAGCTAATGAAGTCCAATTTGAAGAAATTGTGATAAATCAAAAATTTCCACAAATTAGGGCAAAAAGAGCAAAAATCCAAGTTTCTCGATAACCAACCGATGAAACTCAAAAATTTTTGAGGGCTTTCGTTCCTCGAGACACAAATAACAAAATCCCCCAATAAAAATTGAATTTTTACGTTTGAAAAAGTTTAATTTGAAAAATACAAGTTAAATGGACAAAAACCTAGAAATGGAAACCTAAAAACAGGTAAAAATGAGAAAGCATACCTATAGGGATGATGTGGACGTCGAAACAGGGATCCAAACTGACCAAAATAGCGGAGTGGCACTGTAGCAACTCAGAGGTGGGAGACGAGTCCAAACGGGAGAGAAATGATGGGGAATGAACCCAGAATCGGATCTTAAAGGTCTGATTTTTGGTCTGGGGGTCGGACAATTCGACCAGGATCATCGACCCCCGGATCGACCCCCAGACCCCCAATTCTCGAGAACTCGGTAGGAACCGGGGGGGACAGGGGGTCGGATACCCATCGACCCCCACATCGACCCCCAGCTCTCAGGAAGAACAGGTCATTCCCAGGGTCGGATACTGAGGGTCGGACATACCATCGACCCCCACCATCGACCCTGCAAAGAAAAGACAGTATTTTTCATAAAATGAGCTGAAAATTTTGGAATTTTACATCGGTTAGCATGCCTACATGCAGTATAAATGATTGACTCACCTATTTTGATGATTTTCAGACACCACCAATCTCAGAAGAAAACATGTTTGGACGTAGAGTAACCAGGCAGAGTCGAAATGCAGTTCCACCACCACCTGTGGAGGAAACTAGCTAGGAGAATATATATGCACAGGGAAATTCACAGGTTGTACCCCTAGGAAATCCAGATCAGGCAAATCCTACCAACTTGCCACCTCCACCACCGGAGTTAGCAACCGTGGTAATGAATCTAGCACATCAGCTGCAACAGATGCAACATGCACAGGCTCAAATGCAAGTTGCAATGGGGATTATGTTCCAGGCCGCACATGCTACACCCATGCAGACTAGACAAGCCAGTGCAGCACCGGTGGGTAACCACCCAGCACCTCAACCACCAGCTGCACAGATCCCAGTACCTGGTCCGGAAGCAGCTCAAGTTCAATATCAGTATCCACAACCTATGTTTGGGGCATACCCCCAAAATCAGATGGATCACTCTCGACTGGTTGAGAGATTTCTGAAGATGAAGCCCAAGGAATTTAACGGTAAACCGTCGGATCCGTTATGGCCAGCACATTGGATCGACGAGATGGTGAGAAACTTTCTCATGATGACTATTACTGAAGAAGAAAAGGTGTTATGTGCCACCTTCATGCTAAAAGGCGATGCACATCATTGGTGGAAATCTACCAGGGCATATCTACTGACCAAGCACGCCCTATTGACTTGGGCTATTTATAGAGAAGCGTTATTTGAGAAGTATTTTACCGGAAGCTTCAGAGATGCTATGGAGAATGAGTTCCTAAGTTTATATCAGGGCCAGATGTCCGTGGATGCGTATCAACAGCGCTATGAGGAGCTATTTTTCTTTGCACCACTTAGTATGCAAGAGGAAGACACTAAGACCCGTAGGTTTGTCACGGGACTTAGAGGAAGCATCAGAGAGAAGATCCTAGGTTTAGAGAAGAAGATATATAATGAAGCTGTCCAAATCGCTCGAGTTATCGAATCGAGGCAGAAGGAAAGTTACTTTACTCAAAACAGAGGCATAAAAAGGCCAGTCAGAAATGCTTATAATGGAGGGAACAATAAAACATTTAAACCTTTCCGTGCCCAAGGCTTTACCACTGCACCCAAGACCACTTAAGCAGCTCAGCAACAACCAAAGCCAAATACTGAAAGTCCAAGATGTTATAACTGCAATCAAGTGGGACATATGATGAGAGAGTGTCCTAAACCCAAGAAGCAACAACATCAAGGACAAGTTTATGCTGTTACGTCCGAGGAAGCTGCCGCATCACCTAATGTGGTCACAGGTATGACCTAAACCTTAAGTTGTATTACAATGTGTAAGCATGTAGACTAATTTAAACAATTCACATGTATCGTTCCTATAAATGGTATACCCGCTAGAGTACTCTTTGATTCAGGAGCTACTCATTCCTTTATATCTGTGTCGTTTGGAAAGAAGCTGAACTTACCCATCAAAACATTGGATTACAAACTACTTATACGGTCACCGATGGGGTAAGAAGTGGAATTAGAGAAAGGCTTTGGGCCATGTCCAGTTCTTAATGGCGAGAAAACCTTAGATGCAACCTTGATCCAACTTGGAATGGCAGACTTTGATGCCATCTTGGGAACGGACTGGTTAGCTCGACATTCTGCAAACCTATTATGCGCCGAAAAGAAGCTAACATTTAAAGACAAAGAAGGAGCCGAATTCAGTTTTGCGGGAACCAAACTGCACCGTAAACGCAAGCTCATACTCTCAGCACTAAAGGCTAAGAAGTGCCTTGAGAAGGGGGCAGTCGGGTATCTAGTATCAGTGGTCGACCTAACCAAGGAAGCACCACGAATGGAAGATATTGATGTCGTGCGGGACTATTCCGACGTATTTCCAGAGGAACTACTAGGATTACCACCCGACAGAGCCACCGAGTTTGTGATAGACCTTATACCTGGAGCAACACCAGTGTCAAAAGCACCTTATAGAATGGATCCTACTGAACTGAAGGAATTGAAAGTGCAACTAGAGGAACTGCTGGACAAGGGTTATATTCGACCCAGTATATCACCATGGGGAGCACCGATATTATTCGTAAAGAAGAAGGACGGTAGCGTTCGATTATGTATCGACTATCGGGAGCTAAACAAACTGACAATCATGAATCGATATCTACTACCCCGGATCGATGACATGTTCGATCAGTTGCAAGGAGCGAAAGTATTTTCTAAGATCGAACTTCGGTCAGGTTATCATCAGCTGAAGATTAAAGAGGGTGATATTCCTAAGACAACTTTCAGGACCAGATATGGACATTATGAATTCTTGGTCATGTCTTTTGGATTATCAAATACACCAGCAACTTTCATGGAACTTATGATACGGGTTTTTCACGACATGTTGGATACGTCATTATAGTATTTATTGTTGATATATTGGTATATTCCAAGGACAAGGAAACCCACGTTAAGAATCTAAACGCCGCCCTACAGCCTTTAAGGAAAGAGAAGCTGTATGCAAAATTTTCAAAGTGTGAGTTTTGGCTAAGTGAAGTCGCCTTCCTAGGCCATGTGGTATCCGCTGAAGGAATCAAAGTAGACCCCAGCAAGATCGAGGCTATTGAAAAGTGGGAAGCACCAAAAAGCGTTGCAGAAATAAGAAGTTTTCTTGGTCTCGTTGGTTATTATCGGAGATTTGTAGAAGACTATTCCAGGATTGTCGTACCTCTCACCAGTTTGACTAAGAAAGGTGAAAAGTTTGTGTGGACGGATAATTGTGAGAAGAGTTTCCAGACATTGAAGACCAGGTTGATATCCGCTCTGATTTTGACTATTCCTGTTCCAAGACAGCCATTACCCTATACACTGATGCGTCAGGACTGGGATTAGGATGCGTGGTTATGCAAGGGGAAGAAGTAATTGCTTATGCCTCGAGACAGTTAAAGATACATGAGAAAAATTATCCCACTCATGATTTGGAGTTAGCGGCAGTAGTACATGTCAAGATATGGAGACATTACCTATACGGAGAGAAGTTCCAGATTAAGTTGGACCGTAAAAGTCTTACTTATATATTTAATCAGAAGGAGTTGAATATGAGACAAAGAAGATGGTTGGAACTATTGAAAGACTATGATTGTGATATCCAGTATCATCCGGGGAAAGCTAATGTAGTAGCGGATGCGTTGAGCAGAAAGGCGATGATAAAATCTCAAGGGGAGGTTAGTACAACTGCAGCTATATGTACTACCGGAATGGCATTCAATCATGGCAATGAGCAATATGTGATAGATACAATGGATGGATCAGCCAGCCAAGGGTTTATTCATCGGTTTTCAAATATGTTCGCGGCATTGAAGGTTATACCGGATATAATGGATGAAGTGAAGACAGCTATCAAATCAGATCCTTATTTGAGAACAGTACAAGAAGATATCAAAAAAGGTAGGACTAACCCTGAGTTCACCTTGGACGAAGAGAAAGTACTGAAATACAAAGGAAGAATATGTGTACCCAAAATAGAAAATGTGGACATTAGACACCGACTGATGGAAGAAGCCCATACCACCATTTATTCGATACATTCTGGAAGCACAAAAATGTATCATGATCTAAAAAAACTATATTGGTGGAGAGGAATGAAAGCAGATGTAGCTAAGTTCGTGTCTCAATGCCTAAATTGTCAGAAAGTAAAGGCTGAACGACAAAGACCTGCAGGACTGTTACAGCCATTACCAGAACCACCAAGGAAATGGGACTGCATCACTATGGACTTCGTCACGGGATTACCACTGACTCCTCGAGTAGTTGACGCAGTTTGGGTGATTGTAGACCGTCTAACTAAGACAGCTCGCTTCATACCGATACGACCTCAGTATACACTGGAAAGGTTAGCAAAACTGTATGTGGATAATATTGTTCAGTTACACGGTGTACCAGAGAGCATTGTATCCGATAGAGATCCCCGATTTACTTTCATGTTTTGGGAAGGATTGCAAAAGGCTATGGGTACAACATTGAAGTTCAGTACCGCATTCCACCCACAGACAGATGGATAGTTAGAGCGTACAATCCAGATTCTAGAAGATATGCTATGCGCATGTGTAATTGATTTCAAAGGATCATGGGATGAAAAGTTACCACTGATCGAGTTCGCTTATAACAATAGATATCAGGCTACTATACAGATGTCACCATATGAAGCACTGTATGACAGAAAGTGTCATACTCTGTTGTTTTGGAATATAGTTGGAGAACGTAGTATTGTTGGGCCGGAATTTGTTGAAGAGACTTGTCGAGTGGTAGACATTATCAAGGAAAGGGTAAAAACAGCTTAGAACCGTCAGAAGCAATATGCAGATACTCGACGCAGAGATCTTGAGTTCGCTGTAGGTGATAAAGTATTCTTGAAGGTATCGCCTATGCGAAGATTGAAACGGTTCGGACAGAAAGGGAAACTCATTCAAAGATATGTCGGGCCATATGAGATTCTAGCTAAGCGTGGAAAAGTAGCTTATCAGTTAGCACTACCACCATCTATGTCAAGTGTGCATGACGTATTTCATATTTCCCTATTGAAGAAGTATGTCAAGGATCCAATGTACGTTTTGACAATAGATTTACCAGATTTGACTGATGATTTGACATTTGAAGTAACACCAATAGAAATCATAAGCCGAAAGGTTTAACGACTACGCAACCGAGATATCTATTATGTTAAGGTCACATGGAAAAGTAGAGCCATGGAATAAATTACTTGGGAGGAAGAGAATGCTATGCCGAAGCAATACCCACACTTATTTGATTTAGAAGGTACGTACAATTTCAGGGATGAAATTTTTATAAGTAGGGGGGAGTTGTAATACCCGTATCAATCTAACCCGATCTTACCACCTTGAACCAGGTTTACCCATCATGGACGAGATGAATGGACCAAGGGCGTGAAGCAGATCGTGATCCCAGGTATCAAATCGACCCAAAAACACTTAATTTAAAGGGAGGGTCGCATACCCAGCAAGGGAGGGTCAGACCCCCCAAGATAGAAAGTCAGACCCCCTGTTTTATAGAGGGGGTCGGACACTTTAGGAAACCAGGGGTCGACGGGATCATCGACTCTCTTATCGATCCCCAATTGCCGCCAGAAACTGAAATTAGGAAAGTTTCCAAATTTCGATTGGATTCCTTCCAAATCTCAATGGCAGTTAGTTTAGGAGTTTCCACCCTATAAATAGGATGTCCCTAAGCCTCTTTCACTCCTTTTACAATCCTAATTGAATTGAGAGAAAGAGAAGAGAAGGAAGAGAAGAAGAAGAGAAGCAAGGAAGAGAAGAAAAAGCAAGAAGGAGAAGAGTTGCAGAGAAGGAGTATTCTTCTCAGGTATGGATACTAATTCCATGAATTTCTACAGACCTTAGGTTAGATAAGGATGAGAGTGTGATCTCGGAGAAACCCAAACAATCAACCCATGGTTAGGTTTCCATGGAAAACCATGGGAGAATACATAAAAGCTATATAGGTGGATGATTCATGGTTCTAGACCATTGAATGTATGTTGAATGGACTGTAGGAGCAAGCCATAGGACCCCAAACACGAAGAATGGACTAAAAGGAGGAAAATTGATCAAAACCCACAGGGGTCGCACAGGGGGTCGAAGACCATCCGACCCTATGTGACCCTGAGTATCGACCCCTAGGGTTTTGGAAGTCCAGATTAGGGGGGGTCGCACCAGGGGTCGGTCATAACTCAGACCCTACCTCCGACCCCCAGTTAATAGAATGGTTTTAAAAATTAGAATAAATTCTAATTAAATTTTATCGACTTTGTTAGGTCTTCTAGCAATATAATAGCAATATAAAGGTGATTCTAAAGCTTGGAAGAGTATCTATTAGCAAGTTAAGGTGAGGGAACAAGACCTAAACTAATTGGTTAAGAATAAATTACTTTTATTTACTTGAGTCCAATGCCATGCTTGATTCTATGTGAATATGCTTGTAATGTGCATTCAACATGTCATCCAATATTCAAGCTATTATTGCTCATGCATATTTAATTTTGTTTATTTATAACATGGTGATGGTGATTCATGCTGGGAATAGGCATGTGGGTGTTTGTGTTTGGTTAGTGTGCTTGATGCGAGTAGGGCATCAGGGGAGGTGTTATGCAGTATTTGTGTCACACCCCAATTCCACACTGTTCAGAATGGTGTGATGAACCGCCAAATAACCAACGGTTCAACCAGGATCTCTAATAGGCTATCCCCGCGTTATCCAAACTTTACACGCATCCACAATCATAATCAGAGTAATACACAATAGCGGAAGATTTATAAATAATATGAACTGAGAACTAGAATGATACCCATAAATAATATCAAATTATTCTGTGTTTAACTAAGACATAAATATTTAAATACCAAATACATGTCCTATAACTTCAATGAAGAAACCTACAAAAAAATATCTAATCGAATACACACGAGTTGCACTCGCAAGAGGAGTCGTGTGTATCGTCTTCAGCTCCAACTTCCATAGCTGCTACAGTTCCATACGCTGACAGGTTCATATCATCTTCAACAGTATATCCTGCATCATCAACTAACAATATTCGACGTCGAGGGGTGAGCACACAACACGGCTCAGTGAGTAGCCAAAACAATGCAACATTACATATGCATGCAAAAATCAATTTATATCTTTGGTCTTGGTTTATAGTTTGCAATGTGCAATAGAAAGGTTGGGTGATCAAAGGTTAACGGTTATTGATACCGCCTCTATACATAGGGTGTGGAAGCCCGCCCGAAGGTTAACGGTTATCGTCGTCCCCATCCACCCTACCATAACATTATACAACAAAGGTTAACGGTTATTGCTATATAATGCTATACCAACACGTAAGCCCCCGTTAGCGAGGGCTTGCAAACCGGGCTCGCTACTAACCAATCCTAATGCCAAACAAGTGTATCCAAGGCCTCACCCCAAAGATCCCCTCGGAACATCCATAGAGATAGAGCTAAGGCCCCCGGTAGAGTCGGAGACTACAAGGACCGAGACCACCTCCCGAACCACGCTAATAGTTCTGCTAAGGTAATGGCGATACGACGATGCCAATGCACAAGACTTAAGTTAGAGATAGAGCTAAAGTGCCGAGACCCGCCAAAGGTTAACGGTTATTGACGTTCTCATCACACCTCCCCTGATACTCGCTCGCATCAAGCACATCAACCACACACAAACAAGCACATGCCTATTCCTATCATCATCATCATCATCATGTTATAAACAATAAAGTAAATATGCATGAGCAAGTAATAGAAATATTGGATGGCATCTTTGTATGCACATTACAAACATATTTGCATAGAATCAACATGGCATAGGACTCAATAAATAGAAAACAGTTTATTATTAACCAATTTAGTTTGGGGTTAAGGTTCCTCGCCTTAGCTTGCTAATAGATATTTTCCAAGCTTTTGAATCACTGTTATAACTGTATTATATTGCTAGCAAACCTAACAAAGTCGATAGAATTTAATTAGAATTAATTCAGAATTTAAAAACCATTCTATCAACTGAGGGTCGATGCTAGGGTCGATGCTAGGGTCGATGGGTCTATCGACCCTCCCTCCATTCTGTCCTATGACTTGCTTCCTATATTCACCCAACACTCATTCCATGGTCTAGAACCATGTATGATTCATCTAGATAGCTTTCATGCATCCTCCCATGGTTTTCCATGAAAACCTAACCATGGATGGATGGTTTGGGTTTCTCTGAAATCCTACACTCAACCATATCTAGCTTAAGGTCTGTAGAAACTCATGGAATTAGTATCCATACCTGAGAAGATTACTTTTCTCTGCGAATTCTTCTCCTTTCTGCTAAGCCTTCTTCCTAGCCTTCTTTCTTCCTCTTTTCCTTCTTCTCTCTTTCTCTCAATTCAATTAGGATTATGAAAGGAGTGAAAGTGGCTTAGGAACGTCCCTTAAATAGACTAGGAATGTCCTATAATAATCCCATTGAGATTTGGAAAGAATCCCAACCGAAAATTAGGAAATTTTCCTAATTTCAGTTTCGTCAGAAATCGAGGGTCGATGATCCCGTCGACCCTAGGGTCTTAAGCTGTCCGACCCTCCCTCAAAAACTAAGGGTCTGACTTTCTGTATAGGGATGTCCGACCCTGCTTCACTGGGTGTGCGACCCTCCCTCAAAATTAAGTGTTTTCGGGTCGATTTCGTACCTGGGATCTCGATCTCCTTCATGCCCTTGGTCCATTTGACTCGACCATGATGGGTAAACCTGGTTTACAATGGTAAGACCGGGTTAAATTGACACGGGTCTTACAATTTGATCCGGGCACTTTAGCTCTATCTCTATGGGTGCTCTGAGGAATGTTGGGGTGAGGCCTTGGATACATTGGTTGACATTAGGATTGGTTAGTAGCGAGCCCCATTTACAGTCCTAGCCATCAGGGGTTAATTTGTTGGTATGGAGTTGTGCATCGATAAACATAACCTTTATTGTACAATGTTCATTATGGGTGTTGTGGGCGACGGTGAGAGTCATCGGGCGTATCCACACTCTCGTGCATAGAGGTGTGGTGGCCACCTATCCTTTATATAGCACAGTGCAAACGTAAAACCAGACCAAAGATATGAATTGATTGCATGCATATGTATTGTTGCATTATTTTGTTTGCTCTCTGAGCCGTGATGTGTGCTCACCCTTCGACGTCGAATATTTTTAGTTGATGATGCAGGTACAACCGTTGAAGATTATATAAATGCTCCAGAATACGAGAACGTTGCAGCGATGGTAGCTGAAGATGAAGTAGATACACATGATATCTCTTGCGAGTGCAACTCATGTGTATTCGATTAGATTTTTAGTTTTATCTATTTGGATTTATTAAATACATGTATTTGATATTTATTTATTTATATCTTAGTTGATACAGAATAATTTGTTATTTAAATATGGATATCACAATAGATTCTCAGTTCATTTTATTATAAGACTTTCGCTATTGTGTATTTACTCTGATTATGATTATGGATGTATGGGGTTTAGATAACATGGATATAACCTACTCAAGATCCTGGTTGAACCGTTGGATTGTTAGCGGTTCATCACACCATTCTGAATAGTGCGGAATTGGGGTGTGACAGATATAGCCATCTTTAATTCTATTCGAGCGCTGTCTACTATTTACTAGCTGCTCTTGGAAGTTTTCTCTTCTTGTTCATGCACACTTTTACAGACCATGACTCCTACCCATCCATTTAGTAATCTCAAAATAGATTCTCCATTACTTCATCTGAGGTCTCTTGGCTATAGCATCTAATCTGAATTTAATCGTCTTTCTTCTAATAATTCTCTTATCACTGAACATCTTTATCAACAACGGTCAGGGAATGTATGAATTAGAATGTTTATCCAAAAGCAATTCATTTCCTTTTTTCATTTCAGTATGATGACGAACACTTGTTTTATCTAATGAACTTAGGTTTAAAAGATCAGGAGTAAATCAATGGTAATCTAACCATCATCCAAAGGTCGTTAAGTTACACGGTAGTCCAAATATATAGAAATAGAGATTTTACAGTTCTTAACCTCATGGTTATATGTTCTATTGAGTACATAATGCCATTGGTCAAGGCACTACAAGAGTAAATCTGTAGAAGTTTTGATACATCAATAAATCAGGTATAAATCAGAAAGATGTACGTTCGAAATGATTAAACATTTAACTGTTCATTCAGTTGATATCACTATTCATGTTATCGATCATAAGAGTAGCTTAGATTAGTATAATCAGGACTAATACTAAAGAAACAATATCTATAACTCCAATTGACAGGTTGAATCGATAAGGTATCCTGTCAAGGCACAAGAATTTAAAATCTGGTATGTGCATCCTCTATAATCATAAGGATAAGTCAATGATGCACCGCATCCTATATACACCTGTCTAGATATATGGCCACAATAGATTTGATCCTTTGCTGAAAATGTTTAAGGCTTTATCTTCAGAAAATATTCCTCAACCCTTGTCGGATCATTCTGCCATGATGCAGCTATCCTATAAATCGATGGATGATAGGGGTAACGACCTTGATACACTACTTGTTGTGCACCAAACTTCTACACCGGGGTGTGCATTACTGGGGCCTATGATATGGTAAGCACTGTGTTACGATTAACATTTGTTGGGGGTACAGTGTTACTACCAACCAGTACCGTACTTGGTTTGACCTGAAGGTGTTGGTATAGCATTGGCAACTTGGATAGTGATTTCCATGGCAACTTGCATAGTCGCTCTCATCCGTTGTTGCTCTTGCATATTGTCCGGCCAAGTTTATTATAACCATAGCCAAAGCACTTGGTAGTCCAGGTAGATTGGCTGGAGTGGCCTGATTGTTTACTTCCTTTGATTTGCTCCAATTTGATTATCATTATTTAGCATCTGCTCAGATGAGTTTTCATTACCCGTTCTCGACCAAGATAGTGGTGGGGTCAAGTTGTAACCTCTTCTTAATGCTCAGTGGGCAATGGATCAGCGTATGGTGGATCTCACTCTGAGTCTCCATGTTACCTAGGAGTATAGCTTTATCTCCTTTTATAGTTACTTTTATTTGGTATATGGCCATGGTTCTTCCATCTCTGTTGGATTTGGCCCGAGATCTTTCCCTTTATGTCACACCCCAATTCCGCACATTTCAGAATGGTGTGATGAACCACTAAATAACCAACGGTTCAACCAGGATCTCAAATAGGCTATCCCCGCGTTACCTGAACCTTCATATACTCACCATCATAATCAGAGTAAATACACAATAGCGGAAGTCTTATAAATAAATGAACTGAGAACTAAAATGATATCCATAAATAATAGCAAATTATTCTGTGTTTAACTGGGACATAAATATTTAAGTACCAAATACATGTCTTATAAATCCAATAAAGAAACCTATAAAAATATCTAGTCAAATACACACGAGTTGCACTCGCAAGAGGAGTCGTGTGTATCATCTTCAGCTCCAGCGTCCATTGCTGCTACCGTCCCGTACATAGGCGCATTCATGTAATCTTCAACTGTGTAACCTGCATCATCAACTAAAAATATTCGACGTCGAGGGGTGAGCACACAACACGGCTCAATGAGTAGCAAAAACAATGCAACATTACATATGCATGCACATTCATTTATCTCTTTGGTTTGGTTTATAGTTTGCAATGCGCAATAGAAAGGTTTGGTGGTCAAAGGTTAACGTTTATTGACACCGCCTCTATACACAGGGTGTGGAAGCCCGCCCGAAGGTTAACGTTTATCGTCGTCCCCATCCACCCTACCATAACATTATACAACAAAGGTTAACGTTTATTGCTATATAATGCTATACCAACACGTAAGCCCCTGTTAGCGAGGACTTGCAAACTGGGCTCGCTACTAACCAATCCTAATGCCAAACAGTGTATCCAAGGCCTCACCCCAGCATCCCTCAGAATGTCCATAGAGATAGAGCTAAGGCCCCCCGGTAGAGTCAGAGACTACAAGGACCGAGACCACCTCCCCTGATACCCTACGACACAATAGTTCTGCTAAGGTAATGGCGATACGACGATGTCAATGCACAAGACTTGAGTTAGAGATAGAGCTAAAGTGCTGAGACCCGCCAAAGGTTAACGTTTATTGACGTTCTCATCACACCTCCCCTGATACTCGCTCGCATCAAGTACATCAACCACACACATACAAGCACATGCCTATTCCTATCATCATCATCATCATGTTATAAACAATAAAGTAAATATGCGTGAACAAGTAATAGAAATATTGGATGGCATGTTGTATGCACATTACAAACATATTCGCATAGAATCAAGCATGGCATAGGACTCAAGAATTAGAAAACAGTTTATTATTAACCGATTTAGTTTGGAGTTAAGGTTCTTCACCTTAGTTTGCTATAAGATACTTTCCCAAGCTTTAAAATCACCTCTACAGTGTTATTATAATGCTAGCAAACCTAACACAGTTGATGGAATTTAATTAGAATTAATTTTGAATTTAAAAACCATGCTGTTAACTAAGGGTCGATCAGAGGGTCGATGCTCAGGATACATAGGGTCGATGGGTCTATCGACCCTACCCTCAGTCTGAACTCCCCGAATGCTGAGGGTCGATTGTCAGGGTGCCTAGGGTCGATGGGTCTATCGACCCTGTGTGCGACCCTCGGTGCACTCCTGTCCAATTTCCACTTTTTAATTCATTCTTCATGTTTGGGGTCCTATGGCTTGCTTCCTCATTCCATTAAACATTCATTCCATGGTCTGAAACCATGATTCATCCTCCTAGATGGCTTTCATGCATTATCCTAGGTTTTTCCATGAAAACCTAACCATGAATGGATGGTTTGGGTTTCTCCGAAATCCTACACTCAACCATATCTAACCTAAGGTCTGTAGAAACTCATGGAATTAGTATCCATTCCTGAGAAGATTACTTTTCTCTAGAAATTCTTCTCCTTTTTGCTAAGTCTTCTTCCTTGCCTCCTTTCTTCCTCTTTTCCTTCTTCTCTCTTTCTCTCAATTCAATTAGGGTTGTGAAAGGAGTGAAAGTGGCTTAGGGACGTCCTTTAAATAGAGTAGGAATGTCCTATAATAGTCCCATTGAGATTTGGAAAGAATCCCAATAAAAAATTAGGAAATTTCCTAATTTCAGTTTTGGCAGTAAGTGAGGGTCGATGATCCCGTCGACCCTGTGGTCTGACACTGTCTGACCCTCTCCCAACTTTTAAGGGTCTGGGTTTCTGATTTGGGAGGGTCGACCCTGTTTAGCTGGGTATGCGACCCTTCCTCTATTTTAAGTGTTTTTGGGTCGATTTGATACCTGGGATCTCGCTCTCCTTCACGCCCTTGGTCCATTTGCCTCGACCATGATGGGTGAACCTGGTTCAAGGTGGTAAGACCGGGTTAGTTTGACATGGGTCTTACAACTCCCCCCAACTTATAAAAATTTTGTCCTCGAAATTGGACGTACCTTCTGAATCAAATAAATGAGGGTATTGCTTCCGCATAGCATTTTCTTCTTCCCATGTAACTTCTTCCATGTCTCTACTTTTCCATGTGACCTTAACATAGGAGATATCTCTGTTGCGTAGACGTTGAACCTTTCGACTAGTGATTTCCATTGGTGTTACTTCAAATGTCAAATCATCAGTCAATTCTGGCAAATCCACTGTCAAAACATGTGTTGGGTCTTTGACATACTTCTTCAATAAGGATATGTGAAATACGTCATGCACATTTGACATAGATGGTGGTTGTGCTAACTGATAAGCTACTTTTCCACGCTTAGACAGAATTTCATATGGCCCGACATATCTTGGACTTAGTTTCCCTTTTTGTCCGAACCTTTTCAATCCTCGCATAGGCGATACCTTCAAAAATACTTTATCACCTACGGCGAACTCTAGATCTCTTCGTCGAGTATCCGCATATTGCTTCTGACGGTTCTGAGCTATTCTTACTCTTTCCTTGATAATGTCGACCACTCGACAAGTCTCTTCAACAAATTCTGGTCCAACAATACTACATTCTCCAACTTCATTCCAGAACAAAGGAGTTCGACACTTTCTGCCATATAGTGCTTCATAAGGTGACATCTGTATAGTAGCCTGATAGCTATTGTTATAAGCGAACTCGGTCAATGGTAACCTTTCATCCCATGATCCCTTGAAATCAATTACACATGCTCGTAGCATATCTTCTAGAATCTGAATTATGCGCTCTGACTGTCCATCCGTCCGTGGGTGGAATGCAAGATCTTGAACTTCAACGTTGTACCCATAGCCTTTTGCAATCCTTCCCAAAACTTGGAAGTAAATCGTGGATCTCTATCAGACACAATACTTTCTGGTACACCGTGTAAGCGAACAATGTTATCCACATACAGCTTCGCTAACCTTTCCAGTGTATACTGAGGTCGTATAGGTATGAAGCGAGCTGTTTTAGTCAGACGGTCTACAATCACCTAAACTGCGTCTACTACTCGAGGTGTCAATGGTAGTCCCGTGACGAAGTCCATAGTGATGCTGTCCCATTTCCATGCTGGTTCCGATAACGGCTGCAATAGTCCTGCGGGTCTTTGTCGTTCAGCCTTTACTTTCTGAAAATTTAGGCATTGAGACACGAACATAGCTACATCTGCTTTCATTCCCCTCCACCAGTATAATTTCTTTAGGTCATGATACATCTTTGTACTCCCAGGATGTACCGAGTAGAAGGTGGTGTGGGCTTCTTTCATGAGTCAATGTCTAATGTCTACACTTTCTATTTCGGGTACACATATTCTTCCTTTGTATTTCAGTACCTTCTCGTCATCCAAGGTGAACTCAGGGTTAGTCCTACCTTTCTCAATATCTTCGTGTACTGTTCTCAGATAAGGATCTGCTTTGATAGCTGTCTTCACTTCATCCACTATATCCGGTATAATCTTCAATGCCGCGAACATATTCGAAAATCGATGAATAAACCCTTGGTTGGCTGATCCATCCGTTGTGTCTATCACATACTGCTCGTTGCAGTGATTGAATACCATTCTGGTAATGCACATTGCCGCAGTCGTGCTAACTTCTCCTTGAGATTTTATCATTGCTTTTCTGCTCAATGCATCTGCTACTACGTTCGCTTTTCCTAGATGATACTGGATATCACAATCATAGTCTTTCAATAGTTCCAGCCATCTTCTTTGTCTCATATTCAACTCCTTCTGATTAAATAAATAAGTAAGACTTTTATGGTCCGACTTAATTTGGAATTTCTCTCCGTATAGGTAATGTCTCCATATCTTGACAGCATGTACTACTGTCGCTAACTCCAAATCGTGAGTGGGGTAATTTTCCTCATGTACCTTCAACTGTCTCGAGGCATAGGCAATTACTTGCTCTCCTTGCATAAGCACACATCCTAATCCCAATCCCGACGCATCGGTATATAAGGTAAGTGTCTGTCCTGGGATCATAATAGTCAAAATCGGAGCGGATATCAATCTGGTCTTCAGTGTTTGAAAACTCTTTTCACACTTATCCGTCCAAACAAATTTTTTCACCTTTCTTGGTCAAACTGGTGAGAGGTATGGCAATCCGAGAATAGTCTTCTACGAATCTCCGATAATAACCAGCTAGACCCAAAAAACTTCTAATTTCTGAAACGCTCTTTGGTGCTTCCCACTTTACGATAGCCTCGATCTTCTTGGGGGTCCACTTTGATTCCTTCAGCGGATACTACATGGCCTAGAAAGGCGACTTCACTTAGCCAAAACTCACACATTGAAAATTTAGCGTATAACTTCTCTTTCCTTAAACACTGTAGGGCTGCGTTTAGGTTCTTGACATGGGTTTCCTTGTCCTTGGAGTATACCAATATGTCATCAATAAATACTATAACCGACGTATCCAGCATATCATGGAAAACTCGGTTCATAAGTTCCATGAAAGTTGTCGGTGCATTAGTTAATCCGAATGACATCACTAAGAATTCATAATGTCCGTATCTTGTCCTGAAAGCTGTCTTCGGAATGTCACCTTCTTTAATCTTCAGCTGATGATAGCCTGATCGAAGATCGATCTTTGAAAATACTCTTGCCCCCTGTAACTGATCGAACAAGTCATCGATCCTAGGTAGTGGATATCGATTCTTGATTGTCAGTTTGTTCAACTCCCAATAGTCAATACATAATCGAACGCTACCATCCTTCTTCTTTATGAACAACACCGGTGCTCCCCATGGAGATATACTGGGTCTAATATAGCCCTTATCCAGCAGTTCTTGTAATTGCACTTTTAATTCCTTCAGTTCGGTAGGAGCCATTCTATAAGGTGCTTTTGATACTGGTGCGGCTCCGGGTAGAAGGTCTATTACAAACTCCGTGGCTCGATCGGGTGGTAATCCGGGTAGTTCCTCCGAAATACATCTGGGTAATCCCGCACGACATCAATATCTTCCATTTGTGGCACGTCCTTGGTTAGGTCGACCACTGATACTAGATATCCGACGGCTCCCTTTTCAAGGCACTTCTTAGCCTTTAATGCTGAGAGTATGAGCTTACGTCTCCTGGGAAGTTTGGTTCCCGAGAAACTGAATTTTGCTCCTTCTTTGTCTTTGAACGTTAGCTTCTTTTCGGTGCATAATAGGTTTGCTGAATGCCGAGCTAACCAGTCCATTCCCAAGATGACGTCAAAGTCTACCATCTCAAGTTGTATTAAAGTTGCATCTAAGGTTTTCTCGCCAATGAGAACTGGACATGGCCCATAACCTTTCTCTAATTCCACTTCTAATCCCATCGGTGACCATACGAGTAATTTGTAGTCTAATGTTTTGATGGGTAAATTGGTATTCTTTCCAAAAGACACAGATATAAATGAATGAGTAGCTCCTGAATCAAAGAGTACTCTGGCGGGTATGTCATTGCTAGGTACGATACCTGTTATTCATTTTTACTTAGTCTACATGCTCAATCAATGAAATTATAATCTTAAAAGTTTCGGTCATACCTGTGACCACATCGGGCGATGCGGCAGCATCCTCTGATGTAACAGCATATACTCGTCCTTGATGTAACTGCTTCTTGGGTTTTGGGCATTCTCTTGCCATATGCCCTGGTTGGTTGCAGTTATAGCACTTCGGGGCTTCAGAATTTGGCTTTGGCTGTGGTTGAGCTACGGAAGTAGACTTTGGTGCAGTAGCAAAATTCTGAGGACAAAAAGGTTTATACGTCCTATTATTGCCTCCGTTGTAGGAGTTTCCGGCTGGTCTCTTGATGCCTCTGTTCTGGAAGAAATAACTCTCCTTCTGGCTTGATTCGATCACTCGAGCAATCTGGACAGCTTCGTTGTAGATTTTCTCCTCTAAGCCCAGAACATTTTCTCTTATGCTTCCTCTTAGTCCCGCGACAAACCTACAGGTTTTGGTATCTTCTTCTTACATACTAGCCGGTGCGAAGAAAAACAGGTCTTCATAGCGCTGTTGATAAGAGTCTACGGACATCTGCCCCTGGTACAGACTCAAGAACTCTTTCTCCATTGAATCTCTGAAGCTTCTTGGGAAATACTTCTCAAAGAATGCTTCTTTATATATAGCCCATGTCAGTAGGGCGTGCTTGGTCAATAAGTATGTCTTTGTAGATTTCCACCACTGGTGTGCGTCGCCCTTGAGCATGAAGGTGGCGCATAGTACTTTCTCTTCCTCGGTGATAATCATCATAAGGAAGTTCCTTTCCATTTCGTCTATCCGTGTGCTGGCCACAGTGGATCAGACGACTTGCCGTTGAATTCTCTCGATTTCATTTTTAAAAATCTCTCCACTAGCCGGGAGTGATCTAGTTGATTTTAGTATGCCCCAAACATAGGGGGTGGATAGTTGTACATCCCTTGTGCTACTTCTGGGACCTGCACTGGAATTGGTGCAGCCGGTTGTTGAGGTGTCTGAGGAGCTGGGTGGTTACCCACTGGTGCTGCACTGGCTTGCCCAGTGTGTATGGGTGCAGCCTGAGTGGCTTGATACATAATCCCCATGGCGACCTACATTTGAGCTTGTGCGTGTTGCATCTGTTGTAGCTGATGAGCTAGGTTCATAACCACAATTGCTAGCTCCGGTGGTAGAGGTGGAAAATTTGTAGGGTTTGTCGGTTCTGGATTACCCTGTGCATGGTTATTTTCTTGACTAGTCTCCTCCACTGGTGGTGGTGGTGGGACTGTATTTCGGGTCTGTCGGGTAACTCTACGTCTAGACATATTTCTTTTCGATGATTGTGGTGCCTGAAAATCATCAAAATAGGTGAGAAATCATGTATATGTCATGTAGGCACGTTGACCAATAATCAATTCCAATTCGAGCTCATTTTATAAACAAAATACTATCTTTTCTATACAGGGTCGATGGTATGTCAGACCCTTAATGTCCGACCCTGTATTTTTCTGTCAGATTCCCAAGAGCTGAGGGTCGGTTAGAGGGTCGATCAGAGGGTCGATGGCTCTGGTCGAGTTGTCCAACCCTCTAACCAAAAATCAGATTTTTAAAGTCTGATTTTGGGTCATTTTCTATTATTTCCCACACGTTTCGACTCGCCTCTTCTCTCCGAGTTGCTACAGTGCTACTTCACTGTTGTGGATCGAATTTAGTCCGAGTTTCGACATCCACATCATCCCTACAGGTATGCTTTCCCATTTTTACTTGTTTTTAGGTTTCTATTCCTAGGTTTTTGCCCATTTCACTTGTATTTTTCAAATTAAACTTTTTCCAATCGTAAAAATTCGATTTTTATTGGGGGCTTTTGTTGTTGGTGTCTTGAGGAATGAAAGCCCTAAAAAATTTTTGAGTTTCATCGGTTGGTTATCGAGAAACTTAGATTTTTCTCTTTTTGCCCTAATTTGTCGAAAATTTTTGATTTCTTTCAATTTCTTCAAATTGGACCTTGTTAGTTAAAATTTCCTTTTGTTTAAATATTGTATGATGTGTTGGAACTTATGTAGGTCCTCCTGCCCACTTGTATGGGTGAAAAGTGAGGCTTTTGACCAACTTACGTCGTTATAATGCCCGATTTTTAAATTTTTATCCTATTAACTCCTTCTTTTCCTTTTTCTTTCTTATCTGCAGATACTATGGTTCGTACCAGAGTACCCAGAGTTCGTGATCCGCTTCACTTCCTCTCCAATGAAGCCGAGGCACAGTATGCCTACTATACAGGCAAGAAAGTGGAAGGGGGTCGTATAGTGAACCTGGCTGAGCTAGCTTTGTTCAATGTAGAGAGAGCTTTTAGTGATATGGGGTGGCTCCCTGTCATCACATACGATGCGTGCACACGTCCAGAGTTAGTGCGCCAGTTCTACTGTAACCTTCAGATTGTGGGAAACCACAATGATGTGGAGCTTGGTCAGGAGTTGCGCATCACTAGCTACGTCAAAGGGGTGCAGATTACCTTTGATTATCGGCAGCTAGCCGACCTGTTGGGAATTCCTTATGATGGTCCTATGGTGTACTGTGCACCGGGTGAGCACGACTTTATTGAGATGTGGTTGCGGGCCGAGATTGATAGTCAGTTACTACAGCCCGATTGCTGGTAGATGAGGGCGTGCTACTTGCGTCCGGCTCCACGGGTGTTCTGTATGATCATTCAGCATAACCTAATCCCCCAGCGTGGGCATTATGAGAGGGTGTCTCAGCTGACCCAGTTTTTGATCTACAGTATATGCACTCATCAGCCCGTCTGTCTTCCTTACATCATCATGCGGACGATGATCAGTGCTACATTGTCCGGTCATAGGGGTAATTTACCCTATGGACGTATGATCACCACACTGTTGATTCGTCTGGGGGTTGACCTGGTAGATGAGAAGATTCAGGAGAAGACCTTCTCGTCGCCTCTAGATTGGGAGGCTATATGCAAGATGGGACTTCGAGACGCTCAGGTTAGCGATGATGAGAGGAACTCGATGGTGCGCCCTCACACTCGGGTTGAGGTGGCTGATGCTGCTAGAGCTCAGGTGGATCCCGTCGACGATGATGATCGTATGTACATGGACGTCGACGCGATACCCCCGCCTTCACCTACACATGCGGCTGGAGTTGGTACATCGCATGCGGCGGATTCTGTACCTGAGACTGGTCCTTCTCACGAGGCTGGTCCTTTGCATCCGTCTTCTGATATGATGGAGATGTTGCGCGAGATCAGAGAGACTCAGCACAGATCGGACCTGAGGATGGAGGAGTTGCTAGATGCTCAGAGCATGAGAGTGGATGAGCTGTTGGCTGCTCAGCACACATCTAACGCGTGGATAGGTGAGCTCATGGAGATCCAGCGTGCGACTGACAAGAGAGTAGTCGATCTCACAGCTAGTCTACAGACGACCCAGACTCAGATAGCCTGGTTGACTAGAGTCTATGCTGAGGACTACGACAGAGATCGTGAGGCTCCACCTCCTCCTTCGCCTCCCGCTTCCTGATTGTACTTTTCGTTTTCTTGTACTTCAGAGTAACTGTCCAGATTGTGGACTGTACTCTGCTTTAGATATATATTTACACTTTGTTTCGCTCTCATTGTATGTCAACTCGTTTCTCCTTTTAATAGATGTATTATTCTCTTTGTAAATTCGGTCTCAACATCACTTGTGCTTATAATGTGTTAATATTACTGTTTTTATTTTATCCTATCTCAGTTCACTATTGCTGTGAATGTATGATAGTTCAGCGGGCAAGGCCTGAGATGCTCTGATACCAAGTTGTCACACCCCAATTCTGTATATTTCAAAATGGTGTGATGAACCGCTAAATAACCAACGGTTCAACCAGGATCTCAAATAGGCTGTCCCTGCGTTACCTGAACCTTCATATACTCACCATCATAATCAGAGTAAATACACAATAGCGGAAGTCTTATAAATAAATGAACTGAGAACTAAAATGATATCCATAAATAATAGCAAATTATTCTGTGTTTAACTGAGACATAAATATTTAAGTACCAAATCCATGTCTTATAAATCCAATAAAGAAACCTATAAAAATTTCTAGTCAAATACACACGAGTTGCACTCGCAAGAGGAGTCGTATGTATCATCTTCAGCTCCAGCGTCCATTGCTGCTACCGTCCCATACATAGGCGCATTCATGTAATCTTCAACTATGTAACCTGCATCATCAACTAAAAATATTCGACGTCGAGGGGTGAGCACACAACACGGCTCAGTGAGTAGCCAAAACAATGCAACATTACATATGCATGCACATTCATTTATCTCTTTGGTCTGGTTTATAGTTTGCAATGCGCAATAGAAAGGTTGGGTGGTCAAAGGTTAACGTTTATTGACACCGCCTCTATACACAGGGTGTGGAAGCCCACCAGAAGGTTAACGTTTATCGTCGTCCCCATCCACCCTACCATAATATTATACAACAAAGGTTAACGTTTATTACTATATAATGCTATACCAACAGGTAAGCCCCTGTTAGCGAGGACTTGCAAACTGGCCTCGCTACTAACCAATCCTAATGCCAAACAGTGTATCCAAGGCCTCACCCCAGCATCCCTCAGAATGTCCATAGAGATAGAGCTAAGGCCCCCTGGTAGAGTCAGAGACTACAAAGACCGAAACCACCAACCCTGATACCCTACGACACAATAGTTCTGCTAAGGTAATGGCGATACGACGATATCAATGCACAAGACTTGAGTTAGAGATAGAGCTAAAGTGCTGAGACCCGCCAAAGGTTAACGTTTATTGACATTCTCATCACACCTCCCCTGATACTCGCTCGCATCAAGTACATCAACCACACACATACAAGCACATGCCTATTCCTATCATCATCATCATCATGTTATAAACAATAAAGTAAATATGCGTGAACAAGTAATAGAAATATTGGATGGCATGCTGTATGCACATTACAAACATATTCGCATAGAATCAAGCATGGCATATGACTCAAGAATTAGAAAACAGTTTATTATTAACCGATTTAGTTTGGAATTAAGGTTCCTCACCTTAGTTTGCTATAAGATACTTTTCCAAACTTTAAAATCACCTCTACAGTGTTATTATAATGCTAGCAAACCTAACACATTCGATGGAATTTAATTAGAATTAATTCCGAATTTAAAAACCATGTTGTTAACTGAGGGTCGATCAGAGGGTCAATGCTCAGGATACATAGGGTCTATGGGTCTATCGACCCTACCCTCTGTCTAAACTTCCTGAATGCTGAGGGTCGATGGTCAGGGTGCCTAGGGTCGATGGTACTATCGACCCTGTGTGCTACCCTCGGTGCACTCTGGTCCAATTTCCACTTTTTAATTCATTCTTCATGTTTGGGGTCCTATGGCTTGCTTCCTCATTCCATTAAACATTCATTCCATGATTTGAAACCATGATTCGTCCTCCTAGATGGCTTTCATGCATTATCCTAGGTTTTTCCAAGAAAACCTAATCATGAATGGATGGTTTGGGTTTCTCCGAAATCCTACACTCAACCATATCTAACCTAAGGTCTGTAGAAACTCATGGAATTAGTATCCATACCTGAGAAGATTATTTTTCTCTGGAAATTCTTCTCCTTTTTGCTAAGTCTTCTTCCTTGCTTCCTTTCTTCCTCTTTTCCTTCTTCTCTGTTTCTCTCAATTCAATTAGGGTTGGGAAAGGTGTGAAAGTGGCTTAGGGACGTCCTTTAAATAGAGTAGGAATGTCCTATAATAGTCCCATTGAGATTTGGAAAGAATCCCAATCAAAAATTAGAAAATTTCCTAATTTCAGTTTCGGCAGTAAGTGAGGGTCGATGATCTTGTCGACCCTGTGGTCTGACACTGTCCGACCCTCTCCCAACTTTTAAGGGTCTGAGTTTCTGATTTGGGAGGGTCGACCCTGTTTAGCTGGGTATGCGACCCTTCCTCTATTTTAAGTGTTTTTGGGTCGATTTGATACCTGGGTTCTCGCTCTCACTTCACGCCCTTGGTCCATTTGCCTTGACCATGATGGGTGAACTTGGTTCAAGGTGGTAAGACCGGGTTAGTTTGACACGGGTCTTACACTTTACCCCTGTAGGGATTTAGGTATTTCTAGCCACTTTCCTTCTTCCTCTGTCATACCTCAAGTTTCACATCTTGTGGGTATTTACTCTGTATTCCAATTTTTCTGGTTTACAGATGCTCCCTTCTTGCTGCTATATTATACTCTTTGTATATTTGGGCAACTGTCCAACTTATAGACCATACCCTATGTTATTTTTCTGTCAAAATACATTTAGATTTTTCTTTTCTTCTATCTATATATACATATGGTTCCACCTCTTATATGTACATTATTGTATTATTTAAGTTCTGTCTCAACAACCACAGGTGCTTATGGTGTGTTTGCATTAAAGCTTTTAAGTTTATCCTAACTCAGTTTATGGACTCTAGTGGAAGTATTCAAGTTTGATGGGCAATGCCTAAGAGCTCTGATACTAAGTTGTCACACCCCAATTCTGGACTAACCAGAATAGTGTGATGAACTGTCAATAAACAAATGGCTCAAACCAAGATCTCGTATATGCTATGCAATCCATGTTAAACCAATACACATTCCACAGTAATAATCAGAGATAATGAAGTAAATAGCAGAAGTCTTAATAATAATGAACTGAGTGTCTACAATGATAAACAATTAAATAATCCAGTTACCTTCAAGTAACCAAACATAATTAACACCTATTACAAGTATCAAAATATGAGAATAAAACACCAAGTGTAACCACATTGGAAACACTCACTTGACGAGTCATATTTGTCCTCCATAACTTACATATCCAAAGTCGTTGTATGTCTACACGTTGGCGTATTCATATAATCTTCAACCGTAACACCTGCAACATCAGAAACTAAAAAGAATGGCATGCATGAGGGTCAGCTTTCTGACTTGAGCTCAGTGAGTAAACAATACAATGCAACAAACTTATGCATGCATTCAATTCTTATGTTTGGTCTGGTTTATAAGTTTTCAATGTGCTATAGAAAGGTTTGGTGGCCCCCGTACCTCTATACACTAGTGTGTGAATCTGCCCAATGGATCCAACATCATTGCCATCCCACATGCACCCACCATGGAATAGAAATAGAGCTAAAGTGTTCGGATCAAACACTGCCAACACTTCCCCTGATGCCATACCCATACCAACATGTAAGCCCCTATTGGCTAGTGCTTACAAACTGGGCTTGCAACTAACCAATCCTAATGTCATACAGTGTATCCAAGGCCTCACCCCAACATCCCTCAATACATCCATAGAGATAGAGCTAAGGCCCCCTGGTAGGGTCAGAGACCACACGGTCCAAGACCACCTCCCCTGATGTCCTATGATGTAATAGTTCTACTAAGGTAATGGCGATACGATGATGTTAGTGGGCAAGACTTGAGTAGAGATAGAGATAGAGTCTGGTGATGAGGTCAAAGACCACCATGCCACGTCCTCCCCCTAATGCTCCACTAGCATCCAACACACCAACCACACACGTACAATCACATGCCTATTCGTAGCATCATTATGCTTGTTGTCGATTCCACAAGTGTACGGGTCGTGCAAATAAAATAATGATAAGTCGAGTAATGTTTCCACAAGAAGAATGTTTAATTACCGAACAAAATTAATTCTCTCTATTATTTAGACAACTGAATTACCAAGATTAATAATTAATAAGCAGATTATGAAACCAAAGATAGGATTCAGATTTCCTCAATTAAATTATGCTAAACCAAACCAGACTTATTGAATAAATTTCTGTTGATGCAACGACCAATTCCATAAGATATTCTGTTATCTCTTTCAAGAATAACAAATTATGGCCGTATTAACCCTTCATCTACTTTCGTGGTTACAGGATTCTAATACAAACTCATTACGTTCATTAGAATTAAAACAAAGATCACAATAGTGAGCCCTTATTTCTAAGAAAATACTCAACCAATGACTGATATTTTATGAACTACTATCAATCTTCCACATTTGCTCCCTCAATTGATACCTTGAGATATGCAATTAGTGATTAATTAATCACATGTAATTTTTCAAAATAACAGATTGCATAAAACATAATCATTCAAAAATTAAGGATTTAATCAACACAATTTCAATGAATCCATCCTAATCCTAGAATAAGAATTCTAGCAATTCATCATTGACAATTCTAAAACAAAAATAAAGGGATCACAGAGAAAAGGGAAGAACTCGTAATGGGAATAGATGAAGCTTGAATCCAAGATTTCTCTCTAATCTTCTAGCTCCATCCCTCTCGAGCTCTCCACCTCCAATGTGCCTTGTAGCCCCTTCTATGAATAGCTCATCTTGCTCTCTGTATTTTTCTTTTCTTCTTCTTCTTAATTTATAAGCTTACAGTCCCATAAAATTAGTCTTTAACAATCTCGCAACTTACCCAATTTGTTGGAGAATGTTGATTTTAAGGCAGATTTTGGTCAATTATCTTCCAAATCATTTAGGAATGTAACACCAAGCTTTGAGCTATCTTGACACCTCTTATTTAGTCCTTATCCAATTAAAAAACCTACCAAATAACAAAAAATAACTAAGAATTAAATAAATTACTAAAATACTTAAAACATTAATTAAATTAAACTAAATGTCCAAGAAAAATTACAAAATTAAACTAAATATGATCAAGAATGTGCACGTATCAAATACCCCCAAACTTAAATATTTGTTTGTCCTCAAGAAAAAAAAAACCATATTTAGAACAAAGGATACAAAGCATATTTAAAATCACACCTCACATCTAAGACTCCTACGATGCAAACATCAAATTTTCAACTTTAACACAACAATAGAAAATAAAGAAAAACTAAGCGTACTCATGTTCTCAAATTCAAATATCCACACATAATTCTAAACTAATCATGTTTATCATGCAACCAACATAATCTATTTATGTACATTTAAACTTGTAATCATCCATTCTCACTACTACAAACAATGGTAGCAAACTAGGGCTCACTCTTTTTTTGTTTTTTTTTTTTTATTGGTGGTTGCATTTTATGCTTTCCCACTATACACATGTGTTTATGGTTGAGTAAAAATTTGATTATTCATTTCTCAATTCCACCACATGCTTTCCCATTAGCTTGAATTTTTTTTTTTCAATGATACCACCCTATTTACTTAAACCATGTTTAGGCCTAGATCAAAGGGAATACTCACAAGAAAAGAAATGAACTCATATTTTATGCATAATCATACAACTCACACAACTTTGCCTAGAACATGAATTTCAATAATCTTTTGAAGAAAACAAACATGCTTAATCTCGTTTTATAAGATATTGCCCATCCTAAGTTAAAACTTCAATGCTTAAACATGACTAGAAACCCAAATGTAAATCAAGACTCCAAATAATAAGTTCATTCTTCTTATTTTCTCACAAAAACTTTTAGTTCGAGGGTTAACCAAAGATGCATTTTTTTTTCAAAATTACACCTAACATGCAAACACGTATAAGAATTATCAATCATCCCCCAAACCTAATTTAAACATTGTCCTCAATGTTAAAGTAAATAAGAAAGGAAGAATAATATTCAAATCGATTTATTACTCTATGTGCTCGTACCTGAACAACACAACCAAAAGAGGGTAAGTACGGTCATATTTATTCAACAACTAGAAGAATACAAAAAAGAGAAAACAATAATAATAATAAAAAAGAAAGAGAAAGATAGTGTAGCTTGGGTTGCCTCCTAAAAAGCGCTTGTTTATAGTCGTTAGCTTGACTACTAATCCATCAACCGTAGCTAGGTTCTTCCAAGGAGTACGTCACTCCTTTAAGTACCACAACATCAATAAGATAGGGCTTGAAACGTTGCCCATTCACCTTGAATGTACCAGTAGCCTCACTATGAACCTCAACAGCACTATATGGATATACTTTTCTTACCATGAATGGGCCAGACCACCTTGACTGAAGCTTTCCTGGGAATAGCTTAAGTCGTAAATTGAGGAGTAGTACTCATTGCCCAACCTCAAAGTCTCTTTTCTGAATATGCTTATCATGCCAATACTTAGTTTTTTCTTTGTAAATCCGAGTATTTTCATAAGCATTCAGCCTAAACTCCTCCAATTTCACTCAACTGTAACAACCTCTTTTCTCCAGCAGCCTTCAAATCCATGTTCAGTTCTCTAACTGCCCTATAAGCCTTCTGCTCCAACTCAACTGGTAGGTGACAAGACTTCCCAAAGACATGTCTATATGGAGACATGCCTAAGAGTGTCTTGAAAGCTGTCCGGTATGCCCATAATACATCATCAAGTTTTGTTGCCCAATCTTTCCTTGATCTTCCAACAGTTTTCTCCAAAATCAACTTTAGTTCTCGGTTGGCTAATTCCACTTGCCCATTTGTTTGAAGATGTTAACCAAGTGCCACCTTGTGTGTGACTCCATATTTCTTTAATAGAGTGACAAACGATTGATTACAGAAATGGGACCTTGATCACTAATGATAATTCTTGGTACACCAAACCTCGAAAAAATATTATTCTTAAGAAACTTAGTTACCATCCGAGAATCATTGTTCTGAGTTGCTATTGCCTCCACCCATTTGGAAACATAGTCTACTGCTACCAGTATGAACTGATTGTTGAAAGACGATGGAAATGCACCCATGAAGACAATCCCCCACACATCAAACAATTCAACCTCTAAAATACTGGTTTGTGGCATCTCATTCCTTTTGGTCATGTTTCCTACTCGTTGACACCGATCACATGTAGCCACATACACCCTAGCATCCTGGTACATGGTTGGCCAATAAAAGCCAGATTGCCACACTTTTACAACTGTCCTAGAAGTGCTGAAATGTCCACCACACTCTAAAGAATGACAGTATGTCATGAATTTCCTCTTGAGGTACACATCTTCTAATCATCCCATCTGCACAATGCTTGTACAATAAAGGTTCCTCCCAAAAGTAATGTTTCACCTCCCACAAGAATTTCTTCCTTTGATGGTAGTTCAAGTCCGAAGGAATAATACCACTAACCAGATAGTTCACTAAATCAGCATACCAAGCAACAACAGCAACCACAAGCAACTGCTCATCTGGGAAGCTTTCATTGATTGGCACATCTTCTGATTTTGATTGAACCTCCAGCTTGGATAAGTGATCAGCTACCACATTCTCCATTTGCTTCTTATCTTGAATCTCTACATCAAACTCTTGAAGTAACAGCACCCACCGAATCAGCCTTGGCTTTGCATCTTTTTTACTCAATAAGTACTTGATTGCCACATGGTCCGTGTAAACAATCACCTTGGACCCTACAAGATATGATCGAAACTTATCAAATGCAAACACAACAGCAAGCAATTCTTTTTCAGTAGTTGCATAATTTATTTGAGCATCATTCATAAGTCTGCTAGCATAATAAATAATGTGCAACTTCCCATTTTTCCTTTGGCCTAAAACAGCACCCAATGTAAAATCGCTAGCATCACACATCAGCTCAAATGGTAAACTCCAATCTGGTGCAGCCATGATTGGTGTAGAGACCAACTCCTGCTTCAACTTGTTAAAAGAATTCAAACAATCAGTATCAAAATCAAATGCAACATCTTTATTCAATAGGTTACATAGAGATTTTAAAATTTTAGAAAAATCCTTGATAAAACACCGATAAAACCATGCGTGACCAAGGAAACTCCTGACTCCTTTTACATTCATAGGTGGTGGTAATTTCTCTATAACCTCAATCTTTGCTCGATCCACCTCAATACCCCTTGCTGAGATCTTATGGCCTAACACAATGCCTTCCTACACCATGAAATGATATTTTTCCCAATTTAAGACCAAGTTAGTTCCCTCACAATGTTGAATGACTTTAGACAAGTTAGCCAAACAACTGTCAAAAGAAGATCCAAACACAAAAAAATCATCCATGAAAACCTCCACGATCTTTTCAACAAAATAAAAAAAAATAGCCATCATGCAACGTTGAAATGTGGCAGGTGCATTGCATAAACCAAAAGACACCCTCCGAAATGCAAAAGTACCATAAGGACAAGTGAAAGTGGTTTTTTCTTGGTCTTCCAGGGCTATAGGAATTTGATTATATCCCAAATAACCATCTAGAAAACAATAATATTCATACCCAGCATGTCATTCAAGAATCTGATCAAAAAATGGCAAAGAAAAATGATCCTTATGGGTAGCAGAATTAAGTTGTCTATAATCAATACACACTCTCCACCCAGTCACTATTCTAGTGGAAATTAATTCATTACGTTCATTATGTACAACAGTCATCCCACCCTTTTTAGGTACTACATACATAGGACTAACACATGAATTATCAGATATAGGATAAATAATTCCTGCATCTAACCATTTAAGAATTTTAGCCCTCTCTACTTCTTTCATGTAAGGATTTAACCGTCTTTGATTTTCAACAATAGGTTTATGGTTATCATCCATTAAAATTCTATGCATACACAATGAGGGGCTAATTCCTTTAAGGTCTGAAATAGTCCATCCTATGGCTCATTTTCTTAATCTCAACACACACAACAATTTATCAAGTTGAACATTAGATAATGAAGCACTTACAATAACAGGTAAGTTATCATTTTCATCCAAAAAAGCATACCTGAGATGTGGGGGTAATGGTTTCAACTAAAATTGGTGCTTGCACATTAGAAGGGGGAGGTAATGATTTACCTTTGCCTAGATTCTCTAAATGAAAACCTTTCTGCCTTGATTTAGTCAATGTGTCCTCCAAAGCATATGCCATTTCTACAATTTCTAACTTTTCATCATTTGTCGTTCCTGCACTCATTAAACATTTTTCAAGAGGTTCTTTAGGATTTTTAAGCTTAAAAACTTCTCGAGTGATTAGATCTATAGAGTCAACTTGAAAAACATGGTCAGTAAAAGAAGGATATTTATTTGATTTAAACAAATTAAATTATATCTCTTCCTCACCAACCTTAAATGTTAACCTACCATTTTTAACATCTATGACAGCCCGAGCTGGGGCCAAGAAGGCCAACCCAAGATAATAGGTATCTCGATATCTTCATCCATTTCTAACACAATGAAGTCGACAGGAATGATGAATTTTGTTACCTTGACCAATACATTTTCCAAAATACCTAATGGATACTTTATAGATCAACCAGCCAGCTGTAAAGAAATAGTAGTAGGTTGTAGTTCCTTCAACTCTAGTTTCCTACACACAGATAAAGACATTTAATGAAACACTAACACCTAAATCACATAAAGCTCTAGAAAAATCAACTTCACCAATAGTGTAAGGAATTGTAAGGCTCTCTGGTTCTCTTAGCTTGGTGGTAATTTATTTTGAATGATTGTACTACATTCCTCAGTTAAAGCAACAGTATAAGACCCGAACTAACCGGTCTTACCACCTTGTACCAGGTTTACCTATCATGGTCGAGCCAAGTGGACCAAGTGCGTGAAGAAAATCACAAGACCAGGTATGAGTCTGACCCAAAAACAGTAAAGTGAGGGTAGGGTGGCATGCCTAAACAGGTAGGGACGACCCCAGCTCAACAGAAGTCCAACCTATGATTTTCTAGTCGTAGGGTCGCATGACTAGAAAAACGTAGGGTCTACAGATCCTGCGACCCTACATCCGACCCTACGATGACAGACAGAAACCGTAAATTAGGAAACTTTCTAAATTCCAAGGGGTTCTTTCCTAAACTCAATGGGACTTATTTTGGAGGATTTTTATCTATAAATAGGACGTCCCTTAGCCTCCTTTACTCCTTTTAGAACCCTAATTGAATGTGAGAGAAAGAGAAAGAGAAGGAAAAGAAGAAGAGAAGGAAAATTGAAGAAAAGACTAAGGAAGAGGAGAAAGTTTAGAGAAACCACTGAATCTCAGCCAACCTCAGGTATGAACCTAATTCCCTTCATAAAGTAAGAGCCTAGAATAGATTAGGAAGAAGTTAGGGTTAAGAGAAACCCAAATCATCCATCCATAGACAAGTTTCAAAGGAATCCATGGAAGTAATCATCATAACCAATGGAAAGTATGTAAAAATCATAGTTATGAGCCATAGAACAATCTTAGTACGAGACCACAGGATCGACCACATGCCCTTGGGAAGTCCCGGGGAGGGTGTGGTCACACCTAGGGTCGATTGGTAATCGACCCCACGTCCAACCCTACACCCTAGGGTCGATTCGTAACCGACCCTAGGTGCTGCCCTACCTGCGACCCTACGATTTCAGCTAGTCTAAATTTGTTGAAATTAATTCTAACTAAAATCTATCGACTTGTTAGGCATTTCTAGTGATTTAAAGGTGATTCATAAAGATCGAACGAGGATCTACACTCAATCAAAGGTGAGGGAACAAGACCTAAACTAATTGGCTAATAATAAACTATTTTCATTTATTGAGTCAATACCATGTATGATTCTATGATTGTATGATTGTAATGTGCATATCACATGTAATCTACTATTCTTGTTATTACTGTTCATGCATATTTAATTCAGTTTATTTACAACATGATGATGATGATGATGATGCTAGGAATAGGCATGTGAATGTTTGTGTATGGTTAGTGTACTTGATGCGAGTGGGGCATCAGGGGAAGTGTGATGCGGTGCGGTCCTAAGCACTTTAGCCCTATCTCTACTCAAGTCTTATCCACTGACATTGTCGTATCGCCATTACCTTAGCAGAACTATTATGTCGTAGGGCATCAGCAAAGGTGGTCTCGGACCGTGTAGTCTCTGACTCTGTCGGGGGGGGCCTTAGCTCTATCTCTTTGGATGTATTGAGGCATGCTGGGGTGAGGCCTTTGATACACTGTTTGATGTTAGGATTGCTTAGTTGCGAGCACAGTTTGCAAGCCCTCGCCAACAGGGGCTTACGGGTTGGTATGGGTAGACCATCAGGGGAAGTGTGATGCGGTGCGGTCCTAAGCACTTTAGCTCTATCTCTATTCCATGGTGGGGTGGATGTGGACGGCAATGGTGTTTAATCCGTTGGGTGGGCTTACACACCCTGTGTATAGAGGCGAGGCGGTCACCGAACCTTTCTATAGCACATTGCAAACTTATGAACCAGACTAAAGATATGAATTGAATGCATGCATATATTTATTGCATTGTTTTGTTTGCTCACTGAGCCGTGATGTGTGCTCACCCTTTCGACGTCGAATACAATTAGTTGATGATGCAGGTACCACGGTTTTAGACTATATGAATGCTCCTTTGTATGGACATGCGGCGGTGATGGACGCTGAAGTTATGGTGAAGTCGCATGATTCGTCATGCGAGTGCAACTCTTGTGTTTTCGGTTAGAATTTTATTTAATTTATACAGACGATGTAATTGATTAAATATTTTATTTTATGTCTTAGTCAATGGAGAATAATTGGATAATTTATTATTTTATAATTGTTAGACTCTCAGTTCATTAGTATAAAGACATCCGCTATTGTGTATTTACTCTGAGTATTGTTGTAGATGTGTATGATTTAAGCAAAAGACCATAGCCTATTCGAGATCCTGGTTGAACCGTTGGTTTATTAGCGGTTCATCACACCATTCTGAATAGTACAGAATTGGGGTGTGACAACTTGGTATCAAACCTCTCAGGCCCTGTCTATTAAACCAATATATTTCCATAAAAGTTCGTGAACTGAGTTAGGATTAAAATTTAAAAGCTTTAATAAGAACACACTGTAAGCACCTGTGCTGTTCGAGACAAAAATTAAGAAAGGGAATAATGCATGTATAAAAATGAGAAACATGTTTCATATACATAAAATAAAGAGCACGTTTATACATATCTAAAGCAGAGTACAGTCTACAACCCAGACAGTTACTCTGTAGTACAAAAGAAAAAGATAAAAAATATATACATTATGGAGCTGGAGGTGATGGAGGAGGAGGTGCTTCACGATCTCTGTCGTAGTCCTGAATATACACTCTAGTCAACCAGGCTACCTGAGTCTGGGTCATCTGGAGACTAGCTGTCAACTCGGCCATCCACTGATCAGACGCACGCTGAGCATCTAGAAGCTCGCCCACTCTCCTATCTGTCGTGCGCTGAGCATCAAGAAGCTCTCCCACTCTTAAGTCCGTCATGCGTTGAGCCTCTCTGATCTCATGCAGTAATTTCATCATATCATCAGATGGTGGGTGTGAAGGACCAGCCACGTGTGAAGGAGCCCGAGATGGACCAGCTCCAGTAGAATGTGGAGGTGATGGAGGAGGTATAACATCTACATCCATATACATGGGATCTTCATCCTCAGCATCACCCCCATGGACCTCTACTCTGGCTGCTGCTGCTGCTACCGCCTCAGCATTTGCTACCTCTACTTGAGTATGAGGACGCACCAGAGCGTTCCTCTCATCATCACTGACCTGAGCATCCCGCATACCCATCCTACAGATGGCCTCCCAGTCCAGAACCGATGAGATGGTCTTCTCCTGAATCCTTTCATCCACTAAATCAATGCCTAGGCGGGTGAGTAGTGTAGTTATCAGACGTCCGTAGGGCAGGTTGCCTAGCTGACCTGGCAGCGTAGCACGGATCATCGTCCTCAGGATACTGTAAGGTAGGTAGACAGGCTGCCTAGTGCAAATGCAGTAGATGACATACTGGGTCAACTGGGAGATCCTCCCATAGTGTCCACTCTAGGGTATCAGGTTATGCTAGATGATCTTGCAGTACCCCGAGGCTCTAGACATAGGTTGATCGCTTTCATCTCCCAGCGATCATCTCTGATAAGATGACTATCAATCTCAGCATGCATCTCTAAGAAAAGAAACTGGGGCTCCCTATGAGCACAGTACACCACAGGGCCGTCATTTGAGATGCCCAAAAGATCAGTCAATTGCTAGCAGTCAAAGGAAACCTCTACCCCTTTGACGTAGCTCATGATCTTGAGCTCCCTACCCCTCTCTGTGTCATTGTGATCCCCCACTACCTAGAGATTGCAATAGAACTGTCTCACCAAATCCAGATGGGTACAAGCATCATAGTTGATCACAGGGAGCCAGGCCATGTTATCAAATACCCCCTCCATGTTGAACAAGGCTAGACTGCCAAATCCACACAGCGACCCCCCTCTACTTTCTCATGCTCATAGCGAGCATACTGAGCTTCGACCTCTTTGGAGAGGAAATGAACTGGGTCATGAGTCCTAGGAACCTTGGTACGAGCCATATTATCTGCCAAAACAAAGAAAAACAAATAATAGATTAGTAATGGTGAAAAACCCAAAATTTTTGGCATTATAATGACATAAATTGGTTAAAAGCCTCACTTTTCACCCAAACACTTGGGCAGGAGGACTTACATAGGTTCTAAACCATCCTGCAAGGCTCATAGAGTTGGAAATTGAATCTAGAAAGATTGAATTTGATGAAATTTCAATAAATTTGAAAAATCTCAAAAATTAGGCCAAAAATGGAAATTTTTAAGTTTCTCGATAACCAACCAATGAAACTCGAATATTTTTTAGGTATTTCATCCATTGGGTGACCAATAGCAAAAGCCCCCAATAGAAATTAAATTTTTACGGTTAAAAAAAGTTTAATTTAAAGAAAACAAAGTAAATGGACAAAAATCTAGTTTTGAAAGCTTTAAAAAATGTGAAACAGTAGAGAGCATACCTGAAGAGAAGGAGCAGTAGTCGCGAACGGAAGATATGATCACCAAACACTAGGGGTCGATACTGTAGCAACTCTGGGAACCAGGTTGAGTTGGAAGGAAGGAGAAAGAATGGGAAATGAATCCAAAATCGAGTTTAAAAACCTGATTCTGGATCGTAGGGTCGCACAATTCGACTAAAATATGCGACCCTACGTCAGACCCTACCATCGACCCTAGCCTCTCGGTGATCTGACAGAGAACCAGGTGTCGGACCTAGGGTCGGACAATTACCGACCCTACCATCGACCCTAGGCTCTCGGTGATCTGACAGAGAACCGTGGGTCGGACCTAGGGTCGCACATATACCGACCCCACGATTGACCCTAGGCTCTCGGTAAGTTGACTGTGTTTATCAGGGTCGCATACCCAAGGGTCGCATAAGGACCGACCCTACCATCGACCCTACGGTGGAAAATATATTATTTTGTCAGAATGATCTGAAAATTTTGAAATTTATATTGATTAGTCATATTTTTGACTTGAGAACAACTTATATTGATTGCCTCACATGTGCTATGATTGTTTACAGACACTACCACCACCAGAACAGGAAATGGCTGGGCGAAGAGTGACCAGACAAAGCCGTAATCCAATTCCACCACCACCACCTATGGAGGAAGACAACCATGTAAATCCTGAAGCACAGGAGAATATGAATACAGCACCACGAGTAGCTAGTGGCCAGGAAAATCCTACAAACTTGTCAGCCCCACCTACGGAATTGGCTACAGCCGTAATGAACTTGGCACAACAGCTGTAGCAAATACAGTAGGTGCAAGTCAGTATGCAAGTTGCTATAGGGATGGCTTTTCCAGCTGCCCATACAACACCTATGCCAGTAGGGCAGGCCAGCACAGTATCGGGGGGAAGTAACACGGTACCCCACGCACCTTAAACACCAGTCATGCAGGCCCAAGTACAGAATCCTGAGGTAGCTCAATGCAGTTACCAGTATCAACCATCTATGTATGGGGCCTATTCTCCGTATCAGCTGGACCCCTCCCGACTGATCTCGCATTTTCTGAAGATGAAGCCTTAAGAATATAATGGTAAGCCAGTAGATCCTTTGTGGCCAGCACACTGGATTTATGAAATGGAAAGAAATTTTATGATGATGACGGTAAATGAGGAGGAGAAAGTACTGTGTGCAACCTTTATGCTGAAAGGCGATGCACACCACTGGTGGAAGTCCACTCAGATTTACCTGTTAACTAAGCACGCCCAATTGACCTGGGCTATATATAAAGAGGCATTCTTTGAGAAGTATTTCCCTAGAAGTTTTAGAGATTCTATGGAGAGAGAGTTCCTGAGTATATATCAGGGGCAAATGACCGTGGATGCATACCAACAGCGTTATGAGGAGCTGTTTTTCTTTGCAGCTGCTAGCATGCAAGAGGAAAATACTAAGACCTGAAGGTTCGTCATGGAACTCAAGGGGAGCATCCGTGAGCATGTTCTGGGCTTGGAAAAGAAAGTTTACAATAAAGCAGTACAGATTGCTCGAGTAATAAAGTCGAGCCAGAAGGAGAGCTACTTTGCTCAAAATAGGGATATTAAAAGACCAAACGGAAATTCATACAACTGAGGGAATACAAGGACATTCAAACCCTTCTGTACTCAAGGATTTAATGCTACAGCCAAGACTACTCCAGCAGCTCAACCGTAACAAAAGAAAAATAATGAAGGAGTAAAATGCTATAACTATAATCAAGTGGGACATTATTCCAGAGAATGTCCTAAGCCCAGGAAGCAACTACTGCAAGGAAGGGTTTATGCTGTTACATCTGAGGATGCTGCCGTATCGCCTGATGTGGTCACAGGTATGACCTGAACCTTTCATTTTGTGTTACATTGTGTGACCATGTAGACTAAATTAAAACAAATCACAGGTATCGTACCTATTAATGGCATACCCGCTAGAGTACTCTTTAATTCTGGAGCTACTCATTCGTTTATATCTGTGTCATTTGGAAAGAAGCTGAATCTACCCCTCAAATCTTTAGCCTCAAACTACTTGTACGATCGCCTATGGGATTAAAAGTGGAATTAGAAAAGGATTATGGACCATGTCCAGTTCTTATTGACGAGAAGACTTTGGATGCAACCTTGATTCAACTTGAGATGGCAGACTTTGACGTCATCTTGGGAATGGACTAGTTAGCTCGGCATTCTGCAACCCTATTATGTGCAGAAAAGTAGCTGACATTTAAAGACAAAGAAGGAGTGGGGTTTAGTTTTGCGGGAACCAAACTTCCCCATAAACGAAAACTCATCTTCTCTGCATTAAAGGCTAGGAAATACCTCTAGAAAGGAGGAGTTGGGTATCTAGTATCAGTGGTCGACCTCACCAAGGAAGCACCAAAAATGGAGAATATTGATATTGTGCGTGACTTTCCAAATGTATTTTCTGAAGAACTACCAGGACTACCACCCGACCGAGCGATAGAGTTCGTTATAGATCTGATACCCAGAGCCGCACCAGTATCTAAAGCACCCTATAGCATGGCTCCTACTAAATTGAAGGAATTAAAAGTACAATTACAGGAATTACTGGACAAGGGTCACATCAGACCTAGTATATCACCATGGGGAGTGCCAATATTATTTGTAAAAAAGTAGGACGGAAGCGTTCGACTGTGTATAGACTATCGGGAATTGAATAAGCTGACAATCAAGAATCGGTATCCATTACCTCGGATCGATGACTTGTTTGATCAATTGCAAGGTGCCAAAGTGTTTTCCAAGATCGATCTTCGATCAGGATACCATCAGTTGAAGATTAAAGACGGTGATATTCCAAAGACAGCATTCAGAACAAGATATGGACATTATGAATTTTTAGTCATGTCTTTTGGATTGAGTAACGCACCCACAACCTTTATGAAACTCATGAATCAGGTATTCCATGATATGTTGGATACGTCAGTCATTGTGTTTATTGATGATATATTGGTCTACTCCAAGGACAAGGAAACTTATGTCATGAATCTAAGAGCCGCTCTATAGCGATTAAGGAAAGAGAAGCTTTACGCCAAATTTTCAAAGTGTGAGTTTTGGTTAAAGGAGGTCGCTTTCTTAGGCCATGTTGTATCTGCTGAAGGAATTAAAGTGGATCCTAGCAAGATTGAAGCCATTGTGAAGTGGAAAGCACCAAAGAGTGTTGCAGAAATTAAAAGTTTCCTAGGTCTAGCTGGGTATTATCGACGATTCGTGGAAGACTATTCCAGAATTGTCGTACCTCTCACCAGTTTGACTAAAAAGGGCGAAAAGTTTGTTCGAACTAATAAATGTGATAAGAGTTTCCAAACATTAAAGGCTATATTGATATCTGCTATGATCTTGACTATTCCTATTCTAGGACAGCCATTTATCTTGTATACTGATGTGTCGGGCTTGGGTTTAGGTTGTGTACTTATGCAAGGAGAATAAGTAATTGTGTATGCCTCAAGACAACTGAAGACACATAAGAAGAATTATCCCACTCATGACTTGGAATTAACGGCAGTAGTACATGCTGTCAAGATATGGAGACATTAATTGTACGGAGAGAAATTTCAAATTAAATCAGATCATAAGAGTCTCACTTATCTTTTTAATCAGAAGGAGTTGAACATGAGACAAAGAAGATGGCTGAAATTATTGAAGGATTTTGATTGTGATATCCAGTATCATCCAGGAAAGGCTAATGTAGTTGCTGATGCGCTAAGCAGAAAAACAATGTTAAAATCTCAAGGAGACAGTAACACAACTGGAGCAATGTGTACTACAGGAAAAATGTTCAATTACGGTAATGAGCAGTTCATCATAGATGCACCGGGTGAATCAACCAACCAAGGGTTTATTCATCGGTTTTCAAATATGTTCGCAACGTTGAAGATTGTACCTGATATAATTGATGAAGTGAAAATAGCTATTAAATCAGATCCTTATCTAAGAACGGTACAAGAAGACATCGAAAAAGGTAGGACTATTCCTGAGTTCACCTTAGATGATGAAAAGGTATTGAAGTATAAAAGAAGAATATGTGTTCCTGAAATAGAAAATTTGGACATTAGACACCGACTAATGAAGGAAGCTCACACCACCGCATATTCGGTACATCCTGGAAGTACAAAGATGTATCATGATTTGAAGAAATTATATTGGTGGAGAGGAACGAAAGCAGATGTAGCTAAATTCGTGTCTCAATGCCAAAATTGTCAGAGGGTAAATGCTGAATGACAAAGACCTGCAGGACTATTGCAGCCGCTGCCAGAACCACCATGGAAATGGGACTGCAGCACTATGGACTTCGTCATCGGATTACCATTGACTCCTCAAGTAGTTGACGCGGTCTGGGTGATTGTAGATCGTCTGACTAAGACAGCTCGCTTTATAGCTATACAACCACAGTATACCCTGGAGAGGTTATCCAAGCTATATGTGGATAACATTGTTAGATTACATGGTGTACCTGAAAGCATTGTGTCCGATAGAGACCCACGCTTTACTTCAAAGTTTTGGGAAAGATTGCAAAAGGCTATGGGTACGACGTTGAAGTTCAGTACGGCATTCCATCCTCAGACAGACGGACAGTTGGAGTGTACCATTCAGATTTTAGAAGACATGCTTTGAGCCTCTGTAATTGATTTTAAAAGATCATGGGATGAGAAGCTACCATTGATCAAGTTTTCCTATAACAACAGCTATCAGGATACTATACAGATGTCACCTTATGAAGCATTGTATGGGAGGAAGTGCCGAACTCCTTTGTTCTACAATGAAGTTGGTGAACATAGCATCGTTGCACCAGAATTTGTTGAAGAGACTTGTCGAGTAGTCGACATTATCAAGGAAAGAGTTAGAACAGCTCAGAATCGTCAGAAAGAGTATGTAGATACTCGACGCAGAGACCTTGAATTTGTTGTAGGTGATAAGGTATTCTTGAAAGTATCACCGAAGCGGGGTTTAAAACGATTCCAACAGAAAGGGAAGCTAAGTCTGAGATGTCACACCACAATTCCGCACTATTCAGAATGGTGTGATGAACCGTTAATAAACCAACGGTTCAACCAGGATCTCTAATAAGCTGTGTCCATTAATAATAAAACCATACACATCCACAACATTAATCAGAATAAATACACAATAGCGAAAGTCTTATAGTTAATGAACTGAGAAATCTAACTATGATAATCATAATTAAAATATCAAGTTATTATTGTATCAACTGAGACATAAATAAATAAAATATCAACTACATTCCTTAAATAATTCAAATGAAAATCTAATCGAATACGCATGAGTTGCACTCGCATGAGGGATAATGCGTATCCACTAAGTCATCGGCTTCCATTGTAGCAACATGCACGTACATCGAGGCACTCAAATAATCTGCGACCGTAGTACCTACATCATCAATTAAAAATATTCGACGTCGAGAGGGTGAGCACACATCATGGCTCAGTGAGCAAACAAAACAATGCAACAAACATACGCATGGATTCAATTCATATATTTGGTCTGGTAAATAAGTTTGCAATGTGTTATAGAAAGGATAGGTGGCCACCGCACCTCTATACACGAGTGTGTGAAGCCGCCCAAAGGTACCATTTATTTTCGTCCCACATGCACCCTACCATGGAATAGACATAGAGCTAAAGTGCTGAGGCCCGGCCTATGACACTTCCCCTGATACTCTACCCATTCCAACACGTAAGCCCCTGCTGGCGAGGGCTTGCAAACTGGGCTCACAACTAACCAATCCTAATGCCAATTAGTGTATCCAAGGCCTCACCCCAGCATCCCTCAATACGTCCATAGAGATAGGGCTAAGGCCCCCTGGCAGAGTCAGAGACTATACGGTCTGAGACCACCTCCCCTCATATACTATGACGTAATAATTCTGCTAAGGTAGTGGCGATACGACGATGTCAGTGGACAAGACTTGAGTTAGAGATAGAGCTAAAGTGCTGAGGCCCGACCTATGACACCCCCCCTGATACTCGCTCGTATCATGCACACCAACCACACACATACATTCACATGCCTATTCCTATCATCATCATCATCATCCTGTTATAAACAATAATTTAAATATGCATGAACAGTAATAATAGAATATTAGATGACATGTTGAATGCACATAACAAGCATACACGCATAGAATCAATCATGGCATTGAACACAAGAATAAAAGAGTTTATTATTAACCAATTAGTTTAGATCTTGTTTCTTCACCTTTGCTTGATCGTAGATCCTCTCTCAAGCTTTAAGAATCAAGTAAATATCACTATTATATCAGTAGATGACCTAATCATGTTGATATAATTTAATTAGAATTAATTCTGATTTTAAAAATCATGCTGTTAACTGGGGGTCGATGCCAGGGTCGGAGGTTCCAAGGACCCTAGGTGCTACCACCCAGATTCTGGACTTCCTAAACACTGGTGGTCGATTGTTAGGGTCTGGTAGGGTCGATTGGCCATCGACCCCCCGTGTGACTCCCCGTGGGTTTAGTCAAATTTTCATCCTACAGTCCATTTTTTTCGTGTTTGGGTCCTATGGCTTGCTTCTACATTCCATTCCATACATGTTCTATGATTTAGAACTATAGTTTATTCACCTACATGGTTTTAATGATCTCCTCCATGGTTTTCCATGAAAACCTAACCATTGATGGATGATTTGGGATTCCCCTAGATCATACTCTCTTCACTATCTATTCTAAGGTCTCTAGAATTACATGGAGATAGTATCCATACCTTAGAAGAATTAGGATTGTTTCTCTGAAGCTTTCTCTTTGATGTTCTTCTCCACATTCCTTCTCTTCTCCTTCTCTTCTCCTTCTCTTCTCTTTCTCTCAATCCAATTAGGGTTCTAAAAGGAGTAAAAGAGGCTTAGGGACGTCCTATTTATTGAGTAGAAACTCCCAAAATAAGTCCCATTGATATAAGGAAGGAATCCAATTAAAATTTGGAAAGTTCCCAATTCACGGATTTTGTCGGCAGACTGGGGGTCGATGAGGGGGTCAGAGATCCCGCCGATCCCTGGTTCTAAATTGTTCGACCCCTGGTTAAAAACTCAGGGTTTGACTTTTTATACTGGGGGGTCTGACCCTGCCTTGCTGGGTATGCTACCCTCCCCCTTATTTTAGTGTTTTTGGGTCAGTTTAATACATGGGATGGTGATCTCCCTCACACACTTGATCCATTTGGCTCGACCAAGATGGATAGACCTGGTTCAAGGTGGTAAGACCGGGTTAGTTTGATACGGGTCTTACAACTCCCCCTACTTATAAAAATTTTGTCCTCGAAATTTTACATACCTTCCGAGTCAAATAAATGAGGATATTGCTTTCGCATAGCATTCTCTTCTTCCCATGTGATTTCTTCCATATCTATACTTCTCTAGGTGACCTTAACATAATAGATATCACGGTTGCGTAGTCGTTGAACCTTTCGGCTGGTGATTTCAGTTGGTGTTACTTCAAATATCAAATCATCAGTCAGATCAGGTAGATCTATTGTCAGAACGTGCGTTGGATCCTTGACATACTTCTTCAATAAGGAAATATGAAATACGTCATGCACACTTGACATAGATGGTGGTAGTGCTAACTGGTAAGCCACTTTTCCACGCTTAGCTAGAATCTCATATGGACCGACATATCTTGGACTTAGTTTCACTTTTTGTCCGAACCGTTTCAATCCTCGCATAGGCGATACTTTTAATAATACTTTATCACCCACGACGAATTCATGGTCTCGGCATCGAGTATCTGCATATTGTTTCTGACGATTCTGAGCTATTCACTCTTTCCTTGATAATGTCGATCACTCAACAAGTCTCTTCAACAAATTCCGGTCCAACAATACTTCGTTCCCCAACTTCATTCCAAAACAAACGAGTTCGACACTTTCTACCATATAGTGCTTCATAAGGTGAGATCTATATAGTAGCCTGATAGCTATTGTTATAAGCGAACTCAATCAATGATAACTTTTCATCCCATTATCCTTTAAAATCAATTACACATGCTCGAAGCATATCTTCTAGAATCTGAATTGTACGCTCTGACTGTCCATCTGTCTATGGATGGAATGCGGTACTAAACTTCAATGTTGTACTCATAGCCTTTTGCAATCCTTCACAAAACTTTGAAGTAAATCGTGGATCTCTATCAGACACAATGCTTTCAGGTACACCATGTAATCACACAATGTTATCCACATACAGCTTAGCTAATCTCTCCAGTGTATACTGAGGTCGTATAGGTATAAAGTGAGCTGTTTTATTCAGGCGGTCTACAATCACCCAAACTGCGTCAACTACTCGAGGAGTCAATGGTAATCCTGTGACGAAGTCCATAGTGATGCAGTCTCATTTCCATGCTGGTTCCGATAACGTTGTAATAGTCCTGCCGGTCTTTGTTGTTCAGCCTTTAGTTTCTTACAATTTAGGCATTGAGACACGAACTTAGCTACATCTGCTTTCATTCCTCTCCACCAATATAATTTCTTTAGATCATGATACATTTTTGTACTTCCAAGATGTATCAAATAGATGGTGGTATGGGCATCTTTCATCAATCGGTGTCTAATGTCCAAGCTTTCTGTTTCAGGTACACATATTCTTCCTTTGTACTTCAGTACCTTTTCTTCGTCCAAGGTGAACTCAGGGTTAGTCCTACCTTTTTCGATGTCCTCTTGTCCTATTCTTAGGTAAGGATCTGATTTGATAGCTGTTTTTACTTCATCAAATATATCCGGTATAATCTTCAATGCGACGAACATATTTGAAAATCGATGAATAAACCCTTGGTTGGCTGATCCATCTGGTGCATCTATCACAAACTGCTCATTACCGTGCTTGAATACCTTTCCGATAGTACACATTGCGGCAGTTGTGCTAATCTCTCCCTGAGATTTTATCATTGCCTTTCTACTCAACGCATCGGCTACTACATTAGATTTCCCCGGATGATACTGGATATCACAATCATAGTCTTTTAATAGTTCCAGCCATCTTCTTTGTCTCATATTCAGCTCCTTCTGATTAAATAGATAAGTAAGACTTTTATGGTCTGATTTAATCTGAAACTTCTCCCCGTACAGATAATGTCTCCATATTTTGATAGCATGTACTACTATCGCTAGTTCCAAATCATAAGTGGGATAGTTCTTCTCATGTGTCTTCAGTTGTCTTGAGGCATAAACAATTACTTGTTCTCCTTGCATAAGTACACTTCCTAATCCCAGTCCTGACACATCGGTGTACAAGATAAATGGTTGTCCTGGAATTAGGATGGTCAAGATTGGAGCTGATATCAATCTAGCCTTCAAGGTTTGGAAACTCTTTTCGCATTTATCCGTCCAAACAAACTTCTCACCCTTCTTAGTTAAGCTCGTGAGAGGTACGATAATTCGGGAATAGTCTTATACAAATCGTCGATAATACACAGCTAGAACTAAGAAACTTCTAATTTCTGCAATGCTCTTCGGTGCTTCCCACTGTACTATAGCCTCGATCTTGCTGGGATCCACTTTAATTCCTTCAGCGGATACTACATGGCCTAGAAAAGTGACTTCCTTTAGCCAAAACTCACACTTTGAAAATTTGGCATAGAGCTTCTCCTTACGTTGTCACTACAGAGCGGCGTTTAGAGTCTTAATATGAGTTTCCTCATCTTTGGAGTAGACCAATATTTCATCAATGAATACAATAACCGACGTATCCAACATATCGTGGAATACCCGATTCATAAGTTCCATAAAAGTTGCTGGTGCGTTTGTCAATCCAAAAGACATGACAAAAAATTCAGAATGTCCATATTTGGTCTTGAATGCTGTCTTGGGAATATCATTGTCCTTAATCTTCAGCTGATGGTAGCCTGACCGAAGATCGATCTTGGAGAACACTTTGGCACCTTGCAACTGATCGAACAGGTCATCGATCCGAGGCAATGGATACCGATTCTTAATTATCAGTTTATTCAGTTCTTGGTAGTCTATACACAAGCGAATGCTACCGTCCTTCTTCTTCACGAATAATACTGGCGCTCCCCATGGTGATATGCTAGGGTGAATGTAACCCTTGTCCAGCAGTTCTTGTAGTTGTACTTTCAATTCCTTCAGTTCAGTAGGAGCCATTCTATAAGGTGCTTTTGATACTGGTGCGGCTCCAGGTATAAGATCTATAACGAACTCTATAGCTCGGTTGGGTGGTAATCCTGGTAGTTCTTCAGAAAATACCTCTGGAAAGTCACGCACGACATCGATATCTTCCATTCGTGGTGCTTCCTTGGTATGGTCGACCACAGATACTAAATACCCGACTGCTCCTTTCTCAAGGAACTTCTTAGCCTTTATCGCATAGAGTATGAGCTTTCGATTACGGAGAAGTTTGGTTCTCGAAAAACTGAACTCTGCTCCTTCTTTGTCTTTAAATGTCAGCTTCTTTTCGGCACACAATAGGTTTGTAGAATGCCGAACTAACCAGTCCATTCCCAAGATGACGTCAAAGTGTGCCATCTCAAGTTGGATCAAGGTTGCATCCATGGTCTTTTCATCAATAAGAACTGGACATGGTCCATAACCTTTTTCTAACTCCACTTCTAATCCCATAGGTGATCGTACAAGTAGTTTGCAGTCTAAGGATTTAAGGGGTAGATTTAACTTTTTTTTCCAAATGTCACAGATATAAAGGAATGAGTAGCTCCTGAATCAAAGAGTACTTTGGCGGGAATGCCATTAATAGGTACGATACCTGTGATTTGTTTTGGTTTAGTCTACATGCTCATACAATGTAATACAACTAGCTTAAAAAATTTTAAGTCATACTTGTGACCACATCAGGCGATGCGGCAGCATCCTCAGATGTAACCGTGTAAACTCGTCCTTGATGTAGCTGTTTCTTGGGGTTAGGACATTCCCTTGCCATATGTCCCACTTGGTTGCAGTTAAAACATTTTATTCCTTTAGTAATTGGCTTTTGTTGCTGTTGAGCTACGTGAGTAGTCTTGGTTGCAGGGGTAAAGCCTTGGGCACAGAAGGGTTTGGATGTCTTGTTATTCCCTCCATTATAAGAATTTCCAGCTGGCCTTTTCATACCTATGTTTTGCATGAAATAACTCTCCTTCTGGCTCGATTCTATAACTCGAGCAATTTGTGCCGCTTCATTATAGACTTTCTTTTCATGTCCCAGAACGTGCTCGCGGATGCTTCCCCTAAGTCCCATGACGAACCTTCGGTCCTCTTGCATACTGGTGGGTGCAAAGAAGAACAGCTCTTCATAACGCTGTTGATATGCATCCACGGTCATCTTCCCCTGATATAAACTCAGGAACTCTCTTTCCATAGAATCTCTGAAACTTCTCGGAAAGTATTTCTCAAAGAACGCCTCCTTATAAATATCCCAAGTCAGTTGGGCGTGCTTTGTTAATAAATATGTCCTGGTAGACATCCACCAATGGTGTGCATCTCCTTTCAGCATAAAGGTGGCACACAACACTTTTTCTTCTTCATTTAAGGTCATCATCATAAAATTTCATTCCATTTTGTCAACCCAGTGCGATGGCCATAAAGGATCTGCTGGCTTGCCATTAAATTCCTTGGGCTTTAGTTTCAGAAAATGCTCCACCAGTCTGGAGTGGTCTAGTTGTTGCGGAACATACGCTCCATACATAGGTGGTTGGTATTGAAATCCACCTTGAGCTATCTCAGGATTTTGTACTTGAGCCTGCATGATAGGAGTCTGAGGTGCGTGGGGTACTGTGTTACTTCCCCCTAGTGTTGTGCTTGCCTGTCCTGCTGGCATTGGAGGTGTCTGTGGAGCTGGAAGATTTATGCCTATGGCAACTTGTATAGTAGCTTGTGCCTATTGCATTTGTTGCAGCTGTTGGGCCAAGTTCATTATGACTGTGGCCAAGTCTGTAGGTGGAGCTGGCAGATTTGTAGGATTTATCTGCCCATTTATGACAGATGGTGCCGTATTCGTGTTCCCCTGTGTTTCTAGGTGTGTCTGGCTATTCTCCCCCACAGGTGGTGGTGGTGGAATAAAGTTACTGCTCTGTCTCGTTAATCTGCATCCCGCCATTAATTAATCTGAGAGTGGGATTGCCTGGAAATCATTAAACACGAGAGACAAACATTAAATACTCCATTCTCATATTTTAAAACCACTAACAAATGCAAATTTCAAATTTTTCAGATCATTCTATCGAAAATGCTATGTTTTCATTGTAGGGTAGATGGTGGGGGTCGATGGGTGTCTGACCCTCAGTATGCGACCCTGAGAAATCACCAATTCTTCCCGAGCCGAGGGTCGATGGGGAGGGGGGGTCGAAGGATGTCCGACCCAGGGTGCGACCCCTGGTTCTCTGTCACATTCCCGAGAGCCGAGGGTCGATGCGGGGGTCGATGGGTGGGTAGATTGTTTTAGTCAAATTTTCCGACCCCCGGACTAAAAAATCAGAATTTTAAGTTCTGATTCAAAGTCCATTTCCCATTCTTTCTTCTTTGCTTCGACTCGTCACGTCCCTCTGAGTTGCTACAGTGACAACTCCGATCCATTGGTGGTTTGCACTCCTTGTTTCGTCTTCTACACCTCCGCTACTGGTATGTCTTCTACATTTTCATGTTTTTAGGTTTCCTTACCTAGGTTTTTGCTCGTATATCTCGTATTTTTCAAATTAAACCTTTTCCAACCGTTAAAATTTGATTTTTATTGGGGGCTTTTGTGGTTGGTGACTCGAGGAACGAAAGCCCTCAAAAATATTTGAGTTTCATCGGTTGGTTATCGAGAAACTCAAAATTTACTCTTTTTGCCCTAATTTTGTCGAGATTTTGAATTTCTTGAAATTTCTTCCAATTATATCTCATTAGTTGAAATTTCCGACTGTATGAGTCTCACAGGATAGTTTAGGATCTATGTAAGTCCTCTTAACCACGTATATGGGTGAAAAGTAAGGCTTTTGACCAATTTACGTCGTTATTATGTCAAAATTTTGGGTTTTTCCTCTCTACTAAGCCATTATTTGTTTTTCTTTCTTATTTGCAGATACCATGGCTTGTACCAAGGTACCCAGTGTTCACGACCGTCTTCGCTTCCGTTCCACTGAAGCTGAGACTCAGTATGCCCACTGCGCTCGCAAGAAAGTAGAGGGAGGCCGCAAAGTAGACTTGGCTTGCTTGGCCTTGTTCAATGTGGAGGGGGCTTTGGCGATATGGGATGGCTCCCTGTCATCACCTATGATGCCTGTACCTGTCCTGACTTTGTACGCCAGTTCCATTGTAATCTCCAAGTGGTGGGGGATTACAACGATGTTGAGAGAGGTGGTGAGCTTCGGATCACTAGCAATGTCAAGGGGGTTGATATTTCTTTTGACTATCGACAGCTAGCGGACTTGCTAGGTATCTCCTATGGTGGCTCCTTCGTATTCTGTGCCCCAGGAGAGCCCCAGTTCTTCTCATTACAGATGAGGGCTGAGATAGACCGTCAGCTCATCAGACCTGATCAATGGGAGATGAAAGCGAGTTATCTACGTTTAGATCCACAGGTGTACTGCAAGATCATTCAGCCTAACCTGATACCGCAGAGTGGACACTACGAGAGGGTCTCCCAGTTGACCCAGTATCTGCTGTACTGCATATGCACTAGGCAGCCCCTCTGCCTTCCCTATATCATCATGCAGACGATGATCAGTGCCACATTGCCCAGTCACACTGGCAACCTCCCTTATGGACACATGATCACTACATTACTTACCCGCTTGGGGGTTGATTTGTTGGATGAGAAGATTCAGGAGAAATCCTTCTCATCGCCTCTGGATTGGGAGGCCATCTACAAGATGGGCAAGCGGGATGCCCAGGTCAGCGATGAGGAGAGGAACGCGATGGTGCACCCTCGCACTCGAGTGGAGATGGCTGACGCTGAGGCAGCAGCAGCAGCCGCTGGAGCAAGGGTTCATGGGATGATGACGATCGACTATACATGGATGTGGATACCATACCTCCTCCATCACCTACTCATGCTACTGGAGCTGGTCCGTCTTCTTCAGCTGGTCCTTCATATGTAGCTGGTCCTTCGTATGCTCCTTCTGATGACATGATGGGAATATTGCATGAGATACGAGAGGCTCAGCGTATGTCTGACTTGAGGATGGGAGAGGTTCTAGAGGCTCAGCCCTTGTCCGATCAGTGGGTGGGAGAGCTTCTGGCTGCTCAGCACATGTTGGATCAGCGGGTGGGAGAGCCTAGGGATGCTCAGCACGTGACTGACCAGTGGGTGGCTGATCTCACAGCTAGTCTCCAGATGACCCAGACGCAGATAGCTTGGTTGACTAGAGTCTACGCTGAGGACTATGATAGAGACCGTGAGGCACCGCCTTTCCCATCACCTCCAGCTTCTTGATGTAATTCTTTTATCTTTCTTTTGTACTTCAAAGTAACTCTTCGGGCTGTAGACTGTACTCTGCTTTAATCATATATATATAAATGTTTGTTCTTCCTTTGGTTGTATATAAAATTTGTTACTCATTTAATAGATGTATTAATCTCTTTCAGTTTTGTCTCAAACAACACAGATGCTTATAATGTGTTATTATTACATCTTTTAAATTTTTATCCTATCTCAGTTCACGACCTTTTGTGGAAGTATACGGGTTTCACAGACAGGGCCTGAGATGCTCTGATACCAAGTTGTCACACCCCAATTCCACACTATACAGAATGGTGTGATGAACCGCTAATAAACCAACGGTTCAACCAGGATCTCTAATAGGTTGTGTCCATTAAAAATAAAACCATACACATCCACAGCATTAATAAGAATAAATACACAATAGTGGAAGTCTTATAGTAAATGAACTGAAAAATCTAACTGTGATAATCATAAATAAAATATCAAGTTATTGTTGTATCAACTGAGACATAAATAAATAAAATATCAATTACATTCCCTTAATAATTCAAATGAAAATATAATCGAATACGCATGAGTTGCACTCGCATGACGGATGATGCGTATCCACTAAGTCTTCGGCTTCCATTGCAGCAACACGCGCATACACCGGAGCACTCAAATAATCTTCAACCGTAGTACCTGCATCTTCAACTAAAAATATTCGACGTCTAGAGGGTGAGCACACATAATGCCTCAGTGAGCAAACAAAACAATGCAACAAACATATGCATGCATTCAATTCATATCTTTGGTCTGGTAAATAAGTTTGCAATGTGCTATAGAAAGGATAGGTGGCCGCCGGACCTCTATACACAAGTGTGTGAAGCCGCCCAAAGATAACGTTTATTGTCGTCCCACATGCACCCTACCATGTAATAGAGATAGAGCTAAAGTGCTGAGGCCCGACCTATGACACTTCCCCTGATACTCTACCCATACCAACACGTAAGCCCCTGCTGGAGAGGGCTTGCAAACTAGGCTCGCAACTAACCAATCCTAATGCCAATCAGTGTATCCAAGGCCTCACCCCAGCATCCCTCAATACGTCCATAGAGATAGGGCTAAGGCCCCCGGTGGAGTCAGAGACTACACGGTCCGAGACCACCTCCCCTCATACAATACGACATAATAGTTCTGCTAAGGTAATGATGATACGACGATGTCAGTGGACAAGACTTGAGTTAGATATAGAGCTAGAGTGCTGAGGCCCGGCCTATGACACCCCCCCTGATACTTGCTCGTATCAAGCACACCAACCACACACATACATTCACATGCCTATTCCTATCATCATCATCATCATGTTATAAACAATAATTTAAATATGCATGAACAGTAATAATAGAAATATTGGATGACATGTTGAATGCACATAATAAGCAAACACGTATAGAATCAATCATGGCATTGCACACAAGAATAAAATAGTTTATTATTAACCAATTAGTTTAGGTCTTGTTCCCTCACCTTTGCTTAATCGTAGATCCTCTCTCAAGCTTTAAGAATCAAGTAAATATCACTATTATATTACTAGAAGACCTAATCAAGTCGATAGAATTTAATTAGAATTAATTTTGATTTTAAAAAGCATGCTGTCAACTGGGGGTCGATGCCAGGGTCAGAGGTTTCATCGACACTGGGTGCTACCACCCAGATTCTAGACTTCCCGAACACTGGGGGTCGATTGTTAGGGTCTGGTAGGGTCGATTGGCCATCGACCCCCCATGCGACCCCCCATGGGTTTAGTCAAATTTTCATCCTACAGTCCATTCTTTCATGTTTGGGTCCTATGGCTTGCTTCTACAATCTATTCCATACATGTTCTATGGTTTAGAACTATAGTTTATTCACCTACATGGTTTTAATGATCTCCTCCATGATTTTCCATAAAAATCTAACCATTGATGGATGATTTGGGTTTCCCCTAGATTAAACTCTCTTTACTATCTATTATAAGGTCTCTAGAATTACATGGAGATATATCCATACCTGAGAAGAATTAGGCTTGTTTCTCTGAAGCCTTCTCTTTGATCTTCTTCTCCACTTTCCTTCTCTTCTCCTTCTCTTCTCCTTCTCTTCTCTTTCTCTCAATCCAATTAGAGTTCTAAAAGGAGTGAAAGAGGCTTAGGTCCGTCCTATTTATAGAGTAGAAACTCTCAAAATAAGTCCCATTGAGATTAGGAAGGAATCCCATTGAAAATTGGAAAGTTCCTCATTCACGGTTTCTATCGGCAGACTGGGGGTCGATGAGGGGGTCGGAGATCCCATCGACCCCTGGTTCTGAATTGTCCGACCCCCCATTAAAAACTCAGGGTCTGACTTTTTATACTGGGGTGGTCCGACCCTGCCTTCCTGGGTATGCAACCCTCCCCCTTATTTTAGTGTTTTTGGGTCAGTTTAATACCTGGGATCGTGATCTCCCTTACGCACTTGATCCATTTGGCTCAACAATGATGGGTAGACCTGGTTCAAGGTGGTAAGACCGGATTAGTTTGATACGGGTCTTACACGAGATATATCGGGCCATATGAGATTCTAGCCAAACGTGGAAAAGTGGCTTATCAGTTAGTGCTACCACCATCTGTCAAGTGTGCATGATGTATTTCATATCTCCTTATTAAAGAAGTACGCCAGAGATCCAACGCACGTTTTGACAGTAGATCTACCAGATCTAACTAATGATTTGACATTCGAAGTAGCACCAACTGAAATCACTAGTCGAAAGGTTTAATGTCTATGCAACTGTGACATATACTATGTTAAAGTCACCTGGACAAGCCGAGATATAGAAGAGATCACATGGGAAGAAGATAATTCTATGCGGAAGCAATATCCTTACCTTTTCAACTCGGAAGGTATGTACAAATTTCGAGGATGAAATTTTTAATAAGAGTGGGGGAGTTGAAAGACCTGTATTGAACTAGCCGGTCTTACTACCTTGTACCAGGTCTACCTATCATGGTCGAGCCAAGTGGACCAAGTGCGTAAATAAAATCACAAGACCAGGTATGAGTTTAACCCAAAAACAGTAAATGTGAGGGTAAGGTCACATGCCTAAACAGGTAAGGTCAACCCCACCTCAACAGAAGTCCAACCTATGATTTTCTAGTCGTAGGATCCCATGACTAGAAAAACATAGGGTGGATGGATCCTGCGACCCTACGTCGGACCCTACGATGATAGACAAAAATCGTAAATTAGGAAACTTTCCTAATTCAAAGGGGTTCTTTCCTAAACTCAATGGGACTCATTTGGAGGATTTTCCTCTATAAATATGATGTCCCTTAGCCTCTTTCACTCCTTTTAGAACCCTAATTGAAAGTGAGAGAAAGAGAAAGAGAAGGAAAAGAAGAAGAGAAGGAAAATTGAGGAAAAGACTAAGGAAGAGGAGGAAGTTCAGAGAAACCTCTGAATCTCAGCCAACCTTAGGTATGAACCTAATTCCCTTCATAAAGTAAGAGCCTAGAATAGATTAGGAAGAAGTTAGGATTAAGAGGAACCCAAATCATCCATCCATAGACAAGTTCCAAAGGAATCCATGGAAGTAATCATCATAGGCAATGGAATGTGTATAAAAATCATATTTATGAGCCATAGAACAATCTTAGAATGGACCTATGAGACCACAGGATCGACCGCATGCCCACGGGAAGTCCTAGGGAGGGTGTGGTCGCACGTAGGGTCGATTGGTAACTGACCCCACGTCCGACCCTACACCCTAGGGTCGATTAGTAACCGACCCTAGGTGCTGCCCTGCCTGCGACCCTACAATTTCAGCTAGTCTAAATTTGTTGGAATTAATTCTAACTAAAATCTATCAACTTTTTAGGCCTTTCTAGTGATTTAAAGGTGATTCATACAGCTTGAACCAGGATTTACACTCAATCAATGGTGAGGGAACAAGACCTAAACTAATTGGCTAATAATAAACTGTTTTCATTTATTGAGTCCAATACCATGTATGATTCTATGATTGTATGATTGTAATGTGCATATCACATGTCATCTATTATTCCGGTTATTACTGTTCATGCATATTTAATTCATTTTATTTACAACATGATGATGATGATGATGCTAGGAATAAGCATGTGAATGTTTGTGTGTGGTTAATGTACTTGATGCAAGGGGGCCATCAGGGGAAGTGTGATGTGGTGCGGTCCTAAGCACTTTAGCCCTATCTCTACTCAAGTCTTGTCCACTGACATCGTAGTATCGCCATTACCTTAGCAGAACTATTACGTCGTAGGGCATCAGCAAAGGTGGTCTCGGAGCGTGTAGTCTCAGACTCTGTCGGGGGGGGGCCTTAGTTCTATCTCTATGGACATATTGAGGGATGCTGGGGTGAGGCCTTGGATACACTGTTTGACATTAGGATTGGTTAGTTGTGAGCCCAGTTTGCAAGCCCTCGCCAACAGGGGCTTACGTGTTGGTATGGGTAGAGCATCAGGGGAAGTGTGATGCGGTGCGGTCCTAAGCACTTTAGCTATATCTCTATTCCATGGTGGGGTGGATGTGGATGACAATGGTGTTTGATCCATTGGGTGGGCTTACACACCCTATGTATAGAGGCGAGGCGGCCACCGAACCTTTCTATAGCACATTGCAAACTTATGAACCAGACCAAAGATATGAATTGAATGCATGCATATGTTTGTTGCATTGTTTTGTTTGCTCACTGAGCCATGATGTGTGCTCACCCTTTTGACGTTGAATACTTTTAGTTGATGATGCAGGTACCATGCTTGAAGACTATATGAATGCCCCTATGTATGGACATGCGGCGGCGATGGACGCTGAAGTTATAGTGGAGTCGCATGATTCGTCATGCGAGTGCAACTCTTGTGTTTTTTATTAGAATTTTATTCAATTTATACAGACGATGTAATTGATGAAATATTTTATTTTATGTCTTAGACAATGGAGAATAGTTGGATAATTTATTATTTTATAATTGTTAGACTCTCAGTTCATTAGTATAAAGACTTCCGCTATTGTGTATTTTGATTATTGTTGTGGATGTGTATGGTTTAAGCAAACGGACACAGCCTATTCGAGATCCTAGTTGAACCGTTGGTTTATTAGCAGTTCATTACACCATTCTGAATAGTACAGAATTGGGGTGTGACAAATAGTCTCATAATCCTCCAATTTCCATTTATTTGACATAATTTCCTTAAGAAACTTTGCATAAGCAGGAATTTGTGCTAAGTCTTCTGCAAAAGAAATGTTAATATGCAATAGTTTAAACTTTTCAAGAAACTTTTCAAATTGTTTATCAATTTTATTTTGTTTAAGTCTCTGAGGACAAGGAATGGGAGGTACATAAGGTTTTACTTCCGATGGTGATTGTGATTGTGTCTCATTATGCTCAGTTTTTTCAATTTCATTATCTTTTGTTACCTCTTCATGAGCCACTTCTTCTCCATCACTCACTACCACTTCTTTGCTTACCTGACTAAGTTGCTTACCACTTCTCAAGGTAATTTCCTTGCATTGCTCCTTTGGATTAATCTTTGTTTTGCTAGGCAAATTACATTGTCCTCTTGAGTTCAAAGCATTAGCTAATTGGCCCATTTGAATTTCTAGGTTGCAGTTGCAAGTGGTTAACTGGTCAACTTTGGTTTCCATCCTCTCAATTCTTTTTAAAGTCACATTGGCTAATTTTTCAATAGCAAACTCCCACAATGGTTTGGTCTCAGGCTGTTGGACCACTCCTTGAGGACTTGGTTGGAAACCTGGAGAATTGAAAGGTTTTGAGCTGCTATCTTGATTGCCTTGATCTCTCCAAGAAAAATTAGGATGATTCCTCCAGCCTAGGTTATAGGATTGTGAGTAAGGATTGTTCAACTTTTGATGGTGTTGCTGCTATCTATTCATATTTGACACGAACTGTTCCTGTTCAACCTACAAACACTCAGAACTAATATGTGTGCCTCCGCACCATTCACAACTCAAAGCAGGGTTATGGTAGTAACAGAATTCACATTACCCGACTTACCAAATATTTTCACCAAGTTATCAACTTTTGCATTTAACATGTTAATGCCATCATTCTCATACATACCTGAAGCTTTCTTTGGCAGACTTCGTTCATTGGACCACTGATAATTATTAGAAGCCATCTCTTCCAACAACTCATATGCTGCCTCGGTTGACTTACCCATCAAAGCTCCTCCTGCAGCTACATCTATGGTGATTCTAACTGAATATGTCAAACCATAATAAAAAGTTTTCACAATTAACCATTCAGGAAGGCCATGGTGTGGACACCATCTCTGTAATTCCTTAAATCTTTCCCAAGCCTCATATAATGACTCACCATCATGTTGCACAAAAGTAGTGATATCATTTCTAAGTTTGGTAGTTTTATCTGGTGGTAAGTACTTATTGAGGAATGCTTGGGATAATGCAACCCAGGTGGTAAATGAGTTGGGGGGCTTGGAATTCAACCATCCTTTTGCCTTGTCTTCCAAAGAGAAGGGAAAGAGTCGTAATCTAAATGCATCTTCACTTACCCCATTCAGTTTAATTTTATCACAGATCTCCAAGAAGTTGGCTAAATGTACGCTGGGATCTTCATATATATCTCCCCCAAACTGCTCTTGCTGCACCATCTGGATGAGACCAGGTTTGATCTCAAAGTTAGCTGCATTGACTGTAGGTCTAGTTATGCTGGTTTGGTTGCCATTGGTGCTTGGCATGGCATAGTCTCATAGCAACCTCTGATTCTGATTGTTCTGATTTTCTGCCATGGCTATTGCTCGTTTCTGCTTAAGCCTCTGCTATTTTCTTAATGCTCATAAAGTCCGTTCTATTTCAGGATCAAATGCTTCAATTTGCTCATGGGTATGTGGCATGCACTATGGCAATCTTCAGCAGTTAACTAGAAAAAAAATAAATAAATAAAATTCTGGCTAAATAATAAATTGAACACAATTGGATTAAAATTTACCAACAAATTTACCCGACAACGTTATTAAACTAGAAACACTAAGAACAATAAAATAAAAAATAAAATAAAATAAATTAATACAATCCAAATTAATAAAGGGAATCATTTGTTTTGATATTGAAAACACCGCTCCCCGGTAACGGTGCCAATTTGCTTGTTGTCGAATCCGCAAGTGTACAGGTCGTGCAAATAAAATAATGATAAGTCGAGTAACGTTTCCACAGGGAGAATGTTTAATTACCAAACCTAATTAATTCTCTCTATTATTTAGACAATTGAATTACCAGGATTAATAATTAATAAGAAGATTATGAAACCAAAGATAGGATTTGGATTTTCTCAATTAAATTATGCTTAACTAAACCAGACTTATTGAATAAATTTTTGTTGATGCAACGATTAATTCCTTAAGATATTCTGTTATCTCTTTCAAGAATAACAAATTATGCCCGTATTAATCCTTCATCTATTTTCGTGTTTCCTTCATCTATTTTCGTGTTTGCAGGATTTTAATACAAACTCATTACGTTCATTAGAATTAAAACAAAGATCACAATGGTGAGCCCTTATTTCTAAGAAAATACTCAACCAATGAATGATATTTTATGAACTAATATCAATCTTCCATTTTCACTCCCTCAATTGATTCCTTGAGATATGCAATTAGTGATCAATTAATCGCATGTAATTTTTTAAAATACCAAATTGCATAAAACATAATCATTCAAAAGTAAAGGATTTAATCTGCACAATTTCAATGAATCCATCCTAATCCTAAAATAAGAAATCTAGCAATTCATCATTGACAATTCTAAAACATAAATAAAGGGATCACAGAGAAAAGGGAAGAACTCGTAATGGGAATAGATGAAGCTTGAATCCAGGATTTCTCTCTAGTCGTCTAGCTCCATCCCTCTCGAACTCTCCACCTCCAATGTGCCTTGTAGCCCCTTCTATGAACAGCTCCTCTTGCTCTCTGTATTTTTCTTTTCTTCTTCTTCTTAATTTATAAGCTTATAGTCCCATAAAATCAGTCTTTTACAATTTTGCAACTTACCCAATTTGTTGGAGAATGCTAATTTTAAGGTAGATTTTGGTCAATTATCTTCCAAATCATTTAGGAATGTAACACCAAGCTTTGAGCTGTCTTGACACCTCTTATTTAGTCCTTATCCAATTCAAAAACCTTCCAAGTAACCAAAAATAACTAAGAATTCAATAAATTATTAAGATACTTAAAACATTAATTAAATTAAACTAAATGTCTAAGAAAAATTACAAAATTAAACTAAATATGATCAAGAATGTGCTAATTAATTTCATGTATCACATCGTCATCATCATGTTATAAATAAACAGAATTAAATATCCATGAGCAATAGTAACAAAAATATTGGATGACATGTGAAAATGCACATTACAAGCATACAAGCATATAATCAATCATGGCATTGGACTCAATAAATGAAATAGTTTGTTATTATCAAATTAGTTTAGGTCTTGTCCCCTCACCTTTAATCGATGTTTGTTCCTCTCCCAAGCTTTGGAAGTCACTTTAAATCTATTAGGAACCTAAAAAATTAATGTATGCAAGTTAGGATTCAAGTTTACCAAGTTACAGTAGTCAAAAACCTTGTTTGGTCTTAAAATATGTTTGCTGTTTCCCTATGGTCAATGCTAAGGTCGATCCTATGGTTGCAATATATGCCACCGTAGGACATACGATCGATACCCTATGGTCGCATTACATGCAATCGTACCTACGACCGTATGTTTCCTAAATTCTTCCCAAATGGCTGTGGTCGATCCTCTGATCAGGCTGGTCATGCTATGGTCGACCGTAGCTGCCACCATACGTAGTCAAGTTAATTTTTACTTCTCATATGAGTTTCTCCTCATGGATCATCAACGGGATTCATCCTAAAATCATTCTATGGCCTTTAATCATAGTTTATCCTTATTAATTATCCCTAAGCTATTCTCTCATGTTTTTGCTTAGAAATTTCATAACTGAAATCGTTACAATAGATTCAACACATCAATTTGATGGAAAGGAACCTATCCTATCTGCTCTATCCTATAGTGTCAAGTCCATACCTTAAGCTTGTTGTAGAGAGATAGAACTCTTCTCTGTAAAACCCTCCTCTCAGCCTTCTTCTCCAAATCTCCTTCTCCTTCTCTTCCTCTCTCTCTTTCTCTCTTAGGTTTAAAGTTTCAATATGGGTTCTAAAAGAGTGAGAGAGGCTAAGGAATGTCCTTTATATAGAGGAAAACTCTCAATATAGAGACCCACTTTAATTAGGAAAGAGTCCTCCTCAAATTAGGAAAGTTTCCTAAACACGGAGTCGGTTCTGGGTTCCTACGGTCGATCATAAGGTTGCATAAACCATCGACCATAAGACGAAAACATCCGACCATAGCACCTATGGTCTCAATATGGTCGACCATAGGTGGGATCGTAGCCCCTAAACATGCCACCATAGGTCTAAAATTCATTGGTTTTTAGTTTTTGACTGTTTGCTTCCATACAAACTTAAACAGTCAACCACAACAACTAAATTTGGCTTGTGTCTTACCTTATCTTGTGGTTTCTTCATATAATTGGTTCACTTACGCCGGTTATGATGGAATGACCGGTCAAGATACAAAAATGTAAGGTTAGACCAGGTTCATGGTGTATGGGTCTTACAATGGTAGCAAACACACTTGAATGTCACTTATAATTGCTTATTTCTTTATTTAATTACATCAATAAAATATAGTGATAGGGTTGCATTGATACTTGACTTCTCTCTGAGCTGGGACCCCTCGATATTGGAATCTTTTTAGCTTTGGTAGTAGGTATCTCTTTTGTGACTACTGATATGGATCTTATTGTAGTTGAGGACAGTTCTCTTGGTGGAGGGCCACTGAGGGATCATGGCGAGGGTTATTCCTGTAAAGACTTCATTTACAGGACCTGAGCCCATGTCTCGCCTCTACGTTCTTGAAGCCTATAGATAGATAACAGTTTGGCCTATCTATAGCAGTTTATTCTAATTTACTCTCAGATCGTGTGTATTGGATATATATAATATGATACTACTTGTGTAAATAGTATTGTAAGGCACAACAAACTTATTTATGTTATGATAACATTAGTTGACATCTACTTTCTATTATAAGATTCCGCTGCAACTATTATGATTTGTTTATTGATTGATATGGATATTGCTTATGTAGACTGTGGGGTTTGTTTGGTAGATCACTTTAGTTGTCGGTCACTGAAAGATTCGGGTTGTCTTGAGGGTTGACCCGAATATCATGTTTGATTACCCAAAATGGACTGTGACAGTGAGACTGATAGTCTAAGAATTATGATGTAAATTAAATATGTATGTAACCGCAAGTGCACGGTATTGTGTAGTAATGGGTCGATCTCAGGGAGGAATTGCTATTATCCTAACTCAAATAAGGCAAAGCGTACCAAAGGGATTTGATTGAATTAACACCCTAATCACTTCAGATAAAAATTAATCAAGCAATAAAAACAATAAAAATCATTCATAACGGTACGAAAATTTACGAAACCATTAACCATAAAGTAACACAGATCTATTGCAAGAAAGAAACAAAATTAAAAGTAAAAGAATGTAAGAAAAACTAATCTCGATAGAAGATTTCTCTGTCATTGCTCGTCGTCTTGTTGTCACCCCACGGCGATGTGCAAACGATTATAAAGGGAGCTTTCTCCCCTAAATTAAATTAGTAATGGGGTACAACCTATATTTATCTACCCTACTACAGAGTTCTAAATCTGAAATTAAAACTTCAAAAAATAAATAAATAAAAATAAACTTAAGCAAGAAGAACACAACTTGAAAAGAAAAAAAACTAAGAATCTCAAACTCTCTCATAAATTCTCAAAACTAAAAAAAAAAACTCATAATAGAATTCTTGGATGGATTTTCTATTGCTAAGTATCACATATATATACAAGTGAGTAAAGATCACAATCAATCTTTACAATTGGATTACAAGAGATTTTGTGGAGATAATTTTGGTAACCAAATTCCAATCTTGTAGGTTCATTATATATGGACCATTCTTGAGTAGAAAAATCTTGCACCAACTCACCATATCTTTAGCATCATTATCTCTTCTTGAAAACTTCCATAATCTTTCCATTCTTCCATGCCATGCCAATCTTGTAAATTTGATTCCAAATAAGTAAGGAATATTTTCTCAAGAGAATGGAATCTTTCACATGAGATTGGGCTACTCTTTAACTTGGTCCAAGGCTGATCTTATACACAAAATTCGTGGCTCTCCTCATAAAATTCATCTTATGCCTGACTACTGAGTTGACTAGGTGAGTTAACTGGACAAGATCACCAAAAATTCATAAAATGATCTTTTCAAGCTCAAATTTCTCCATTCTTTCACCTATACCTAACAAACATAAAATCAATATTAAATACCCAAAAAACATCATAAATAGAATAAGAGATGTATATTTTATGCCCTAAATTCACACATAAAATGTGTTCATCAAATTAGACGGACCAACTTCATCGATGATGGTGTATTTGAAGGATGGCTTTTCCTTGTCCCAGCATTAGATTCTCATGTTAGATATTTTACATTCACAGGGTTTTAACCCAAACCCTAATGTCCATACAAAGATCTAGAACACAATAGAGATTCAATGTAAACAATAATTGTAAAGACATACCTGAGAGTAGAAGATTGGTTTCCGTCGTTATTCTTGAACTCCAGTCTTAATGTTTTGATCACGGTCTTCCATTACCTGTGGAGGTTGCACGTGATTCTCAATGCTCGTGGGTGCAGAGAAAAGAAATCAATTATGGCTGTAGGGACTCATGAGCTAGTATATATAATACTATCACAAACCCTAATCAGTCCCATACAGTAAAAGGGATTGTCTATCTCTTTATCTTGTGACGATCCAGATAGAATCTGTTAACCTAGTGATACAAACTCCTGCTAATTAATGGGCCCAGTAATTTATCAAGCCGACACATATATATTCCAACATCTCCATCATCAGCATATCAATGATATTGCTACCACTGCTTGCTTATACTAAAAACAATACAGACCTATTGATAAGGCGATGAAGGTAGAGGCGAAGGAGGCTAGGATTCTCAGTTCAGTGCCATTGAAGAGCACTGTATAGACGAGAGATTTTTGCATTTTTTTCAAAACCTCCGATTTCTCCTCTTCATTTCCTCTGTAATTCTAGCAAATTGAGTCTCTTGGATCCTCTTGTTTCTTATTGAAAACATATATATCGTTTAATCCGTTCCAGTTTATTTTCTTTGGTGTATTTTTTTTTGGAAGCTGGATTAATAATCTAACAGTTTTTCGTTTGTCCTACAAATCCTATGCTGTTTTAAAGTTCTTTGTGTCTATTCGACTTCACTCAATCTTGCAGTGACTTCTTTTACTTTGGGAGTTTTTGTTTTTTTTAGTTTTTGATTTTATTGAAAAGATTTCTGATTTTTCCCTTTCCTCCCCCCTTTGTTATTTGATACTGAATCCTGCACATCCAAGTTTCCAATCTCTGATATGCTTTCTTTGATTCCATTATATTTTTTATTCCATTATATTATGAGCTTCCTTTCATTTCTTCGTCTACATTACCTGAAAAGGGAGGAGAGGGCTCTAGTATGCATCTTTCAACTTTTAACAATGGTCTATCCTTACTGTCTATCCTGGTCCAACATACAAAAATGTCATGTGCTCTTTGTGAAGTCAGATTTGAACGTATGAAGGATTGAGGTGATTTCACAACAGAAAAGAAACGAAAGAATACAAAGAGGGATGATTTTACATAATGAATAAAAGGAGAAATAGATTGGAGAAGCAAATATGTGGAGAAGAAGAAAAGGGCTGTAGAAGAGAAAGAGCAAATCAAGAAGAAAGTAATGAGGTTTTATCTAATTATTCATGATGATGGCAATCTAGCAACGGTGAGGTTTTTCTCTGATTTTTTACGGCGGTGGTGAGCCAATGACCAATTCACCTCCATGCTAAGAGGGAGAGGAACTACAGTAGAAACCATGACATGATCTGATAGCCGAAGCTTGGGGCTGCGACTACCTAGTTCTGACCAATCCACCTAAAGTTCATCGAAGCCATGCTCAGCGAGCTACTGCAACGAGACCAACCACGTAAAATTAAAATTAAAAAGTCAACGTTTTTTATCTTTATTTTTTTAAGAAAAGTCTAGTCTTTTTACTTTAAGGGTAAAACAAACTTTTCAATTTTTCCATTAGAGAACTTTATAGTTAGGGGATGTGGTTGACATTATGATCAAGATGGGAAATGGTTGAATTATGAGTATAACTCAATGGGTGGGTAAAAATTTCCCCTAATTTTTGCCACATAATGGGAAAAGATATATTAGGGATGTTATGTCACAAAACTATCATTTTTTTTCCTTTGCATATTGGAGGACACCTTTTTTTTCTTAGAATTATTACATAAAAGATAGATAGTGAGAGAAGAAGAACTAGGTTAACCACAAGAACCAAGCAGAAGCAATTTAGGCTTAATATTGGTATTTACATATTTCGCAATGGGAAAGAGAGCAACAAATTTGCCTTGTTGGGGGAGGAGATAATAAAAATTACTTTTCTGTATGCTTTATTTGTTTCGTTGTAAAATTTTCCATTCAAATGCTATTTTACATGAAAATTTCATATAAAATTTTCCTACTTTTTAAATGTCTATATTTGTGTTTTATAATTAAACAAATCAACGAAAATCCTATCTTATAGGAAAATTGTAAGATCCGCACCCAAAAATTTCGGTCCTAATTTGAAATTTGGCTTTGTAACAGGTCTTACCACATCAAATGTTTCAAACCAACATGAATCAAATGAACGGAGCCCAATAGAGGTAACTAAACCAAACCCCTGTGAATAAAGAATTAATACAGGAGTAAGTTATGAGGTTCGGCTGGACACCAAGAGGTCCAGCTATGCACCAACCGCACAACCTCCAGCTGCACATGCATAACGAAACCTGGTTAGTGACCAATCAGGTGTGGGACCCATGGATTTGATTGGGTTGAGAACCAATCTTAGTAAAATGACCAGGTTCAATTTTTAAATAAAGAAGGAGGGAAATCCTCCAACTTACCTTGATTAGAAACCTTATCCACTCCAAACGTGAATAGATTATGGGAGTAGTCCATACTCCATCTTCGTTCTATCCAACTAAACAAATTGAAAAAGAGAGAGGGGAAGGAGAACTTAGATGCATTAAGAGAAGGAAGAAGAAGAAGAGAAAGGGGAGGAGAAGGAAGAAGGTCTCTGTCGTCACTGGAATCAAACCTTCGATAGCACCATAAACGGGAACCATTACTGGTATAGATTCCTTACCTTCTTGATTTCCTTTTAGTCAAATCAAATCAGATAAACCATGCTGGGATGATTGTTCATGATTCCCCAGTTATAATCTCCCCTCACCATCAATGGTGCTCATCCATGTATCTTATTGGGTGTTAGAGCAGATTTGAAATGTAACCGAGACCATGAGATTGGTTAGAAATGGATGAAAATCAAGGATAAATAAATCTAAACATCCTAAATCTCCCATGATTGATGAGAAGGGACTCTACATAGACGGAAGCTAAGGAAAACCCTTTTTAGGAATCACTGGAGTCGGATCCAAAGGTTTACATACCAGATCCAGTATTTTGGCAATGGGTTTAATCAAAACAGTATCCATAACATAATGGAAACAAGGATCCATGAGCCCTAAAGCCATAAACCCACTTGGAAAACTCCAAGCAATACCCCAGTGTCAAAGTAACAGACCCTTGGTCATATGACTTGCGGCCACAGGTACCAGCCACACGTCTGGTAGCCATAATGTGTGGTCGATGCCACCAGCTGCACGTGATTTTGACATCGGATCTCGGTCATTTTTGGTCAGTAGTTTGCTGGGATTTATTTAAGTCTATTTATGGGCTTCGATTCTTGTTATCATGTTTATATATATGTTTTCTCCGCTATTTTGAATGTTAACCAATGTAACTATTTTATAACTTGCTGTTAACTCTTAGAAACACCTAAAACCCTTGAACAGCAAGTGTATTATGTAAAATCTAGACTACCGGACTGCTGAGAATTATTAATACTTAATGAGATGCTAGGATGAGCAAGTATTCTATTAAATACTAAACAAAGGGATTAATAATTATTATTTATGCTGATATTAAAGGTACGGGAGAACTTAGGAAAGCTGTTCAAAGTCGTGCTTCTTTAACATTTTCTGTTTACCACTTAGGTTAGGGGATTAAACCTTTGTTTGTGTATGAACTTGATATTATGGTGTTGTGTGAGATTGATAACATGCTTATGTGATAACATGTCATCCAATATACTATTTTGCTTGCTTATGCATATGCATCCTTGCATTTGAGATCAGCAGTGCCGATAGGGATTGGAAGCGAGTGGAATGGGATGCTCGCAACCTTTCCACAAAAGTGATTGTTCTTGTTTGATTCATGATGTCTGGTTAAGTGGATAAAGAGGAAGGTGGGTGGACTGGGATGCTTGCACCACTTCTTATCGACGTTGCTCTGCATTGATCATATGTAACTTAGCCAAGTCACGATGTCTTATGTAGAGGCTCGGATAAGGTCAGAAGCTTGGTGACGTTGCGGTCCAGTAATATGGCTAATTAGGTGTACATGGTTAGTTGAACATCAAATACCCATATAACTATTTACTGACTAAACATGGTAGTTAAGCTTACCCTTGTGTACACAAACTACTTTAGATGATGCAGGAATGAATGATGCTGAATTTTTCGATGCAGACGTTAGTGATGAGGACGTCCATGACCAAGAGTGTGAATGTGACAACTGTGTTTATGGCTAAATACAGTGGAATGATAATAAATATTTCTTTTGATTTTAATTTATTGATTGGGGTCGTGTTACTCAAGATTTACATTTGAATTTAAGGATTTAATTATCTTATTTTTTTTACAATACAATGGGTTTCGGATTTTATTGCAAGTTATCATTAGAATTTTAACTTTGAGATATGATTATTTAAGACTTTCGCTATACTCTTCACTTATGGTTTTTTAATTTCTTTGTAGTGTTGTAATTTATTGTTTGTCACTGTGAGGTTATGGTTTAATGGTTGGCATACCACATTCCGTGATCTTTGAAGGGGATTTCTAATGCCCTAATGGGATGAGGAGATCCCATTACATTCCATAGTACCGATACATCAGGAACGGGGTGTGACAAAACTTCTCTTTTTCCATCTTTTAACATGGAAACAAATGGAGCCTATATAGAGAAGTTTGTAGAAATATTGGTGAAGACATGGGAGACATAAAAATCAATCTTACAAAATGAAATTTTACATGAAATTTTTTTTCCATGTACAAAATTTTCTACTTGTTAAATGTCTTTATTTGTGTTTTACGTCAAAATAAATAACGGAGAAACTAATTTTATAGTGAAATTTTCTTTTCTACTTTTTACATGAATCTAATGGTCATAGGGAAGTTGTAGAAATATTGGCCAAGGATAAGGGAGACATATAAATTATCCTACATTCCTCACCTAGTATTACTTTGAGTCTATTGTTTTAAAATCCGAATCAAAATTTGGCCAAGTTAAATAGGAATTGACTAAGCATAATTCGGATCTTGATTGACCCAACCTGCAATGCTGTGCAATTTTAATTGAGTACAATTTATTCCCCTTGATTTTGACCAAACGGAGTCCAACTGATCCTAAGAGGAATCGAATCAGAAGGTGATCCCTTATCCCATTCTGAAATTTAAATGATGGGGGGTTGTCATCAACCTCCGACTCGAGGAAAACAACGGAAGACCAAGTTGATTTCAGATGAGAAAACTCATCTAACGAAAGGTCTACTTAATTTGAGATTTCAAGGGTTAAATCATAACACTGAACCTTCTTGAATCCAACAAAGATCAGATCCAATACCTAAATAAAAAAATTAAATAGCTGGAACTACTTTTAGCAATAAGAGTAAAACCAAGTTTGGTCTCGGGAGGATATCACACAACCAAGGTGTCCAAGAAGTGAGACTCTACAGTCAGATCACCTAGGGGAGGACATATGCCTAGAATTTCCAATTGAAAGTATCAATTCCAAAAGAGTTCAATCGATTTGATGTAGGCTGTAACTTTCGTCAGAAACCGGATAGGCCAGCCAGGATTAGCAGTAAATAAGTCAAAGACACAAGGAGGAATGAAGAGGGATGAGAAGCAAATGAGAAGGGGACCGAGGGAAAGGAGAAGAATACTTGAAGAGGAAGTTCAAGGTTGCAGGAAGGGGAGAGAAAACCATATGAGATCACAACCTCATGCCACATTAACCCATCTCAAAATACTTCGTTCAAATCTGATCTTTCCATACTGACAATGAATATTTAAAGAAATTGAAACATAATGGAAATCTAAAAGAGAATCCTAACTCCTCTTCAACCCAATAGCCTTAAACATATCTATCTCCATAACATTGAGTTAAAATAAAATGCAATTAAAATAAAAGTTAATTACATAAATGACGTTAGGTAGCTAATTAAGCCCTTACCAACCCTTATCAAACAAAAAACATGGCCTGGGCTTGGACCTATTCCAATTTAGCTTGGTTTGCCAAATTGGTTTAGGTCCAACCAAGCATATGCGTTTGTATCAATTCTGCTCCTTTGAGATGAACTTGACTAACTCGTGTTCGGATGAGAGCCAAGAATATTGTTGGAGTCTAATTGTTGGAGGAGAAACAAACATGTTGCATGCTTTAGCTTGATGGGTGGGAGGTTCTTTGAACCTTTGAAAGAATAAGCTTCATCCTGAGTCCATTGTGCTTGAATTTGTAGATATTTTTGTACCCAAAATATTGTACCTTATTATCAAATAGCGTGGTCATTTGAGAAGAATGTTGTAAGACCCGTACTTAAAATTTCAGTCCTAATTTAAATTTTTGATTTTGCAACAGGTCTTACCACAACGAATGACTCAAACCAAGGTGGACCAGACCAATGAAACCCAATAATGTTAATCTAGTTTAATCCTGGTACTAAAAAAAAATTAATAAAGACTAAAATTAGGGGTCTGACAAGTCACACCGAGGTGTGGTCGATTACGTGCCACATCCCCTGTAGCGGGATTGGTTTAGAGAACCAACTCATTTGGACCATTGGTCGAACCTGGCCTTGAATTAGAGCTACTGGAAAGAGAGTCCAGGTGCATTCTCAATTCAAATGGGGTAGAGTGGAGGGAATCCTCAAATCCACCTTAATTGGAGCCCAAATTACTCCAATGTGAATGGAGAATGGGATTAGGCCATACTCCATCCTACTCATTTTCAATCTCTGCAAAACAAAATAGAAACGTGAGAGAGGTGCTCTGCTATGTCTGGAGAAGAAAGGAGAAGGGAGAAAGAGGAAGAAGCCTCTGCCACTAAGGGAAACCTCCATTGGATAGCACCAACACCCGAAATCCATACGGGTACCGATCTCCCTATCTTTTACTTCTCTTTGAGTTGAAATAATTAGTGGGAATCCCAAAAAGGATCCTCTGAATCATGTTTCTCAGACCATTATCTCCTGTAACAAGTATTGAAACTCATTCAAGGACCTAATCAGATCATGAATCTGAAACAGAGATGAACTGTTGTTCTTAAAGAATGGAAATTAGATTTTTATAAACTTTCAATTGTCCAAACTCTAATGATAAACCTAAATGGATTCTTATGGATTTAAACCCAAAGAAAACATCTAGGTATTGTTGGAAAAAGGATCTAAAGAACAGAAATCAGATCCAGCAATATCGGTAAGGTGTATAATGAAATCGAAACCATTAACATGAGTTACATTGGGAATTTCTATCCCAATCTCATGGATTAGATCTATAAAAATTATAGAAAACCACTTAAGAAGTTTTGGTGAGATCTGGCAATGTATTGACCTGCAGTCGATTACGTGCCGCACGCCTATTGTTAGTGACCGTGCAGCCGGTCATGTGCTGCATGATGAATCGACCCCAGATAAAGGTCAGTTTAAGATACCATCTCCCTAGGAATTTTATGAACCTGTCTATGTGTTCATATACCTGAAACTATATGTCTGCATAGGTATGCTTCAAAGTTTCGATTAAAAACCAATATTTATGCCTATTATGCTTGCTGTTTTGGATGTCAATGCGTTTGAAACTCTAGGCAGCAAGTATAAGGTGTTTATTAATGGTAAACAGACCTCTGGAAAGTATGAATAAGCTATTAGCCTATGCTTGGACAAATAATAAAGACAAGCATTGAACTAATAAGCAAATGTTATCATTATTATTGCTATCTACGGTACAGAAGAACTCTAGGGGAAACTATTCTGGAATCCAATTTCCTATTTTTGCTGCTACTATCTCAGGTAAGGTAATTGAACCTTTTCTTGGTAAATTAGTTTTTATTTATCTTGATGGATGATGTAATGCGAGTGATAATATGTCTTGTGTTTGATATCATGCCATCCAATAAACTATATTATTTGCTTATGCATATGCATTCTCTTGTATGCGATTAGTGGAACCCATAGTGGTTTGGAAACAGTGTGGAATGGGATGCCTCATGACCTCTGCATGAAAGGTAGAGCTGGTCTGGTTGAATCTTGATGTCTGGTTAAGTTGGTAAGGAGGAAGGTGGGTGGAATGGGATTCTTTCACCATTTCTTACCAACGTTGTATGCATTGACCCCTATGTAATGTAGTCAAGTCATGATGTCCTATGTGGGGACTAGACGGGGTTGGAAAGTTGGCAACGTTGTAGTCCAGTAATTTGACTAATAGGAGAACTTGGTTAGTTCACTTGAAAATCACCTTAGTAACTGTACCCCTAGCCATTAGAGGGTTATATAGTGGCATGGGTTCAATAAAGGGGGGTATGAACAAAGCTACGATGCTCCCCATACCTAACATAGTGTAGATGGGCTGGTGAGTTAATTAGTAGGATTACCTTCTCCTTAAGTGCCCAACGGGCTGTGGACTGGGATGAGTTATGTGTAGGCAGTTGGCATAAAAATAACTTGCACTACAATGATGGACCCATATTTTGGGGATGTTGCTATGCTCCATATGTGGGATAGTATTCATTTTTTGGGAGTGAACCATGCAGCTGGAGACTCCATGTGTGGGTTGTTTTGAGCTGGCACTTACAGTTATATACCACACCGTAGTTGTTAATTCATGTGTCACATCCCAATTTTGTAGTAACAAATGGTGTGATGAACCGTCATGAAAACCAACGGTTCAAACCAGGATCTCGTATAGGCTATGCCAACCATGTTAAACCAAAACACATTCCACAGTAACAATTAGAGATAATTGAATAAATAACAGAAGTCTTATTAATAATGAACTGAGGTCTACATGATAAATAATTAATGATCCAGTTATCTTCAATTAACCAAAACATAATTAATACATATTACAAGTATCAAAATACAAAAGTTAAATACTAAGCGTAACCACGGTGGAAATACTCACTTGACGAGTCATAATCGTCCTCCACAACTTGCTCATCCATAGCCACCATTTGTCCATACGTTGGCGTATTCTTATAATCTTCAACGGTAACACCTACAACATTAGAAACTAAAAAGAATTGCACGCGCGAGGGTCAGCTCTCCAACTTGAGCTCAGTAAGTTAACAAAACAATGCAACAAACATATGTATGTATTCAATTCATATCTTTGGTCTAGTTTATAAGTTTATAATATGCTATAGAAAGGTTTGGTAGAAACTCGCACCTCTATACATGAGTGTATGAATCCGCCTAATGGATTTAACACCATTGTCATCCCACATGCACCGACCATGGAATAGAGATAGAGCTAAAGTGTCCGGATCACACACCGCCAATACTTCCCTTGATGCCCTACCCATACCAACACGTAAGCCCCTATTGGCGAGGGCTTGCAAACTGGGCTCGCAACTAATCAATCCTAATGCCATACAATGTATCCAAGGCCTCACCCTAGCATCTCTTAATACATCCATAGAGATAGAGCTAAGGCACCCCAGCAGTGCTAGTGACTACATGGTCTGAGACCAACTCCCCTAATGCCCTACGACATAATAGTTCTTCTAAGGTAATGGTGATACGATAATGTCAGTAGGCAAGACTTAAGTAGAGATTGAGCTAGAGTCTGGTGATCAGGTCAGAGACCACCATGCCACGTGCTCCCCCTGATGCTCCACTTACATCCAACACACCAACCACACACATACAATCACATGCCTATTCCTAGCATCATCATCATCATCATGTTATAAATAAATAGAATTAAATATGCATGAGCCGAAATAGCAGGAATATTGGATGACATGTGAGATACACATTACGAGCATACACGCATAGAATCAATCATGGCATTGGACCCAATAAAAATAAGGCAGTTTGTTATTATCCAATTACTTTAGGTCTTGTTCCCTCACCTGTTAGCAATACTCGATCTCCTTCCAAGCCTTGAAATTCTCTTTGAATTGATTTAATGGCCTAAAAGTTGTATGAATTTAAGTTAGGGTTCATATGTAACATGTTACAGTAGTAGGAAATTGAAATAGAGCATTGATAAGTGTCTGATTGGTCCTATGGTCTCATACTGTATCGACCTTACTGCCTGTAGTCAATACCCTATGGTCGCATATGGTGCGACCATAGCTGCGACCATATGATTCCTGAATCTTCTTGAATGCCTATGGTCGATCCTCTGATCCGGCTGGTCATACTATGGTTGACCATAGTTACGACCTTGAGATTTTTGGTCATAGACTACATGCAATTTGAGTTCTTGCTGGGTCAAATACTTTGATCTTCAATTGGATTTATTCTAAGATCATCCTATGGCCATTATTAGTAGTTTCTTATCAACCCTAATCATCAAACTCTCTCTTCATGGTTCTCCTTGGGATTTTCTCAAGGAAATCACATGGATCATAATAGGTTGACATTGCCTATCTTCTATAGAATCTTATTCCATAGAGTTTACATGTCCAGGTATTAGGTTCATACCTTTGCCTGTGATAGAGAGCCAATCTCTTCTCAGCAAGATCCTCTCCTTAGCCTTTTCTTCTTTTCCTTCTCTTCCTTCTCTTCCCTTCTCTTTCTATAGGGTTTAATAATTTTCTAAAAGAGTGAAAAAGGGCTGAGGGATGTCCTTTATATAGAGGAAAACTCTGCATATAGAGTCCTTTTTCAATTAGGAAGGAACTCCTCCTCAAATTAGGAAAGTTCCCAACTCGGAGTCTGATCTGGGGTCTCACGATCGATGGCTATGGTCGCAGAACCCATAGATCATAGGGTCAAAATCATCGATCGTGGGGTCCTGGATCCATGATCTTCATTCTTATCATATTGTCGACCATACCTACCCAGGTATCTGTGAGGACAATGGAAAATCGACGTGATCCTCCTCGGGATGGAAATGTGTATCCCGTATCGATGAAGATCGATTTGTTCTGTTGGAGTCGCCACCTAGATTAAGGTCTAGGACCTCTAAAAATGTAGCCTCACCCTAAGGTAAGACTTCTATTGACTCGTGACCCAATGTATCGGTTCTTTGGTCTACAAGAGATCGGGTAAGTATTCAGGGTACGGTTATGGGAAGGTGTTAGGCACCCAAACCGCCCGATCAATATCGGCCTCCTAAACTTTCCTTAAATTCTAATTTTGACTGTGCTTGGTCAACTGGATGACTAGGGTTCAATGGGGGATGTCCTAAACCAAGTTGCTAAGTTGTTCTAACCTAGGGTTCAGCCAATCATGTTTTAAAGTAAATAAACAAGGAAATGTAATGTACAATATTATACAGTGAACCGTACCAAAGATGGTTCGGTCTTGGACTGAATCTGAGATGTGTAAGACATCTCAAACTGCCTACGTATTCCAATCCTGGAAATCAAGTCCAAAAACGTAGTTCGAAGATGGGTTGTGTGATTAAAGATTATGGAAGTGATTTATGCATGTGTTTCAATTAGATTTTTTTTGTTCAAGTTGAAGTTTATGCTGGATGTATGGTTGATGGGTGGCTTTGTACCATATTTGGGATTCCCAAATTGCCTACGTATTCTAGGGTGTGCCCTAGAAATCAGGTACGACGTAGTTCGAAATTTGTGAGAGTCAGATTTGGAATGTGTACCAAATCCTTCCAATTTTGTCAATAGGATCTAGGAATGAGACCTAAATTCCTACCATTTTTATTTGGGATGTGTACCAAATTCTTTCTATTTTTGTTAATAGGATCTAGGGATGAGACCTAAATTCCTACCATTTTTATTTGGGATGTGTACCAAATTCTTTCTATTTTTGTCAATAGGATCTAGGGATGAGACCTAAATTCCTACCATTTTTATTTGGGATGTGTACCAAATTATTTCTAATTTTGTTAATAGGATCTAGGGATGAGACCTAAATTCCTACCATTTTTATTTGGGATGTGTACCAAATTATTTCTAATTTTGTTAATAGGATCTAGAGATGAGACCTAAATTCCAACCATTTTTATTATTTCCATTTTTGTTAATAGGATCTAGGGATGAGACCTAAATTCCTATCATTTTTATTTGGGATGTGTACCAAATTCTTTTCATTTTTGTCAATAGGATCTAGGGATGAGACCTAAATTCCTACCATTTTTAATTGTTTCCATTTTTAGGTTTCTAGGGTTTCCTATCCCTTTTCATTGTGATTTTTAATTTTTAGGGTTTCATACCCTAATTATTCTCTTTATTCTAGGGTTTACTTTGCCCTAATTATTCTTTCCATTTTTAGGGTTTCACTACCCTAATTGTTCAATTCATTCCATCTTAGGGTGTATCTTGCCCTAGTTATTGTGCAATGTAAACAATCTAACAAAGCAATGTGAGCTTAAATATAGCAATGTAAGCATCCAAATATAGCATGTTGGAAATATATTCAAATTCAGCAACACATCAGTCAAAAATGGCAAGTGAGCATGTGAATCAATACAAACATGGTAAGTGTGCATCCAAACATGGCAGTAATGTGTGAGCAAATGTAGTAGACAAATATGGCAATAAGCGTGTGTAGCATTCCAATCATGGCAATGTGATTATTCCAATTATGGCAGTATGACCATTCCAATTATAGTAGTGTATGCATACGAGCATCCGAACATAGCATAGCATCAAATATGGCATGTGAGAAACAACCAAAGCATATGAGAATCAATCAAAACATGATGGAACACGTAGCAAGATGACAGCTTTGTCAGGCTGGACCAAAATGGGCACATAGGGCACTGTACTTACTCAAAAAATTCTTAAAAGATATCCCTGGAAAGAAGACTCAGAGGCCAACATTTTGTCTCAAGGAAGCTAATCCTAAAAGAGACCATAGGCAGGTCGAAAATATTCCCCAAGTACAGGCAAATACACTGGTCAGGTCTGTTCCATATTTTTGACCAGTTGCACCATAAATTCCAAATAAAATTCTATTCTTAATGAAAATTAAATACAGACATATATCTATGTAGATAACTGTCTGATCTAAAATTTCATTAAGAAAAACAAGTTAAAACAGTATATTTTCTTTCTGAAAAATGACTCTTTTTAATCATGCAAATCAGCACATCATCTGAAATCAAAGCACTATGCACTTAAAAATTGATATCAATTCAAGAAAAAATGGAAAAAATATGAAATCAGTGCCATTTTTTATAAGACTTTCATGTCTAAAAAGTTCATGTTAAGTGGATTTTCTGATTATGACCATAAGGCCTTTGTCTAGAGACTTTCCGATGGAGGATTGCATTACATCCGAGAAAAATAGCAATGTCAAAGACAGATTGTTTGATATATTTCCCCAATTCCAAATGGAACGAAATTTTTAGGGTAGTCTTCTATCATATCAGAGAGACTCCCATAAAATTTTGGGCTTCAAAATCTTAGAAAAAATACAAATGATGTACGTCCTAAGTTTGAACCCTAAATCTGGAATTTTCAGATCAGAAAATCACTTTATGAAATTTACAAAAAACATCAAACATCATTGTATATCAATCAAAAATTCATCATTGAATAGCTTAGACAAATTATCATTCATGAAAAATGTTAGACATAGGCATCCTAACATTAACAAGCATGTAATAGAGCATTCATGATTGAGATTTCATGAAAATTAGCCTTTTTTAAGCAAAATTGGCATTCGGGCATTATAACGACCTCTAAATTTGTTTAGAGTACTAACCTTGGGCTCAAATCAAGCGAAACCGTTGATGAAGGGTGATTGGGGATTGTATCAATCCCCTTTGAATGTGAATCCTCCTTCTCCTCTCTTCTGCTTCTTTCTCTCTTCTCTTTCTCTCTTTTCTTCTTCTCTTTTCTTTCTTTTCTCTTTTCTCTCTCTTTCTTTCTTCCTCTCTCACGTTTTCTCTCTCTCACTCACGTTTCTCTCTCTCACCCATGTTCCCCTCTCTCTCTGGTCTGGAAAAGGATCCCTCCTCTCTCCTATTTATAATTTTTCACTCATTTTCTAGAAGATCCTTCTTTCCTTTTCTTCTTTTTTCTAGAAAATCTTTTTTTCTCTCCATTTTTTCTTCTTTCCTTTCTTTTCTTCCTCTCTCACGTTTTTTCTTCTTCTCTTTCTTTCCTTTTTCTCATTCTTCTTCTAGAAAACCCCCTTCTCTTTCACGTCTCCCTTTCTCCTCTTTCCTTTTTCTTCTCCAAGATCTTTTAGATTTTATCTCAACCCTAAAGCCTCCTTCTCTTTCCGGCCCCCTCCCCCTTCCTTTTCTTCTCCAAGACTTTAGATTTCATCTCAACCCTAAAGCCTCCTTCTCTTTCACGTCTCCTCTCTCTCCTCTTTCCTTTTTCTTCTCCAAGATCTTTTAGATTTCATCTCAACCCTAAAGCCTCCTTCTCTTTCACGTCTCCTCTCTCTCCTCTTTCCTTTTTCTTCTCCAAGATCTTTTAGATTTTATCTCTTATATATAATAATATATATTATATACACATATATTTAATAACATACATATATGTATAGTATATAATATATATAATATATAAATACTATGCACATGGATGAACCGGTTCGAAACGGGTTGAGACCGACTTAGGTTGACTAAGTTAAACCGATATGGGTTGAGCTAGGTTGGACCAAAACCGGCTTGAACCGAGTTGACCGGATTAATTGGAATTAACTGGGTTTTCTCTCCTTGTCATTTCATGGGTCATTTCCACTGTCATCCCGCATGGAATTTTCCGATGGCCTCTATTCCAAATTTTTTGCGTTCATTTTGTAGAACATTAAAAATGAGGAATGTAGGAACTGGAATCACCTGAATCCGAAGTAGAACGGAAAAGATATGCAGCTTTGAAGTTCGACGATAATTTTGCATGCAAGCTTGCATGGGACCCACTGGTGACTTCTACCCGGGATTTTTTACGTCCACTTTGTAGAACATCATGAATGAAGAATAATGGTCTTGGAATCATCTGAATCCGATGTCGGATGATCAAGATATGATGATTTGAAATTCAAACAATCCAACTTAGGATAATTTGCATAAAGGCCCCTAGGATTATTTATAATAATTTCATAAACCTCCCTCATATGTATCATCTGACTAAAATGGTCATATCTTCCTCATTTGATATCGAAATTGAGTAATTCTGGTCTCGTTTCGAAGATAATTCTATGACCTATGCATCCATGCAAAATTATAACCCATGACCTTGCTGTGGACCCATTGAAAAATTTCTCAAATTCACAGACCCATTGAAAACTTCCTCAAATTCACAGTCAAGAATCCAAACTTTCGATCACCTTTCTTCCTTTTGTTGTCCACACACCAGCAGGATTTTGTTTAGCTGGGATGGCAAAAATGGGGTGCTTACAGTATCCAACCATTTGCATACAGTTTTGGGTGTTGAGTTGATTTTTATACCTGGTTTGTGATCCATCTTCACACGATCCGTCCACTTGGTCCAGCTATGATGGGAAGACCTAGTACGACACGGTTAGACTAAGTTAGTGGAGTATAGGTCTTACAACTCTCCCGCCTTATATAAATTTTATCCTTAAAATTTACACATACCTTCCCAGTAGAACAGGTGAGGATATTACTTTCGTATAGCATTTTCTTCTTCCCATGTAATTTCTTCCACATTTTGCCTTCTCCAAGTAACTTTAACATAGTAAATATCACAGTTGCAAAGAAGTTGAACCTTCTGGCTAGTGATTCCAAAAGGTACTACTTCAAACGTCAAGTCTTCAGTTAAATCCAGTGGATCTGTTGTTAACACGTGTGTTGGATCTCTGACATACTTCTTCAGTTGTGAGACAGGGAATACATCATGTACACTGGACATTGATGGTGGTAGTGCTAACTGATATGCTACCTTTCCATGTCTTGCCAGAATTTTATAAATTCCAAAATATATATAGGATACAACTTTCCCTTCTTGTTGAATCATTTTAAACCATGCATAAGTGATATCTCTAAAGAAACACTTTGTCACTTATGGCGAACTTGAGGTCTTAGCATCTCTTCTGACAACCTTGAGTAGTCTTGATCCCTTTCCTTTGATCTTGTCTATTACTTGATAGGTTTCTTCAACAGAGTCAGGTCTTACAATTCCTTGTTCTCCAACATCATTCCAAAACAGAGGAGTTTAACATTTCTATTGTACCATGCTTCATAGGTGACATATATATGATAGCTTAGTAGCAAAATCAACCAGCGGTAACTTTTCAACTCAAGCTCCATTGAAAACAATTTCACAGGCTCAGAGAATACCTCCTAGGATCTATATAGTCCCTTCTGACTATCCGTCGATTTAAGGGTGAAATGCGGTACTAAACTTCAACTTCGTTCCCATTGGCTTTTATAATGCCTCCTAAAACTTTGAGATAAAGCGTGAGCCTCTATCAGATACTATGCTTTTAGGCATATCATTCAATCTAGCAATATTATCCACATATAGCTTAGCTAGCCATTCTAGAGCACACCAAGGTCGTATAGCAATGAAACGAGTCCTCTTTATAAGGTGATCTACAGTCACCCAGACTGCGTCAATCGATATGGGTGTCAATGGTATACAGGTGACATAACACATTGTAATGGAGTTCCACTTCAAACTGGCTCTGATAGTAGTTGTAGTAAGCCTATTGGTATGTGTCTTTCAGCCTATACTTGCTGACAATTCAGACACTGGAACATGCACTAAGCCACATCTATTATCATTCCTATTTACCAGTACAATCTCTTCAGGTCATGATACATATTGGTATTCCAGGATGTCCTAAATATAGAGTACAATGGGCTCTTATCATTATCCTCTTCATGATATCAGAGTCTTCACCTTCAGGTATTCAGAATCTACTTCTATATCTGAGTACTGTCTCCGCATCCAAAGTAAGTCAGGGTTAGGTTTTTCTTTCTCTAAATCATCTTGCACCGTTCTTAGATACGTATCTAATAGAATTACTGTCTTTACTTCACCCATGAAATCAGAGATAATCTTTAATGCTGTGAACCCAAACGAGGAACTATTGCTCCATAAGTTCATTCATAAGTTCTCACTCAACTGGATCATCAAGAGTTTCTATCATATGCGGCTCTTCCACTAAATTTGAATATGTTGCTATGGAACAGAAGGCGACATTCGTAATAGATCCTCCTTCTGGCTTCATTATTCTTCTTTTTACTCAAAGTCTCAACTACCATATTAGCCTTGCACAGGTGACATTAAATATCACACTCTTAGTCCTTTAGGAGTTCCAACCATCTCCATATCCTCATGTTCAACTCTTTTTGAGTGAAGAGCTAAGTAATACTCTTGTAATCAGATTTAATCTGAAATCCTTCTCCATAAAGATAATGTCTCCAAGTTTCGATTGCATGATTCACCGTCGCTAAATCCAAGTCATGGGTCGGATAATTCTTTTCATGCTCCTTCAGTTGTCTTGAAGCATAGACAATCACTTCATCTCCTTGTATCAATACGCATCCCAAACCCAATCTGAAAGCATCATTATGTAAGGTAAAAGGTTCCCCTGGTGCCAGAACGATCAAGATGGGAGCTGATATCAACCTTACTTTTAGAGTTTGGAAAAATTCTTTAGAGTGTCAGTCCAAATAAACTCCTCTCCCTTGCTAGTTAGCTTGGTAAGAGGTATTGCGATCCTAGAGTAGTCCTCTATGATTTGTCTATAATAATCTATAATAACCAGCTAAATCTAAGAAACTTCTGATCTTTGCAATGTTCTTTAAGCATTTCTCACCTTACTATTGCTTTTATTTTACTGGGGGTCCACTTTAATCCCTTCTAATGATACTACGTGACATAAGAAAATCACCTCGTTCAACCAGAACTCAGATTTCTTGGACTTGGCATAAAATTTCTCCTTTTTCAGCCATTGTAAGGCTACTCTAATGTCCATTATAGGACTTTCTTTGTCTTTGGAATATACCAAAATATCATCGATAAAAGCTATTACCGAAGTATCCAACACGTCATTGAATACCCGATTCACAAGCTCTATAAAATATGTGGGTATATTGATCAAACCAAAAGACATGATCAGGAACTCATAATGTCTGTACCTAGTTTTGAAAGTCGTCTTCAGATTGTCACTATCTTTAATCTTCAATTGATGATGCTCCATCCAAGGTCGATCTTAGGGAATACCTTTGCACTTTATAACTGATCGAACAAGTCCTCTATCCATAGTAATGGACATCAATTCTTTATGGTGAAATTGTTCAATTTCTAGTAGTCTATACATAGTCAGACACTACTGTCCTTCTTCTTTACGAATATCACTGGCGCTCCCCGTGGTAAAATACGCAGTTGAATAGGACCTTTGTCTAATAACTCTCATAGTTGAGTCTTCTATTCTTCAACTCCGTAGAAGCATTCTATAGGTGCCTAACACAGGTATCGTTCTTTTATAGACATGACTCATATCCATCAATCATCTTCCTTCGCTATAGAATATAATCTAGATTTCATCATCTTCCTTCCAATAATTCCCTTATTAACTAAGCATCTTATCCACCAAGGTTGCGAATGTAAGAATCAAAATATTTATCCAAAAGAGATTCATTTCCTTCTTTTGAATTCAATACAATGACGATCATTTATTTTATCTAGTGGACCTAGATTTTAAGGATCAAGAGTAAATTTATAGTAATCCAAATGTCATCCAAAGGTCGTTAAGTTGCATGGTTGTCCAAATATATGGAAATAGAGCTTTTACAGTTCTTAACCTCATGGTTATTGGTTTTATCAAGTATATAATGCCATTGGTCAAGGTACTACAAGAGTAAATCTGGAGAAAAATTTGGGTACATCAATAACTCAGGCATAAATCTGAAAGATGTACACTTAATATGATTAAACCTTTAACTTTTCATTCAGTTCCTATCTCCATTCATGTTGTCGATCATGAGAGTAGCTTAGATTGGTATAATCAAGACTAATTATAAGGAAATAACATCTATAACTCCAATTGACAGGTTGAATCAAGACGGTATTCTGTTAAGGTACGAGGACTAGAATCTGGTATGTGCATCCTCTATAATCATAAGAGTAAGTCAATAATGCACCACATCCTATATAAACCTATCTAGTTATATGGCCATAATAGTTTTGATCCCTTGTTGAAAATGTACGAGGCTACATTGTCAGAAAACATTCCTCAACCCTTGTCGGATCATTCTGCCATGGTGTAGCTATCCTATACATCAGTGGTTTATAAGGGTAACCATCTTGATACACTTCTTGTTGTGCACTAAAATTTTACATTGGGGTGTGTGTTAGTAGGACATGCTATATAGTAGGCACTATGTTACGGCTAACATACGCTGGAGGTATAGTATTGCTACCAACTAGTACTATACTTGATCTGACCTAGAGGTATTGGTATAGCATTGGCAACTTGGATAGATATTACCATGGTAACTTACATAGCTGGTATCATCTATTGTTGCTTTTGCATTTCATCTGACCAAATTTATTACAATCGTGGCCATAGCATTTGGTGGTCTAGGTAGATTGGCTAGAGTGGCCTGGTTATTCACCACCTTTGATTTGCTCTAGTCTTATTATCATTATTTGGCATTTGCTCAAATGGATTCTCATTACCCATTCTCAACCAAAATAGTGGTGGGTCAGGTTGCGACCTCTTCTAAATGCTCAGCGGTGACAGGTCAGCGTATGAAGGGTCTTACTCAGAGTCTCCACATCACCCCATTGTATAGTTTTATCTCCTTTTATAGTTCCCTTATTTTTTTAATGTATGGCATTTGTTCTCCTATCTCTATTGGATTCCGCCCGAGATCATTCCCTTTACCTTTGCAGGGATTTAGGCATTACTAGCCATTTTCCTTCTTTCCCTATCATACATCGACTTTCACATATTGTAAGTACCAATTTGGTATTCTAATTTTTTTACTTTACAGATGCTTCCTTCTTGTTACTGTACTATATCCTTTGTATACTCAGGCAACTATCCGACTTGTAGATCGTACTATATATTATTTATTTATCGGGATACATTTAGATTTTCTTTTTCTTTTGTCTATATATACATATGGTTCCACCTTTAATATGTATATTATTTTCTTATTTAAGTTCTGTCTCAACCAGCATAGGTGCTTATGGTGTGTTTGTATTAAAGCTTTTAAGTTTATCCTAACTCAGTTCACGGACACGATCATGAATGTATTTGGGTTTGATTGACAAAGCCAGAGAGCTCTGATACCAAGTTGTCACACCCTAATTTTTGACTAACCAATGGTGTGATGAATTGTCATGAAAACTAATGGTTCAAACCAGGATTTTGAATAGGCTATGCCAATTATGTTAAACCAAAACACATTCCACAGTAACAATCAGAGATAACTGAGTAAATAGCAGAAGTCTTATTAGTAATGAACTGATATCTACATGATAAATAATTAAATGATTCAATTATCTTCAATTAACCAAAACATAATTAATACATATTACAAGTATCAAAAATATGAAAGATAAATACTAAGCATAACCACGGTGGAAATACTCGCTTGACGAGTCATAATCATCCTCCACAGCTTGCACATCCATACCCTCCATTTGTCCATACGTTGGCGTATTCATATAATCTTTAATGGTAACACCTACAACATCAGAAACTAAAAAGAATTGCACGCGTGAGGGTCAGCTATCCAACTTGAGCTCAGTGAGTTAACAAAACAATGCAACAAACATATGCATGCATTCAATTCAATCTTTGGTCTGATTTATAAGTTTACAATATGCTATAGAAATGTTTGGTGGAAACTCGCACCTCTATACATGAGTGTATGAATCTACCCAATGGATCAAACACCATTGTCATCCCACATGCACCGACCATGGAAAAGAGATAGAGCTAAAGTGTTTGGATCACACACCGCCAATACTTCCCCTGATGCCCTACCCATACCAACACGTAAGCCCCTATTGGCGAGGGCTTGCGAATTGGGCACGCAACTAACCATTCTTAATGCCATACAGTGTATCCAAGGCCTCACCCCAGTATCCCTCAATAAGTCCATAGAGATAGAGCTAAGGCCCCTTGGCAGAGTCAAAGACTATACTGTCCGAGACCACCTCCCCTGATGCCCTACGACGTAATAATTCTACTAAGGTAATGGCGATACGACAATGTAAGTGGGTAAGACTTAAGTAGAGATAGAGCTAGAGTCTGGTGACCAGGTCAGAGACCACCATGCCACGTCCTCCTCCTGATGCTCCACTCGTATCCAACACACTAACCACACACATACAATCACATGCATATTCCACATCATCATCATCATTATGTTATGAATAAACTAAATTAAATATGCATGAACAGTAATAGCAAAAATATTGGATGACATGTAAGGTGCACATTACAAGCATACAAGCACAAAATCAATCATGGCATTAGACTCAAATAAATAAACAGTTTGTTATTATCCAATTAGTTTAGGTCTTGTTCCCTCACCTGTTAGCAAAACTTGATCTCCTTCCAAGCCTTGTAATTCTCATTGAATTGATTTAATAACCTAAAAGTGATATGAATTTATGTTAGGGTTCATATGTAACATGTTACAGTAGTCAAAAATCGAAATAGAGCACTGATATGTGTCTGATTGGTCCTATGGCCTCATACTGTATCAATCGTAGCTGTGACCATATGATTTCTGAAATCTTCCCGAATGCCTATGGTCGATCCTCTAATCTGGCTGGTCATGCTATGGTCGACCATAGCTGTGACCTTGGGATTTCTGGTCACAGACTACATGCAATTTGAGTTCTTCCTGAGTTAAATCCTTTGATCTTCAATTGGATTTATTCTAAGATCATCCTATGGCCATCATTATTAGTTTCTTATCAACCCTAATCATCAAAATCTCTCTCCTCATAGTTCTCCTTAGGATTTTCTCAAGGAAATCACATGGATCATAATAGGTTGATATTGCCTATCTTCCATAGAAATCTTATTCCATAGAGTTTACATCTCTAGGGATTAGGTTCATACCTTTGCCTGTGATAGAGAGCCAATCTCTTCTCAGCAAGATCCTCTCCTTAACCTTTTCTTCTTCTCCATCTCTTCGTTCCCTTCCCTTATCTTTCTATAGGGTTTACTAATGTTCTAGAAGAGTGAAAAAGGGTTGAGGGACGTCCTTTATATAGAGAAAAACTCTCCATATAGAGTCTTCTTTCAATTAGGAAAGAACTCCTCCTCAAATTAGGAAAGTTCCCAACTCGGAGTCTGATCTGGAATCTCACGGTCGATGGCTATGGTTGTAGAACACATAAACCATAGGGTCAAAATCATTGACTGTGGGGTCCTAGATCCGTGATCTTCATTCTTACCATATGGTCGACCATACCTACCCAGGTATCCGATCATATGCATACAGTTTTGGTTGTTGAGTCGATTTTTATACTTGATTTGTGATCCACCTTCACACGATCCATCCACTTGGTCCAGCTATGATGGGAAGACCTAGCATGATACGATTAGACCAAGTTAGTGGAGTGCAGGTCTTACATCATGCATCTTGTTTGTGTATGTTAGATTCTCTTATTAAGATCGGTGATTGAGCTTATCCTTATGTACGTAAATTCTTTTAGATGTAGGTATGATGGATTGCGGCGCTATGGACGTTAGTGATGATGACGTTCATGATGAGATGTGCAAGTGTGACTATTGTGTCTACGGATAAATAATTTGAAAGCATTCGATAAACTTATTTGATTTAGTTTATTTTATTTGAATTTAGGGGCACGTTGCCCATATGGATAATTTCACTTAAGGACTTAATTATCTTACTTATCTATTCATACAACAGTTTAGGGATTAAATACTATTATTATCATTTAAATATTTCAGCTATTGTTAATTAATTATTTAAGACTTCTGTTACACTCTTGAACTAAAAACCATCTTAATTTGGAGGTGTGAATCATTAATATTTCCTATGTGATGTTATGTTTATTTGTTGGTGTTCCATATTCTGTGACCCTGAAAGGGGATTTTCAGTGCCCTAAATTAGTATGTAGAGATCTCGTCTATTGCATAGTACCGATACGTCGGGAATGAGGTGTGACAGATGTGACAAACTTTCAATGGGAGGATGTCACACTAACAATATCGATCAACCCTTCGATTGACTAAGTGAGCAAACACCTATCATGAATCTTTAAAATTGTAGTGTTCACCCAAGGCACCTTATAAGGGTTGGGATGTGACTCTGTCTTTAGTCCAATCTTGCAAACAATGTCTTTGGATACGGCATTGGTGCAACTACAAGGTCAATCACCATAGTGCAATGCTTGTCATTGCATCTCACCTTGGTTTGAAAGATGCTAATCCAATGCCAATCATCCTCTTAAAAAATTTTATGTGAGGTCAAAAGAGGATGAAGAATGCTCGACTGTTATTGCTCTCCCATCATTGCCGCTGCTTTCACTAAGCTCACGCTCTACCTCCAGATATACTATTTTGCTATTTCATTGCTTATATATAGCACTAGCCATGAGCTCTATCTTATCAGCAAAACGATAAGACAGTGAGGGCAGTAAACAGAGAAGTGACCATATCCCTTGCATGTGTAAAAGTCGTAGCTTGGACTAGACCTTTAGAGGAGGTTTATTTAAACCACAACCATGAGGTAGAGAATAAGGCCGGTTTGGATGTGACAATGCCAAGGTGGAAAAGTACTAACCAATGGCTTGCTGAATGTCTTCGTCGGTTGAGAAGGTTGCTTGATCACACTATCACCCCTAGTGATGGTGTTGTATTTTATTTATTTCTCAAACATAGAGTTTCAAAAATAAAAAAGGATGTATGGTATTTGGTTTGAGAGGGTGTCGAGGTAGAGCTAGTGAGGTTGGAACCGAAGACCTCTAGGTTTATGCCACAATATTGGTTGATCACTTTTCTTTAGTCCCATATGGGAAGTGAAAGAGGCTTTCGGGTACATTATATATAGTTTTGGGAACTATAAGGGATAAGGTTATTGTCACACCCCAATTCTGCACTATTCAGAATAGTGTGATGAACCGCTAGCAAACCAACGGTTCAACCAGGATCTCGAGTTGGCTATATCCATTTTATCTAAACCTCATACATCCACATTCATAATCAGAGTAAAATACACAATAGCAGAAGTCTTATAGTAAAACGAACTTAGAATCTAAATGTGATAATCATATTAAGGTATCAAATTATTTTGTTTCAACCGAGACATAAGTAAGTAAAATATCATTTACATTTCCTTAATAAATCCAAACAATAAAAGAAACTCTAATCGAATACGGATGAGTTGCACTCGCAACAGGAGTCATGCGTATCCTCTACATCTTCAGCTTCAATCGCCGCCACATGTCCATACGCTGGGGCATCAATATAATCTGCAACAGTGCTACCTGCATCATCAACTAAAAATATTCAACGTCGAGAGGGTAAGCACACATCACCGCTCAGCGAGCAAACAAAACAATGCAACAATACATATGCATGCAATCAATTCATATCTTTGGTCTGGTTTTATGTTTGCACTGTGCTATAGAAAGGATAGGTGGCCGCCGCACCTCTATGCACGGGAGTGTGGATACGCCCGATGAACTCTCACCGTCGCCCACAGCACCCACAATGGACATTGTACACGAAGGTCACGTTTATCGCTGCACAACTCCATACCAACAAATAAACCCCTGATGGCTAGGGCTGCAAACAGGGCTCGCTACTAACCAATCCTAATGTCAAACAATGTATCCAAGGCCTCACCCCAGCATCCCTCTGAGCACCCGTAGAGATAGAGCTAAGGCCTCCCGGTAGAGTATAGGACTCAAGGACCGAGACCCTCCTTGATGCCCTACGTCGCAATAGTTCTGCTAAGGTAATGACGATACGACGATGCTAATGCACAAGACTTGAGTTAGAGATAGAGCTAAAGTGCCCGGATCATATACCGCCTAACACTTCCCCTGATGCCCTACTCGCATCAAGCACACTAACCACACACAAACATTCACATGCCTATTCGTAGCATCAGTCATCATCATCATGTTATAAGTAAACAAAATTAAATATGCATGAACAATAATAGCAGGAATATTGGATGACATGTTGAATGCACATTACAAGCATATTCGTATAAAATCAGGCATGGCATTGGACTCAAGAAAATAAAAGTAGTTTATTATTAACTAATTAGTTTAGGTCTTGTTCCCTCACCTCAGCTTGCTAATAGATCCTCTTCCAAGCTTTAGAATCACCTTTATAATGTTATTATATTGCTAGAAGACCTAACAAAGTATATAAAATTTAATTAAAATTTATTCTAATTTTTAAAACCATTCTATTAACTGAGGGTCGGAGGTAGGGTCTGAGTTATGACCAATCCCTGGTGCGACCCTCCCCTAATCTGGACTTCCAGAACCCTGAGGGTCGATGCTCAGAATCACATAGGGTCGGATGGTCATCGACCCTCTGTGCGACCCCCTGTGGGTTTTGGTAAATTTTCCTCTTTTTAGTCCATTCTTCGTGTTTGGGGTCCTATGGCTTGCTCCTACAGTCCATTCAACATACATTCTATGGTCTAAAACCATGAATCATCCACCTATATAGCTTTTATGTATTCTCCCATGGTTTTCCATGGAAACCTAACCATGGGTTGATGGTTTGGGTTTCTCCGAGATCACACTCTCATCCTTATCTAACCTAAGGTCTGTAGAAATTCATGGAATTAGTATCCATACCTGGGAAGAATACTCCTTCTCTGCAAATTCTTCTCCTTTTTACTTTTTCTTCTGTTCCTTGTTTCTCTTCTTCTTCTCTTCCTTCTCTTCTCTTTCTCTCAATTCAATTAGGGTTGTAAAAGGAGTGAAAGAGGCTTAGGGACGTCCTATTTATAGGGTGGAAACTCCTAAACTAAGTCCCATTGAGATTTGGAAGGAATCCAATCGAAATTTGGAAACTTTTCTAATTTTAGTTTCGGGCGGCAACTGAGGGTCGATGAGAGGGTCGATGATCCCGTCGACCCTTGGTTTCCTACAGTGTCTGACCCTCCCTGTAAAACAGAGGGTCTGACTTTCTGTCTTGGGGGGTCTGACCCTCCCTTGCTGGGTATGCGACCCTCCCTTTAAATTAAGTATTTTTGGGTCAATTTGATACCTGGGATCACGATCTCCTTCACGCCCTTTGTTCATTCATCTCGTCCATGATGGGTAAACCTGGTTCAAGGTGGTAAGACCGGGTTAGTTTGATACGGGTCTTACAGTTATTTAAAGGGAAAACTCCCTCGTGGGTGAGGATGTGGATCTAATCGAGATTTATTTTTTTGGGAGCTGATTTATTTTTGGTTTATGTTGGGTCAGATAGGGTTCATCCCGTTTGACCCACACCGAACTGGTTTCATTGATTGAATAGGTATAACAACTATTTAAGGGGACACAATCTTACCAAAAGGGTTCGATCTGAATGCTTGGATTGGGATCAATCAATCCAAGCCATTAAGATCGTAAGGGCACATATGTTCAATGGAATAGATCCTTTGGGAAAAGGTCTGATCTAAACGCTTGGATTAGAATCAGACATTCCAAGCCTTTAGATCATACGGATGCTTTTGTTCAGTGGGACTGATCCCCTGGTAAGAGGTGTAATCTGAACCCTTAGATCAGGATCTAATGATCTGAGCTATTGGAATGAAAGGACTCACCTACATCAAAGGGTGCCTTAAAAGAGCATGTCCTACTCTATAAATAGGGAAGGGTAGAACCTTTATCGGACACGAATTTAAGAATTTAATGCTCTCTCTCTCTATCTATCTCTCTCTCCCTCTCTAATAGCCTATACCATATGCTGTCCCCCTGTTGAATTTACTGTTGGTTTTCATAAAAAAAACGGTTTTGCCTTTATCGATCATCTACATTTTCCTTAGCATTATTCTGAAGTACTCAAAGGGGCGCATTAGACTACTGCAGGTTTAATGCGGGATGCCGAAGCTATTTTATCTTGGAGCCAGATTTGCAAAACAACCTGGTTATTCCGTTGGGGAAAATTCTATCTTTAGGGCAGTATGGATTGTGATACGACCTAGCTTCAAATACATTATTTTGAGTATCTATTATAGTCTCCATCATTAGAATACAACTCTTTCCAAAAACAGATAAGTGACTTCTCATATAAGGTACTAATTAACATTCAAATTTGGGGAATGTTATAAGAATGGACACATCATCTACCCATGTGGCAAAATAGATTCCTTGTTACATTTAAAAAATAACCAACCTTTGTTACAATAACATTTCCCCATATATATATATATATATATATATATATATATATATATATATATATATATATATGTATGTATGTATGTATGTATGATCTGAGTGCTTCTCTTTAAGACTTATACAATGATTTTTGCATGCTATATGTTGTTACATGTAATTACTGAGATTACATGAGTTTCATTGCTCAAAGTTCATTAAGTAATTACATTAACAAATCTTTAAAAAAAAGGATAGTGTTTCATTTTATAAAATCACAAAGAGTGCAACAGCTGTAAGTTAGTATTTCATTAAAAAAATTCTTCAATAGGATTACGATTGATATATAGGATTTACAGAGGTAGATGTGGTTACAACTATGGATTAGTTTCAATGGGTCACGACTCTTGGGTATTATAATATGTGAGAGGCTGTTCTAGTTGATTGCATTCGTCAATGAGATCCAACGGTTTCCCCTGCTCCGATACATGTGGGGATGGTGAATTGGAGGGTTTCTTAACATCCCCCCACAAATCCAATGGACTAGGGAGGACGTTGTATTTGTCCTGAAGCTAATGAAGTCGAGCCATACCCAGAGGTTTGGTGAGTGAATTGGCTAGTTGATCTTGACTAGAGATGAACCGAACCATTAGGAGTTGATGCTGCACAAGGTCTCGAACAAAATGGTAGTCAATCTCGATGTGCTTGTATGAGCATGGAACATTGGATTAGAAGATAGATAGGTAGCACCAATGTTGTCACACCATAAGATGGGTGATAAGGGAAACTGGTAACCAATGTCATTAAGAAGATATTGAACCCAAGATAGCTCAACAGTAGAATTGGAGAAAGCCTTGTATTCTACCTCAGTGCTAGAACGAGCCATAGTTGGCTGTTTACAAGAACTCCAAGAGATGAGATTGCAGCCAAGGAAGATGGAATAACCCCCTGTGAAGTGACCGTCATCTGGACAGCTAGCCCAGTCAGCATTAGAGAAGGCCATGATTGTGGCATTAGGAGCACGGCTGTAGTGTAGACAAAGATCAAGGGTACCTTTTAATAGCGAAGAATTTTCTTAACAACTGTCTAGTAAGCCGTGGTGGGAGTCTAGAGAAATTGACAAACCTTGTTCATGGCAAATGACATGTCTGGTCTAGTGAAGGTAAGGTACTGGAGAGCACCTACAAGCTATGATAAATGGTAACATTGGGGAACATATCACCAGTTGTCTATGATAATGGAGGGGTGGTAGCCATTGGTGTGGCCACTAGTTTAGCATCATTCATTTTGGTGCACTGAAGGAGGTCCAAGATGTACTTTCATTGAGAAATGATTAAGCCATATTCTGTGTACGTACCATCAAGACCAAGGAAGTATTTAAAAGGGCCAAGATCTTTGACTGGAAATTTAGCTTGTAGTGGTGCTAGAATACTTTGAACGAGGACTTTCCTGTTGGAGACAATTAGTATGCCATCTCCATAGATGAGAAGTAGGATGATGTTGCCATTGTAGCTGTGAACAAATAAGGATGCATCAGCCTTCGATTTGGTGAAGCCAAGAAAAACTAAACGAGAGCTTAGGTGAGAGTACCACGCCCAAGGTGCTTATTTAATCCCATACAGCGCCTTGTTGAGCTTACATATATGGTGGAGATATTGAGGATGAGAGAAACCCAGGGGTTGCACCCTGTAAATATCTTCAGTCAAGAAGCCATGTAGAAAAGCATTTTTTATGTCAATTTGGCAGATATACCAGCCATTCATCGTGGCAAGGGCAAGAATAGTCTGCACAGCTGTGTGTTTTATGACGGGGCTAAAGGTATCCCCATAGTCAATGTCTGCTTGTTGGTGGAAGCCCTTTGCTACTAGGCGAGCCTTGTAGCTCTCAAGGGATCCATCATCTCTATGATTTCTTTGAAATACCCATTTGCATCCTAACAAATTATGGGTAGGTGAGGGAGGCACTAGGGACAATGTACCATTTGTAAGAAGTGCATTGAACTCATCATTTATAGCTGCATGCCACTTATGGAACTGGACATCATCTGTAAAGCAGGTCGGTTCATGAGGCTGAGCATCAGAGAGGAGAGCATGAGAGCTTAAATGATAGGCATCCCATGCAACAGTGCTATCCGATCACTGTTTTGGCCTTCAAATGCCTCTTTGGGCATGGGTACTATGAGGATTGGGAGGGGGAGTCAGGTTGGATGGCAAGGTTTTAGGTGGAGGGGGTAAGGAAGGAGGGTGAGGTGTCGGTGGGAGGTAGTAAGGGAGGGGGTGAGGTGTCAGGTGGGTGGTGTAGTGGAGGTGGGGAGTCATTGGGTGGAGGGGGTAATGAAGGAGTGGGTGAGGTGGAGGATGGAGGTAGTAAGGTAGGGGGTGAGGTGTCGGGTGGGTAGTGTAGTGATGGTGGGGAGGCATAAGTGGAGGGGATAATGAAGGAGAGGGTGAGGTGGTAGATGGAGGTTGTAAGACCCACCTCAAAATCCTCATGATTTGGATCTCTCTGTATCGGGTCTTATTGTGCTAACCCTTTGCACCCGGTCTTGTAGCCACCTATATGATATGGGTCAGCGCTTTAGGTCACCTAGGAACACTAGATCATGTGGAAGGAGGTACTTGAAGCCTAAGAAGCGTTACCATCAAATTGGACCCATGAAACTAAACCCAAATTTGTTTTAAGCTCAACCGGAGGCATGATCAGATGAATGTTTCTCTATTTGACTTCCACTGGTTGAACAAGAGTGGGACACTCTCTCTCTCCATGGGTTGATATAAATAAAGAGGTCCTTCTCATTGGCTACCCTGAGTGTGAGAGTGTGTGAGGGGAGAACCTTCGAACGTGAAGCTTGGAGCTCAAGCTTGGAACCCAAGATCAAGCCTCGATATCCTTGAGGTAGGTTTCCTTCCTTTATCCCCTTCTATTTATTAAGAGGAATGTATGTGAGACCATAGTAGAAGCTCACCATTAATGACCTCCATAAATGTAGACTAAAACTTACCCTAGAAATGTAGATTTTTACCCTCTCAATGAATGGAGATGATAATGGAGTCTAAATGACTCCCATTGTGTCCAAGGATAGTAGGTATGTGTTTCCCACCATTTAGAGTAAAGGAAACCATAGTAGAAAACCTTTCCCAAAGAAAAAAACCTTCTTTAGTTACTGTTTGGCTTCTGGGCTAGAACTAGAGGTACGAACCAGTAGACTGGTAGTGGCCCTAATACCGGTTAACTTATGACCAATCCTCTACTGGGGCAAATACCTTGACATGTCAAACTAAGTAATAGCTGGAGTCACATACCCGGAGTCTTGTAACCGGTGCCACACTAACTGGTACCACGTGACCGGAAGAACGACCCACTGGGTACGTTACACCAGTTATGTTCATGGCACCATTGGCTATGCCTCCGCGTAGGCTTAATTACAAGCAGAGCCAGTTCTGGATGACAGATCACCTGGCCTAGCTTCTGAATAATCTACTGGAACCCTCACTACTATAAACAATATATGAACTGGATGACCAATCGGGTGATCAATCATCTGATCTATCTTCCGGTTCAGTATACGTAAGAAACAACTAAGTGTTAATCAGCCTCGCTTATCGGTGGAACACCTAACCGGTTCTATCTACCGGTTTAGTTTTTTTGACTCATGAGCCTAGGAATGATTAAAAAGACCTACCTTTCGGTTCTTGGCTTATTTTGGGACCCGTACATGGACTCTAAGACTTGTTTATGCTAGTTTAAAAGATGTTCACAAACCTAATAAAGCTTATTTAATTAAATGAGGTAAAACAGCATGGGTAGATGTTGAAGCATTTTATCAACTTCAAAATTCTTCAACACTACTGGTGTCTACAGGTAAGGGGTCGGGTCACGTAGAGTTTGATCATGTGATTGCTGCGTGTGCATTTAATTTTATTATAACATGTCATCTAATAAACTGTATAACTGTTCATGCATTTGCATGTAACTATAACTATGTATGTTTATAGTTGTTGTTACCTTGGTAGAGGTATGGTAAACCATGGGAGTGGGGATCTGGGGTTATCTTTAAGGAGTAGTTGTTAATGTCATTTACGTACATAACCATGTATAATGGTGCATGCGACATATTAGAGTATGGGCATATGTATTATGTTGGTTTGTCGGTATCTTAGTGGAGACACGGTGATCCATGGAAGTAGGGATCCAAGGTTTTCTGTAAAATGCCACCCATGTATGGTGGTTCATGTAATGGGTGACTTCATGAATCACGTTGGGAATGATTGTACCTTAGTAGAGGCATGACGAACCATGGGAGTGGGGAGTCAGGGATCTTTGTTGGGTGCAGTATTGTTTGAGATCATGTATGATGGGCATGTAGCATATGGGAGTACAATACACGGGCCTTGTTGGCATGCTATACTCTAGTGGGGACATGGTTAGTCCATGGGAGTGGAACAGAGATTCTTGCTAGAGTGTGGTTTTACTTATTGCATGCACATGCCATGTTGGATGATTGATTGATGTGGTTATGATTGTGTTATGGGGTAAATGATCGTATGTCATATGGGAGTACATAACACAACCATATATCCGATTACACCTTAGTGGGAGCACGGTCAGTCCATGGAAGTGGAGAGAGGATCTCTACTGGGGTGTAACCCTTTTATTATTATGTTTCATTACATGTATCAAGTTAGTCAAGTAATTTATGCTTTAGTGAGGGGAATTTAATCCAGGCATTGTGGTATGAATATATATCATCCAGGTGATGGGGTACGGAGTACTTAGGCGGTGGGGTATGGGTATGTATACTCAGCCAGTGGGGTACCGGATAGTTGCTCAGGTGGTGGGGTACGGGGTAGATCCTCACTAGGGTAAAAGTCGACCATGATTTGCATACACATTTGTATGACACTCATAATTGCTAATTTATTTTCTTTTGTACTGTATTCATAAATTATTGCATTGGATTCTCGCTGAGCTAGGATGGGAGCTCACCCGTCGATATCAAATTTCTTTTAGCTTTGATTACTAGTACTTTTTCTATTGCTACAGTCATGGACCCTAATGATGTAGAGGGTGCTTCTCTTGGTAGGGTTCCTCTGAAAGATCATTCCAAGGACTGTACCTGTAGGGATTGCATCTACAGAACCTGAGTCAGTGCCTTGCCTCTTTGATTTTGCTGTCTGTGGATAGATGATGGTTTGGTCTATCCACTGTGATATATTCGGACTTACTCTAGTTAGTAAAAGGGGATGTATGTATTATTAAAGATATTGTGAATCGGTTGTAATGCATAATAGATTTATGATATTAAAGTATCACTAGTTGGCATCTTGTTCCGTATTATGATTCCACTGCACTAATATTTCACTGTAAATATTGTTAATTACTATTGATTATTATAGATATTGTTTGTGTAGACTGTGGGGTTTGGTAGTAGAGCATTTTGGTTGTCGGTCACTGGAAGATTTGGATTGTCTCGTGGACGACTCAGATATCACGTGCGACTCCCCAGAATGGGTTGTGACAGAAGTACTAAGGGAGGTGGTGAGGTGTCAGGTGGGTGGTGCAGTGGAGTAGGATGTGGATGGTGAGGTCGAGTAAGTGTAGTTGGGAGAGAGGGACCAAGGGCGGTGGTGCTATGGGGTTAGGGACAGGTAGGGATGCTGTGGGGGTGTTAGATGTGTTGGTACGAAGAGGGAAATCAGATTCATCAAATACCACATCCCTTGAAGTGTACATGCGTTTGGTGTCCTGGTTGAAGCATCAATATCCTCCATGATATGGACTGTACCCAATGAAAGTACAGTGAGTGGATCTGAACTGGAGCTTGGAGGAACTGTATGGCCGTAAGTAAGCGTAACATGCACATTCAATTGTATGAAGTGTTGAGTAGTTTGGCACCTGTCCAAAGAGTTTTTCATAGGCCGTGGCAAGCCCAATAGCTGCAGATGGTAATCTATTAATTAAAAAACTAGCAGATTCAAAAACTGAACCCCAAAAATACATTGTCAAGGAACCGTGAGCCATGATAAAGAGGCCCATATTGACAATATGACGATGCTTATGCTCAACTGAGCCATTTTGTTCATGAACATGAGGGCAAGATAGCCAGTCTTCAATCCTACACTTTGACAATCCAGATGAAATATAGCAGAATTAACCACCCCAATCAAACTGTAATGCATTAATTTATTTGTCTAATAAGCGTTCAACATGAGATTTAAATTTCACAAAGATTGGAAAGGCCGCATTCTTAGACTTTGGTAAAAATAACCATGTAAATTTACTGTAATCATCCACAAATGTCATGTAATAATGATGTCCACAAGACGATAAAATTGGGGCTGGTCCCCATAAATCCGATTGCACAAGTTCCAAAGGAGTTGTAGTAACTGAAAAATTAGAAGGAAAGGAGAGATGGATTTTCCCTTGTTAAAACAAACCACTCACTGACTGGAGAGTATGACCGGTAATAGGAAGGTGATGATGATGGATGATGTGTCGGGTAAGTTGAGCAGACGGGTGACTGAGACTTCCGTGCCAGCAATCATGAGAGTCACGAGCAGCACAAAAGACGACTTTGTTGTAAGAAGAGAAGGGAGAAATTTGTAACTGATAGAGACCATTGCTAGTTCACCCTTGGAGGTGGATCTACTCTGTGATGGGGTCCTTTACACAAAACCACGTCGAATGAAATTCAAAATATACATTATTATCTTTAGAAAACTAGCTCACAGAAAGAAGGATCTTTTTGATGGATGGAACATGTTGAATATCCTTGAAAATAAATTGGCGACTGTGAGTAGATAGAGAAGAAGAACCAATCTTTTTTATAGGCAAACTTGTACTGTAAAACCTATACCCAAAAAACCCAGCCTAACTTGGATTTTCTTACTATGCTGGGGTTTTTCACCACTGATGAACACGACCCAATATTCACTCGATGACCAACTCAAACCAGGTACTAACCAACTTGGTACTATTTTAAATTTTTAGTTTTAAGTGCTCTCAGATTGGGCCCCAGTCGCGATAACCGTTCACTTGAACCGATATCAGTCTAAGCTGGATACGGCAATTGGTTAAGCAAAAAAAGTCTTCCCGTGAAAGTAAGTTTCAAAACTCCATTACAAGGTCGAGTGAGAATATTCCCTGGACCTAAGGAAGACCCCAATGGGTCCCTGTCATACCCCAATTCTAGTCTAACTAGAATAGTGTGATGAACCACCAATAAACCAATGGTTCAATCCGGATATTGTATAGGTCGTTCCCACCATATCAAACCACACACACATTCCATGAAAACAATCAGAGGTAATAAACAAATAAGCGAAAGTCTTATAGATAATGAACTGAGTGTCTAACAATGATAATAAATAATTAATCTAATTATCTCCAAAACTCAAGACATAAAAGTAAATAATCCATTACATGTTCCATTAATCAAATATAACTAAACTAATAAAAAATGCAGTGGTTGCACTCGCATGATGAATCATGCGCATCTTCAACAGCTTCTACATCCATGGCAGCAATGTATCCATACGACGTTGCATTCATATATTCTTCAATAGTAGGACTTGCATCATCAACTAAAATATTCGACGTCAAAAGGGTGAAAACACATCACGGCTCAGTGAGTAAACAAAACAATGCAACAAACATATGCATGCATTCAATTCATATCTTTGGTCTGGTTTTTAGGTTTGCAAAGTGCTATAGAAAGGTTTGGTAGCCCCCGCACCTCTATACACGAGTGTGTGAATCTGTCCAATGGATCAAACACCATTGCCATCCCACATGCACCCACCATGGAATAGAGATAGAGCTAAAGTGTCCGGATCACACACCGCCAACACTTACCCTAATGCCCTACCCATACCAACATGTAAGCCCCTATTTGCGAGGGCTTGCAAACTGGGCTCGCAACTAACCAATCTTAATGCCAAAAGTATATCCAAAGCCTCACCCCAGCATCCCTCAATACGTCCATAGAGATAGAGCTAAGGCCCCCCGACAGAGTCAGAGACCACACTATCCGAGACCACATCCCCTGATACCCTATGACGTAATAGTTCTGCTAAGGTAATGGTGATACGACGATGTTAGTGGGCAAAACTTGAGTAGGGATAGAGCTAGAATTTGGTGACGAGATCAAAGACCACCATGCCACTTCCTCCCCCTGATGCTCCACTAGGATCCAACACACCAACCACATATAATTACATGCCTTTTCTAAGCATCATCATCATCATCATGTTATAAATAAATATAATTAAATATGCATGAGCAATAATAGTAGGAATATTGGATGACATGTGAGATGCACATTATGTAAGACCAGTATCGAACTAACCGGTCTTACGACCTTGTACCAGGTCTACCTATCATGGTCGAGCCAAGTGAACCAAGTACGTGAAGAAACCACAAGACCAGGTATGAAATTTAACTCAAAAAGAGTCAAATATGAGTGTGTGGTCGCATGCCTAGACAGGTATGACCGACCCCACCTCAAAAGAGTTCAACCCATGACTTTTGGTCGTGGGGTCGCATGTTTTAAAGAACGTAGAGTCGATGGATTCTGCGACCATACATCCGACCCTACGGAAACAGTCAAAAACCAAAAATTAGGAAACCTTCTTAATTCGAATGGGGTCTTGCCTAAACTCATTGGGGCATATTATGGAGGGTTTTCCTCTATAAATAGGACGTCCCTTAGCCTCTTTCACACTTTTAGAACCCTAATTGAAAGTAAGAGAAAGAGAAGAGAAAGAAGAGAAGGAAAATTGAAGAAGAAGACCAAGGAAGAGAAAAGTTCAGAGAAAACTCTGAATCTCAACAAACCTAAGGTATGAACCTAATTCCCTATATGAATTAAGAGCCTAGAATAGTTCATGAAGAAGATAGGATTAGGAGAAACCCAAATCATCCATCCATGGACAAATTATAAGAGAATCCATGGAGGAAATCATTGTGGACAACGGAAAGTGAATAAAAATTGTAGTTTGAGCCATAGAACGATCATAGGAAGGACCATGATGGTGAGCCAAAGGATTCAAACAAGAAGGAACAGACTTAAGAGTGAAAGGTCGACCAAGAACACGTGTGGTCGCACATAGGGGCGAATGATATCCAACCCCATGAGACCTACATGATCGACCATATGCCCTCTGGAAGTTCCAAGGAGGGTGTGGTCGCACATAGGGTCAAAGTATGTTCGACCCCACCTACGACCCTACACCCTGGGGTCATAGAAATTGAGACCCTAGGTGCTACCCTTCCTTGCAACCCTACACCATGTGGTCGGAGAACTGAGACCCCAAGTGCTACCCCACCTGCGACCCCTCACTTTCTGTTAGTCTAAACATATTAGAATTAATTTTAATTAAAATCTATCGACTTGTTAGGTATTTCTAGTGATTTAAAAGTAAATTATAAAGCTTGAACGAGGATCAAATAGCAATCAAAGGTGTGGGAACAAGATCTAAACTAATTGGCTAATAATAAACTATTTTTATTTATTGAGTCTGATGCCATGAATGATTCTATGCTTGTATGCGTGTAATGTGCATTTAACATGACATCCAATATTTCTTCTATTAACGTTCATGCATATTTAATTCCATTTATTTATAACATTATGATGATGATCATGCTAGGAGTAGGCATGTGAATCTTTGTCCTCACAGTGGCTACTTCACTGGGGATATAAACGTCAGCTCCTAAATGAAAACTTTCCTCGTGGGAATTGGATGCTAGCTCTTAGGATACTATATTTATGCTTATATAATTTTTCTTTGGGGGGAATGGGTTCAGTCACACATTCGTGCGAGTAGTCGAACCTAGTCCCATGCATATGGGGCAGCCCGCTAGGCGAAATACACAACCTTGGCTTGTACTTTGTGAGACCACGATCGGCGAGCAGCCTCTAACAAGCTTTTCTTGGGTCCGCCTGAGAATGCGTTATGCTACTCCACGTCCCTTGGATCCTTGCAACATAGTATATAAAGGGATTGGGGGCCCATTATTCATCGTGCATTCGGTGATAGGTTACCCCATCCTTGTTAAGGTGACCTTTTCTGTCCTAACCCAGTTTGTAGCCCAATGATTGTTATTTTTGGTTCATCCCTGAACCGACCCACTAAAATCTGCTTTACCATGACATCCATGTTCGAGATGTCGAAGTTCTGCCCCTTTTTGTCCTCAACTGGTCAACATGTTAGAATCTACACAATGAGCATCTTGAACTGTCACCCATTGGGAGTATGAGGCATGTATACACCTGTTCTACATCATAGTAGATAGTCACTATACACCCTCCATTAAGTAAGCTCGATGTGTCGAATCTCTCATTGTTAACACGTTGATTTCGAAAAACGAATAGAAAATCCCTGTCAAGACATAGATACCATGGTCAAGAAGAAAGGTACTAGTTTGTTCATCTATGAACCGCTTTTGCTAATCATCCCTAATAAGGATGATGGATTAATATATCCATTTCAATTTCATCGAATTTGGTGATCCAATTGGCCAGACCTTGGTACCACTGATTATTCATTTTGGAATCACAAGGTCCCAAGACTGAACACATGGCTTAATCAAATTCAATTAAATTGACTCGGATAATGTTTACCCAATCGCCCTTATGAGGGAGCTAACTTTGTTGGTTAAGTTATCTTTGATTGAGTATGTGACTTCTTCCATTCCTCTAGATGTCTAGAATCTTGATATTTCTCCATTGGGTTACAATGCCTTTGGAAAAAAAATCAATCTACAACCATATCCACCCTGTTAGGCTGAGAGGCCCCTACAACTAAGAAATTTTCTTGATCTCCCACCATGAGATCCATCCATGTTATCTTTCTAAATGAATCAATGGAAGCCATGAATCTTGATCTTGATTGAACATCAAATTTTATAAGAGATGAGGCAACCAGATTTGGGAACACAATCACTAACTCAGTCAATCTGGTGCAATAGAGCATTCAGTTTAGGTAGCGACAAGCACCTATACTTGAAAGGTTTACAATATTCCTGTACAGTTAGTCCCTGGGCCTACTCAAATATCATATTCAGTTCATCTCATAATCAATGAGAGTTTTAGCCCCAAGGAAAATCCAATCACTATTCTCAATGTACCTCAGAATTAAGGAAAGATTCAGCCCACAGGAAAATCCTCATAGTTCTCGATTCATCTCTGAATTAAGAAAAGATTCAGCCCCTAGGCAAATCCAATCATAGTTCTCAATTCACCTATGAATTAAGGAAAAATTCAGCCCCTAGGCAAATCCCATCATAGTTCTCGATTCATCTCTGAATTAAGGAAAGATTCAGCCCCTAGGCAAATCCAATCACCGTTCTCTATTCATCTCTGAATTAAGGAGAAATCATCCCCTAGGCAAATCCAATTATAGTTCTCAATTCATCTCTGAATTAAGGAAGATCTAGCCCCTAGGCAAATCCAATCATAGTTCTTAATTCATCTCAAAATTAAGGAGAGATTCAGCCCCTTGGTAAATCCAATCACCTTCTCGATTCACCTCTGACTTAAGGAGAGATTTAGCCCCTAGGTAAATCCAATTATTGTTCCCTATTCACCTTTGAATTAAGGAAAAGGAAAGATTCAGTCCCTAGGAAAATCCAATTATTGTTCCCTATTCACCTTTGAATTAAGGAAAGATTCAGCCCCTAGGCAAATCCAACCATTGTTCCCTATTCACCTTTAAATTAAGGAAAGATTTAGCCCCTAGGCAGGTCCAATCATCATTTTGATCATCTAGAATTAAGGAAAGATTTAGCCCTTGGTAGATTCAATCACATCCAGTTCATCTCAGAATTAAAGAAATATTCAACCCTAGATTCAACCACCATTTCTGGTTCATCTCAAAACTAAAGAAAGGTTCAGCCCCTAGGCAGGTCCAATCCTTATTTCGGTCATCCAGAATTAATGAAAGATTCAGCCACTACGCAAATTCAATCACATCTAGTTCATCTCAGAATCAAAGAAATATTCAGCCCCAGATTCAACCACCATTCCTGGTTCATCTCAAAACTGAAGAAGGGTTTAACCCCTAGGTAGGTTCAATCATCACTCCCAATTCACGTTAGAGTGGAGGAGACATTTGGCCCCTAGGCTTTTCACCCTTCACCTCCTGTTTAGGTTCCGGTTCATGTCAGAACTGGGAAAAGTTCCATTCATTTGAATTTAATTAGCCACTAGGCTTATCCAACCATCAACTTTGGTTAGGGTTCCGGTTCGTGTCGGAACTAGGAAAAATTCCATTCATCTGAATTCAATTAGCCACTAGGCTTATCCAACCATAAACTTTGGTTAGGGTTCCAGTTCATGTCAGAACTAGGAAAAATTCCATTCATCTGAATTCAATTAGCCACTAGGCTTATCCAACCATCAACTTTGGTTAGGATTCGGATTCATGTCGGAACTATGAAAAATTCCATTCATCTGAATTCAATTAGCCACTAGGCTTATCCAACCATCAACTGTGGTTTAAGTTCTGATTCATGTTGGAACTAAGAAGAGTTCCATTCATTTGAATTTATTTAGCCCCTAGGCTTGTCCAACCATCAACTTTGGTTCAGGTTCTGATTCATGTTGGAACTAAGAAGAGTTTCATTCATCTGAATTCAATCAGCCACTATGCTTATTCAACCATCAACTATGGTTCAAGTTCTGATTCATGTTGGAACTAAGAAGAGTTCCATTCATTTGAATTTAATTAGCCCCTAGGTTTGTCCAACCGTCAACTCTAGTTCAAGTTCCGATTCATGTTGGAACTAAGAATGGTTCCATTCATATGAACTCAATGTGAGCATGAGTTAGCCTCTAGGCCTGTTCAACCATTACCTCTGGTCCATGTTCCATTTCATGAAGGAATCGAAGAGATTTTTAGTCATTTCAACTCAATCAATCCATCATCTCTAGCAATTAGAGTCCAATCCATGATTGTCATCCTTGGACTTTATCAATCGGAGCCCAACTCAAGTAATCCTCGCCTTTAGCAATTAGAGTCCAATCCATGATTGTCATCCTTAACCTCTATCAATCGGAGCCCAACTCAAGCAATCCTTGCCTCTAGCAATTAGAGCCCAGTCCATGACTGTCAATCTTGATCTCTATCAATCAGAGACCAATTCAAAGTCAACCCTGTCTCTATTAATCAGAGACCAACTCAAAGTTAACCTTGTCTCTATCAATCGGAGACCGATTCAAAATCAATCTCTGGCTCTGTCAATTAGAGCCCGATCCATGTCCATCATAGCCCAGTGCTACAAGTTAGGATTGCTCGTCAAGAATGGAAAATGAAAAGCATTCCTCATTGCCTGTCACTAAAGATCAATTCCAGATTCTAGAGTCATCAGGAAAACATGAAACTTCAGCTATGATAGTGTTATCCCATCACGGCCATTTCTGCCCCATTGGCCAAGAAAATGCTAGAATCCAAAGAGTTGCCCTAATATTTATCATTTTTCTAAGTGGAGGAATGAAATTTTTTTGAGCAGTAGGTTAGACCAAAGAAGAGATCCAATGTACCCTAGGCTAGGATAGAAACCAGAATCACTGCTAGGGAATGGTCCAATGATGAAACCCTTAACCCATAAACTAGGACATAAACCAGATTGAACCTGGACCCAAATTAAGTGCAGTCCAATGAAGAAAGCCAATGACCCCTGAACTAGGGCATGAACTGGATTGACCTTGGGCCTGAATTGGGTATGGTTCAATGAGGAAAGCTCTTGAGCCCTAAGTTGGTCATTAACCAAATTGACCTTGGACCCAAATTGAGTGCGGTCCAATGAGGAAAGCCCTTAAGCCCTAAGTTGGGCATGAACCAGATTGAACTTGGACCCAAATTAGGTATAGTTCAATGAGAAAAGCCCTTGAACCCTATGTAGGGCATTAACCAGATTGAACTTGGACCCAAATTGAGTGCAGTCCATTGAGGAAAGCCATTAAGCCCTAAGCTAGTCATGAACGAGATTGACCTTGGACCCAAATTGAGTGTAGTCTAATGAGGAAAGCCATTATGCCCTAAACTGGGGCATGGACCAAATTGATCATGGACCTAAACTGAGAGTGGTCTAATGAAGAAATCCATTGAACCCCCCAAGCCGAGGCATAAACTAGTCTAATCTTGGACTTAAAAATGGTGTAGTGCGATGGCGATACCCCTTGATCCCCAAGTTGGGGCATAGGCTAGAATGATTATGAACTCAACTAGAAGCAGTCCATTGATGAATCCCTTGAACCCCAAACTGAGTCATAGACCAGAGTAACCTTGAGCTTAAAAAGTAATAGTCTGGTTATGAATGGATCCCAAACTTAAGAAAAAAAAAGGTAAGAATTGTATGGAACCCTGAAAGGTAGGCATCTTGCACCTATTGATAGAGGGGCAGGGGCATGATGAGTCCTACAATTAGAGGTCTGAAGGAAAATTTATTCCCACAACGACTAAAGGTGGTCGTCGAAGGAGTTATGCCCAACTGGGGCCGCTTGGACGAACTAGTTGTTTCAACTTTCTATTATCGGTATTCGATTGGTCATCCATGTCTAGATCCAAGATCGATATGCTTGTTGATAAGTCCAGTCCAATCTGTCATGTAAATAAAAGAAAATCATCACGTTTGAGATTTCAAACTCTATGCTTTGTCTCTTCCATACATTTCCTCCCAGTTTCATACATTCTCCTATTCTACGTGCGCAGTCAATTCTGACTCTAAAGATGATTGAAATAATGAGCCATCTCTTGAGCTTCTATGCCACCTGGCCTCTTAAGAAAGAAAGGTCCAACCCGTCTGGGAAAGCTTTAAATGATCAATCAGGAGACATAAGAGTACTCTCAAGAAACATGTATTGGAGAAGCTGTCATTTATTTTACCTATGAAAAGATTCTAAGGAAAGCATTAGATAGTAACAGATTATACCAACAGGTCAGTCAATCAGTACAAATGAGTGGAGGATAGATGTGCCACCAAAAGGATATAAATTTCAAAGTTCTTACAAAGTACATCATCTGCAATTAAGAGATACATGATGAATGATCAATCTTAAAATCAAAGAATGAGGTCATAAGAATACCACAAAAAAAAATCAAGCCTATGTTTTATCTACATCAATAATGGGAGGTAGTCGCATCAGATAGAAAGTGATGATTAACTTCTAGAGGACAGCATACAGATTCACCGTTTAGATCAAATTAGATACTAGATGAGCAGTCACAAATGTTCATAAAGTTTACAGAAGATCATAATACTAACTGGGGCAAAGATGTTCTATCTGATTGGAAATGTTTGGAAGAAGAAGATTCAAATCCAATATTGAAAGTCATGATTCAACTTTGCGATCAAGCGAAGCACTACATTATGTGGCCTCCACATCCAAAAAAAAAAGAAAAAAAAAGAAAAGAAAATAATAGGATGTTGAATGGCATTGGAGCTTGACAGTAAGCCAATTGTTCCTCTCACTTTAAGAAGATGGTAGTTCTAATCAAAGCCTGATAGCAAGTTCGATCGTTCTTCGAGATTCACAGCATGTTGGATCGGATTTTTGATTTTGGCCAATTACATCCCGCCTTTATAGGAGAATCTCATCACTTCTTCATCATCAGAGAAAGATTTCTCATCGGCATTTGACTCTCTCTCTCGTCCATCAATCCGACGGCCTTCCAAAGAGTCTATCATAAGCCCTTCTTTTGAGTATCAGTTTTTATGGCATTGTATCTCGTGATAATGTCATCATTTTATGTATAAATTCATGAATCTGGCTGAAACTCTCATCTGTCGTTCATTACATCTGATGCCTTCCCAAAGGTTCCCATAAGCTCTTCATTTTTTAAGCCAATAAAATGGGATCTTCTCGGTAAGATAAACCCATTCTACAAAAATAACCAAACACTCTCCCAATGGTAGACCCATGTGGACAGTTTCACATCAGTCCTCTTGGACCTTCAACATCAATACTTGTCAACAAACCTAAAGGTTTCAGGCCCAGATATGATTGTGACTGATTCAGAATCTCAATGTAGCTTGTTGAGACACGTGTTCCATCTGAACATCTCCAAGAAGGGAAAACATAATTTGGAACCATTTTTAATTTTGATGTGGGATTGCATTTCCCTAAGGTCACTTTTAGTAATGATTCAAATTGCTGCCCACCTATCAATGCATGTAGGTGTCAACTTAAATAGTGGGGCAAGGCTATCCATTTGACATGAAAGTCATGCCGTTCGGATTTCCCCTATGTGTTTCAAACCACTGGATAGGACCATAATTTTGGCAATATCCTCACCATATCAGGACTCTTTATTCAACCCAAGACGGGGTTTGCAAAAAGAAAAAATGAAAAAAATAAAGGGAAGAAAAGAAACCTCAGCAAGGAAAAGCAACCCAAAAAACCTCAATGGGCAACCCATAATACCTCAGTGGGGATAGGCGACCTAATGCAACCCTAAGTCATTGCCCTCATTGGCCCTTCATAGAAAAACTCATTGGTTCATGTGGACAAGTGTCATACCCAGTTTACCCTCCATAAGGAAAGAAACCACTTTTGCTCTCCAGTGAATCATACTCAGAGGAGTTTAACAAACCATCATCTGTTTGCCTTTTGGGCTCGATAGCATTGCCTTTCAATAGTATTCTATCTTCAAATCCTTTTGTCACGAGAGCAAATTCTCATGGCCTGGTTACGAATGTAGCCAAATTCATCAAATCATCAGCCCCCTCATTTTTCAAGAATCAAGAAGGGTTTATCTAAGAAGTCACTTTCTGCAATCAATCTGTCAATCTTCCCTTGACCTTGGAAGCATGGTCAAATTCTAGATGCAATCCAGATTCAACCTAGTTCCAACTATGTTAGATTGCATGTTTCCTTCTATCTTGCCCTTAGCACACTATAGTAGCGGTCTGTCACAACATGCAGACACTGGGGCATAGATATACCATATGTAGAGGAATTGAACTTGATCATGAGCATTACATCTAGGATTCATTGTCTAGTCTGAAGTCACTGACTTTCCTAGTCAATAGAAGTAGGTCCGTCCAAGTTGGTTTTTGCCAATTTCTCAGTTCTCCCAATCCTGTTGATGAAGAAAAACCAATGTGGTCGCTCACCTATTAGGATTTGGTCACCAAATTCTTTGAAGGAACACTTCAAATCCTTTGCTCCTCGTGCCTACTTTGGGGCCATGGTTCATTCATCATTCAAAATTGATACAACAATGTATTAAAGCCTTAAGCTTTTCATGAGCCTAGATCAAGGGCCAAACCCATGTCACATCTCATCGCCGCTTGGCTGTTCTACCAATTCGGTCAACCATAGTGCACAGTCAAAGAACATAGTTGACCAGGTGCCCCTCGACAGTTTAACACCAAGGTCAATCAATGTGGTTAGAGATTGTCAAGCTCCCCTCATTCTTGTCCAAAATCCTCGCTAGAGTCTCTTTCATTCCAAAATCCAACAACACCAATGTTGACTGAAGAAAATCATCACATTAAAATTACATGGAACCTTTCCAAGGGAGCAACCAAGTCATCCCTACTGTGCTGAAATTGAGTCAAACTTTCAGTAATAGGTCATAGATGATAAATTTCAAATCTAGGTATCATGCCAGCAAAGTCCATGACACTATTTCCATTGATGCCATGTTTTATGCCTTTACCAACAAAGCAGGGGCAAAAACATTGGAAAACTGCCAAGGAATTCACCATCATTTCAAATATGCCTAGCACTCTATAGGTTCAAAAGACTTCCAAGATGGATCAGATTTCAACCCTAAAGGTTCAAAGTCAACAAGAACTTCTTGTATTGGTCACTTTCGAGCATCCTAAAGGTTCATAGCAACAAAGCTACTTAAGAGGATATTCTAGTTTCCATTCCTGAAGGTTCATATAGAGCTTCCAAGAAAGATATTCTAATTTTCAATCTCAAACGTCCAAAGCTGGTAGGAACTTCAAAGATGAGTCGTTCAGCATCACCCTATAAGTGACCTTCTGAGTTCGTGCTCATTTCTGAATCAATAGAAACTTCCTCACCCTAAAAGTGACCTTCTGAGTTCTTGCTCATTTCATAATCAAATGCAGGGCCCTAGCTCATCCAAATATCAAATCAATCTCAGCCTATTAGTAAATCAAATGCAGAGCCCTAGCTCATCCAAAGTTCAAATCAATCTCAGCCTATTAGTAAATCAATTACAGAGCCCTAGCTCATCCAAAGTTCAAATCAATCTCAGCCTATTAGTGAATCAAATATAGAGCCCTAGCTCATTCAAAGATCAAGTCAATCTCAGCCTATAAGTGAATCAATTGTAGAGCCCTAGCTTATTCAGAAAATCAATCTCAAAATCTCAATCAAAAGAGCCTCAATTCAATCAAAGAAAAGACATCAAGTCCTCCATCCAGACAATTCAAAGCCGAGCTCAAGCTCATGCAATTAGCCTTGTATTCACAGCCTAGCTTCATTCAAGAAGAGGTTTATCAGTCTATAAATGGATCAAGCCGGGTTGAAGCCCGCGAGTACCTTACATCATGAGTTCCACCTCAGCAAGAAGAGGTTTCCAGCCTACAAATGAGCCTTGTATTCAAAGCCTAGCTTCATACAAGAAGACGTTTATCAACCTACAAATGGATCAAGCCGGGTTCAAGCCAGCGAGTACCATGCATCATGAGTTCCACCTCAGCAAGAAGAGGTTCCCATCCTACAAATGAGCTTTGTATTCACAGCTTAGCTTCATACAAGAAGAGGTTTATCAGTCTACAAATGGATTAAGTCGGGTTCAAGCCCGCGAATACCTTGCATCATGAGTCCCACCTCAGCAAGAAGAGGTTCCTAGCCTACAAATGAGCCTTGTATTCACAACCTAGCTTTATACAAGAAGAACAATCACCAATTTTTGAAAAAGAACAAACCTTCTTGCTAGTCGAACTACGTTCAGGGCTTGAATTCTAGGACACCCTTAGAATACGTAGGTAGTTTAGGATAAATTACCCTAAGTGCTGCCCAATAAGAAATCTCACTCATATCCCAAAAATGTGGTTCTATTATCTTCAGCCTTCAATTGGTAACAATCTCGGCTAAAGAGGGGCATCTGTAAGCACCCCATTTTTACCACCCTCTGCATAAGTGAACCAATATGGTAGGTTTTCAGCCTTTAACCCAAAGATTTGTGAATCTTTATTGAACCCCACAGTAGGGTCATGGGCTATTATCTACTTGGATGAATAGGTAGTAAAATTATCTTCAAAATGAGACCGGAATCATCAAATTCTGACTTCAAACAAGGAAGCTATCGCAATTTGAAAGTGCAAGGGCATTTACATAATTATCGTATGATGCATGTGTGAGGACAAAGATGGAAATTTCTGAAAGTCGCCACCTAGATTAAGGTCTAGGACCTTAGAAATGTGAAATCTCACCCCAAGGTAAGACTTCAATCGACTCATGACCCTTAGATTGGATTTCTAGTCCATCAGAGATTGTGTAGGCATCAGGTTACGGTTATGGGAAGGGGTTAAGCACCCAAACCGTCCGATCAAAATTGGTCTCCTATGCCTTTCCTATGATAGACTCTATATGTTAAACCAAGCCAAACCAAGTGGTTTGATATCATTGAACCGAATTTGTATCCATCAGATTGCCTACGTATTACGGAATTATTTCAAAAAATCAGGTTCACCATCGTAGTTCAGGTGTGATTAAAGTTTATGGATGTGATTTATGCTTGTGCATGATTAAGTTCATTGTTCAAGTTGAAATTTATGCTTGAAAGGCTGAGAAACCATATTTGGGTCAAAATATGGATAAACTTATTTGGGTCAAAATGTGGATAACCCTATCTCGGTTGGAATATGGATAACCCTATCTAGGTAAAAAATATAGATAATATCCTAGTGGATCTATGGATAGTCTGAGTGGACTAAGGTGTGGATCCAAATTTGGGTTTCTCCCAAATGGCCTACGTATCCTAGGATTTGCCCTAGGAATCAGAATCCGTGTAGTTCGGGCTTGGGATAACCCTATCTGGGTTGGAATGTGGATAACCCTATTTGGGTTATAATGTGGATGACCCTATTTGGGTTGGAATGTGGATAACCCTATTTGGGTCAAAATATCGGTAAATATCCTAGTGGATCTATGGATAGCCCAAGTGGACTAAGGTTTGGATCCGAATTTGGGATTCTCCCAAATAGCCTACGTATCTTAGGGTTTGCCCTAGGAATCAGATTCCGTGTAGTTCAAAATGATGGATGGATATCCTAGTGGATCTATGGATAGTCCGAGTAGACTAAGGTATGGATCAGAATTTGGGTTTCTCCCAAATGGCCTACTTATTCTAACGTTTACCCTAGGAATCAGAATCCACGTAGTTCAGGACTGGGTTGCAATGGTTGGGTATCCTAGTGGATCTATGGATAGTCCTAGTGGACTAAGGTATGGATCCGAATTTGGGTTTCTCCCAAATGGCCTACGTATCTTAGGGTTTGCCCTAGGAATCAGAATCCGCATAGTTCGGGACTCTAGGAATAACCTGTTATAGGTTAAAGATTGAGAAGCTATTCTAGGTTTAGGGTTGGGAACTTGTTCAAGGTTTAGGATTTAGAACCTATTCTAGGTTTAGGGTTTACCGAGGGGCAAAATCATCCTGAATTATCTTTTTTAATCTAAGCACTAATTTTGGAAAGTTTGGCAAAGCATTCTCTTTCTTTATTAAGATTTTTATTATTCCCATTATGCCCTTCCCAAGAATGTGGGTGCCTAAATGCACGTCCCCATGCCTAATATATTTGCTTGATGTACAAATATGGCAGTTCAACTAGGGTGCAGCATAAATTAAATTATTACCAAAAAAAAGAATATTCTAAGCATAGCATGTATGATATTTATGGTAACTATCACAACATATAGTATTATTATGAAAATCTCCCTAATATGGCATGTATTGCAAATAAGGCAAGAACCTAATATGGTAAGATCTAAGCATGGCAAGATCTAATATGGCAAAATCTAAGCATGGCAATATCTAATATGGCAAGATCTAATATGTAAGATCTAATATGGAAAGATCTAATATGCAAGATCTAATATGCATCTATATCAATATGGTAAGTATCAATCATAGAATGCATATATGACATGAATTTTTCAAAAAAAGGAAAGATCTTATATGCTATTTTCCAAGCATAGTAAGACTTAAAAAAATTAAGATTTTGCTAAAATATGGTAAAAATCTATCTATTCTACCAAAAATAATAACACATGGAATGTGGCAAACATGGTATGCACAATCCAAACAAAGTATATGAATGCTCCAAATATTGCCATTTATCCAAATATGGCAGAATTCACTTAAACAATTATTGATGTTATAATGAATGAGACATCAATGAAACCCTTTTTTGAAAAGTACAAAATTATCAAAAAAACATATGTTCAATGTTCTTTGAAAAAATTGTAATTTTTATGAAGAAAATTGGGAAGATTAATGATTCAAAACTATCAAAATTGTGAGACAAGGTTTCAGATAATGGACAAAACTTTGAACTATTTTTAGAATTTGTCACATTACAAAAGAATAACCATAAGTAGGTTTTTCAAAACTCAAAACAAGCTCAAATTTTTTTCATAGATAGATGACTTAATATATTATATTTTATATGAAGGAGTTGAATGCCAACAGAAAGCAAAAATAGGTCAAAGATATGCCCTAAGACCGAACATGTTTACTGGTCAAATCTTTTCTAGATTTTTGACCAGTTGCACCATAAATTCCAAATAAATTTCATTCTTAATAAAAATTAAATATAGACATATGCCTACGTAGATAACTGTCTGAACTAAAATTTTATTAAGAGAAACGTGTTAAAACAGTATATTTTCTTTGTGAAAAATGATTCTTTTCAATCATGCAAATTAGTACATCATGACAGATTCAAAATCAGAGTACTATACACTTAAAATTTGATATCAATTCAATAAAAAATTAAAAAAACACAAAACTAGTACCATTGTTTAGAAGACTTTCATGTCTAAAAAGTTCATATTAAGTACATTTTCTGATTATGGCTATAAGACCATTGTCTAGAGACATTCTGATAGAGGATTGCATTACATCCGAGAAAAACAGCAATGTCAAAGATAAATTTTTTGATATATTTTTCCAATTCCAAATGGAACGAAATTTTTAAGGTAGTCTTCTAACATATCAGAGAGACTCCCATAAAATTTTGGGCTTCAAAATTTTAGAAATAATACATATGATGTACGTCCTAAGTTTGAACCCTAAATCTAGAAATTTCATATTAGAAAACAACTTTATGAAATTTACAAAAAAACATCAAACATCATTGTATATCATTCAAAAATTCATCATTGAATAGCTTAGACAAATTATCATTCATGAAAAATGTTAGACATAGGCATCCTAACATTAACAAGCATGTAATAGAGCATTCATGATTGAGATTTCAAAGAAATTAGTCTTTTTCAAGCAAAATTGGCATTCGAGCATTCTAACGACCTCTAAATTTGTTTAGAGTACTAACCTTGTGCTCAAATCGAGTGAAATAGTCGATGAAGGATTATTGGAGGTTGTATCAACCCCTTTGAATGTGAATCCTCCTTCTCCTCTCTTCTGCTTCTCTCTTTCTTCTCTTTCCCTCTTTTCTTCTTCTTTTTTCCTTCCTTTCTCTTTTCTTCTCCCTTTCTTTCTCCCTCTCTCACGTTTTCTCTCTCTCACTCATGTTCTCCTCTCCCTCACTCACGTTCTCCTCTCCCTTTATAGTCTGGAAAAAGAGAGCCTCCTCTCTCTTCTCTTGCCTATTTATACTTTTTTCTCTCCTCTTCTGGAAGATCCTTCTTTCCTTTCTTCTTTTTCTAAAAAATCTTTTTTTCTTCCTGTTTCCTTCTTTCCTTTCTTCTCTTCCTTCCCTTTTCTCTTCTCCCTCTCTATTCCACATGTTTTCTCTCTCTCCCTCTTCTAGAAAATCCTCTCTTCCTTTTTTCCATCTTCTCTCTTCCTTCTTTTTCTTCTTTTTTTCCTTCCAAAAAATCCTTTATTTCCATTTTTTTCTTTTTTCCTTTTTTTCTTCCTTCCCACGTTTTTTCTTCCTTTCTTTCCTTTTTTTCCTTCTTCTTCTAGAAAATCCCTTCTCTCTTTCCTTTCTCTCTTTCCTTCTTCTAGAAAATTCCTTCTCTCATTCCTTTCTTTCTTCTTTCCTTTTCTTCTTCCTTCTTTTCCTTCCCTTTTTTCATTTTCCCTCTCTTTTCACATTTTCTTTCTTAGAAAACATTTCCTTTTTCTTTCTTTTTCTTCTTTTTTTCTTTTTTTTTCTTTCCTTCCTCTTTCCTTCCTTTTTTTTTTCTTTCTCCCTCTCTCTTTCATGTTTTCTTTCTAGAAAACGTGAAGGGGAAACTTTTCTTTTTTCTTTTGTTTCTCTCTCTTTCCTATTGTCTTTCTCCTATTCTCTTTCCTATGGCTTCTCTTTCCTCTCCCTTTCCACGGCCTCACTTTCTTCTCTCTTTCCTAATATATATGTATATATATATATATATATATATGTATTAATACATATAATATATCCATAAGATATATATATATATATATATATATATATATATATATATATATATATATATATATGTATTATATACAATAATATATTGACATTATACATATATAAAAGAAATGCATGCATATGGACTGACATAACTTGGTCTGGATTGCTCTGAGCTGGGCCGGGCTAAGTTAGACTAAGCTGGATTAAGCTGGTTTGGACTAAGGTTGACATTTCATAGTCTATTTCTGTCACTCTTTCATATGGAATTTTCCGATAGCATATATTCCAAAGTTTCTACGTTCACTTTGTAGAACATTAAAAATGAGGAATATTGAAACTTGAATTATCTCATTTGAAAATTAAATGGCCAACTTATGAGTTTCTGAAGTTTAAACAGGTCAATTAATGATAATTTGGCTGACCATTCTGCATGAGATTCTTCGGAGACTTCTACCCGAGAGTTTTTTATGTCTACTTTGTAGAATACTAAAAATGGAACATAATAAAACTGAAATTACTTGATTTGGATATGGGGTGACCAGAATATGAGTTTTCGAAGACTAAATGATCATTTCTATGTGTAATTTTGCATGAGACCCTTCAGAGACTTCTACCCAAGATTATTTTTCGTCCACTTTGCAGAACATTACAAATGAAGAATAACGTCCTTGAATCATCTGAATCTGATGTAGAACGACAAAGATATGAAGCTTTGAAGTTCTAACGATAATTTTGCATGAAAGCTTGCATGGGGCCTACTGGTGACTTCTACCCAGGATTTTTCACGTCCACTTTGAAGAGGACTGAAAATAAAGAATATTGGCTTTTGAATCATCTAATTCTGATATCAGATGGCCAAGATATAATGTCTTGAAGTTTGAATGATAATGCATGCATCGTACGATAATTACATAAATACCCTTGCACTTTCAAACTGCGATATCTTCCTTGTTTGAAGTCAGAATTTGATGATTCCGATCTCATTTCGAAGATAATTTCACAACCTATTCAACCAAGTAGATAATAGCCCATGACCCTGCTGTGGGGTTCAGTAGAGAATTACAAATCTTTGGGTTAAAGGCAGAAAAACCTATCATATTGGTTCACTTATGCAGAGGGTGGCAAAAATGGGGTGCTTACAGATGCCCCTCTTTAGCCGAGATTGTTACCAATTGAAGGCTGATGATAAAAGAACCATATTTTTAGGATATGATTAAGATTGTTTATTGGGCTGCACTTAGGGTAATTCATCTTAAACTGCCTACGTATTCTAAGGGTGTCCTAGAAATCAAACCCAGAACGTAGTTCGACTGGCAAGAAGGTTTACTCTTTTTGGAAGATTGGTGACTGTTCTTCTTGTATGAAGCTAGGATGTGAATACAAGGCTCATTAATAGGTTGGGAACCTCTTCTTGCTGAGGTGGAACTCATGATGCGAGATACATGCGGGCTTGAACCCAGCTTGATCCATTTGTATGTTGATAAACCTCTTCTTGTACGAAGCTAGGCTGTGAATACAAGGCTCATTTATAGGCTTGGAACCTCTTCTTGTACAAAGCTAGGATTGTCGATACAAGGCTGATTGCACGAGCTTGGGCACGACTTTGATTTGTTTGGATAGAGGACTTGCTATCTTTTCTTTGATTAAACTGAGGCTCCTTTGATTGAGATTCTGAGATTGTTTTTCTGAATAAGCTAGGGCTCTGCATTTGATTCACATATAGGCTGAGATTGACTTGATCTTTGAATGAGCTAGGGTTCTGCATTTGATTCACTAATAGGCTGAGATTGATTTGATCTTTGGATGAGCTAGGGCTCTGCATTTGATTATGAAATGAGCAAGAACTTAGAAGGTCACTTTTAGGGTGAGGAATTCGCTATTGATGGTGAAATGAGCAAGAACTCAAAAGGTCATTTATAGGGTGAGGAATTTGCTATTGATTCTGAAATAAGTAAGAACTCAGAAGGTCACTTATAGGGTGAGGAATTTGCTATTGATTCTGAAATGAGCAAGAACTCAGAAGGTACTTATAGGGTGATACTGAATGACTCATCTTTGAAGTTCCTACCAGCTTTGGACCTTCAAGATTGAAAATTGGAATATCCTTCTTGGGAAGCTCTATGGCTATGAACCTTTGAGAATGGAAACTAGAATATCCTCTTAAGTAGCTTTGTTGCTGTGAACCTTTAGGATGCTCGAAAGTGACCCACACAGGAAGTCTTTGTTGACTTTGAACCTTTAGGATTGAAATCTGACCCATCTTGGAAGTCTCTCGACTTTGAACCTATAAAGTGTTGGACATATTTGAAATGATAGTGAATTCCTTGGTAGTTTTCCAAGGTTTTTGCCCCTGCTTTGTTGGTGAAGGCATAAAACATGGCGTCAATGGAAATGGTGTCATGGACTTTGCTGGCATGATACTTAGATTTAAAATTTTTCATTTATGACCTAGTACTGAAAGTCTGACTCAATTTCAGCACGGTAGTGATGACTTGGTTGCTCCTTTGGAAGGGTTCCATGTAATTTAAAAGTGATGATTTTCTTCGGCCAACATTGGTGTTATTGGATTTTGGATTGAAAGAAACTCTAGTGAGGATTTTGGACAAGAATGAGTAGAGCTTGACAGTCTCTAACCAAAGTGATTTTATTGATTGACGTTGGTGTTAAACTATCGAGGGGCATTTGGTCAACTAAGTTCTTTGACTGTGCACTATGGTAGACCAAATTGGTAGAACAACCAAGCGGTGATGAAATGTGACATGGATTTGGCCCTTGATCTAGGCTCATGAAAAGCTCAGAGCTTTGCAACATTGTTGTGCCAATTTTGAAAGATGAATGAACTATGGTCCCAAAGTAGGCACAAGGAGCAAAGGATTTGATGTTTTCCTTCAAACAATTTGGTGAAAAATCTTAACAGGTAAGCGACTACATTGGATTTTCTTCATCAACAGGATTTGGAGAACTGAGAAATTAGCAAAAATGAACTTGGACGGACCTACTTCTATTGACTAGGAAAGTTAATGACTTCAGACTAGACAATGGATCCTAGATGTAATGCTCATGATCAAGTTTAATTCCTCTACATGGGGTATATCTATGCCCCAATGTCTGCATGTTGTGACAGACTACTACTATAGTGTGCTAGGGGCAAGATAGAAGGAAACGGACAATCTAACAGAATTGGAACTAGGTTGAATCTGGATTTCTTCAAGAATCTGACCATGCTTCCAAGGTCAAAGGAAGATTGACAGATTGATTGCAGAAAGTGACTTCTTAGATAAGGCCTTCTTGAATATTGAAAAATGAGTGAACTGATGATTTGATGAACTTGGCTACATCTGTAACCAGGCCATGAGAATTTGCTCTCTCCCTAACGTGACAATAGGATTTGAAGATAGAATTCTGTTGAAAGGCAATGCTATGGTGCCCAACAGATGATGGTTCGTTTAACTCCTCTGAGTATGATTTACTGGAGAGCAAGAGGGGTTCCTTTCCTTATGGAGGGTAGACTGGGTATGACACTTGTCCACATGAACCATTGGATTTTTCAATGAAGGGCCAATGAGGGCAATGCTTTAGGGTTGCATCAGGTCGCCTATCCCCACTGAGGCATTATGGGTTGCCCATTGAGGTTTCTTGGGTTGCTTTTCCTTGCTAAGGATTCTTTTATTCCCCTTTTTTCTGTAAACCCCATCTTGGGTTGAATAAAGAGTTCTAATATGGTGAGGATATTGCAAAAATTATGGCCCTTTTCAATGGTCTGAAACCCTTAGGGGAAATTCGAACGGCATGACTTTCATGACGAATGGGTAGCCTTACCCCACTGTTTAAGTTGACACCTACACGCATTGATAGGCGGGAAGCTATTTGAATTATCACTAAAAGCGACCTTAGGGAAATGCAGTCCCACATCAAAATTAAAAATGGTGCCAAATTATGTTTTCCTTTCTTGGGGATGTTCAGATGGAACACGTGTCTCAACAAACTACATCGAGATGCCGAATCAGTTGCGATCATATCTGGGCCTGAAACCTTTAAGTTTGTTGACAAGTATTGATGTTGAAGGTCTAGGAGGACTGATGTGAAACTGTCCACATGGGTCTACCATTGGGAGAGTGTTTGGTTGTTTATGTAGAATGGGTTATCTTACCGAGAAGATCTCATGCTTGAGAAATAAAGGGCTTATAAGAACCTTGGGAAGCCATCGGATATAATGAATGACAGATGAGAGTTCCAGCTAAATTTATGTATTTATACATAAAATGATGACATGATCATGAGATACAATGCCATAAAAACTGATAATTAAAAGAAGGGTTTGTGATAGAGACTCCTTGGAAGGTCGTCGGATTTATAGACGGGAGAGAGAGTTTAATGCCGATGAAAAATCTTTCTCTGATGATGAAGAAGTGATGAGATCGTCTCCTGTAAAGGTGGGATGTAATTGGCCAAAATCAAAAGTCTGGTCCAACATGCTGGGAATCTCGATGAACGATCGAACTTGCCATCAGGCTTTGATTGGAGCTACCATCTTCTTGAAGTGAAAGTAACAATTGGCTTACTGTCGAGCTCCATATGCCATTCAACATTTTACTATTTTTTTTTTCTTTCTCTTTTTTTTTTCTTGGATGTGGAGACCACATAATGGATTGCTTCGCTTGATCGCAAAGTTGAATCAAGACATTCAATATTGGATATGAATCTTCTTCTTCACTTGATCGCAAAATTGAATCAAGACTTTCAATATTGGATTTTAATCTTCTTCTTCCACACATTTCCAATCAGATAGAACATTTTTGCCCCAGTTAGTACTCTGATCTTCAGTAAACTTCATGAACATGTGTGACTGCTCTTCTAGTATCTGATTTTATCTGAATGGTGAATCCGTATATTGTGTTTTGGAAGTTAATCATCACCTTCTGTCTGATGTGACTACCTCCCATTATTGATGTAGATAAAACATAGGCTTGAATTTTTTTTTCCTTTCTTTTTTTCTTTTGCTTTTTTTTTCTTGGGTATTCCAATGACCTCATTCTTTGATTTTGAGATTGATCATTCATCATGTAACTCTTGCTTGCAGATGATGTACTTTGAATGAACTTTAAAATTTATATCCTTTTGGTGGTACATCTGTCCTCCACTAATTTGTACTGACTAGCTGACCTGCTAATATGATTTGTTACTATCTAATGCTTTACTTGGAATCTTTCATTGGTAGAACAAATGGCAGCTTCTCCAATACATGTTGTAAGACTCGTGTCAATTTAACCCGGTCTTACAATTGTGAACCAGGTTTACCCATCATGGTCGAGTAAAATGGACCAAGGGCATGAAGGAGATCGAGATCCCAGGTACGAAATCGACCCCCGAAAACACTTAATTCTAAGGGAGGGTTGCACACCCAAAGGAAGCGGGTCGGACCTCCCAATACGAAAAGTCGGACCCTCGCTTTTTGAGGGAGGGTCGGACAGCTTAAGACCCTAGGGTCGACGGGATGATCGACCCTCCCATCGACCCTCGATTTCTGACGAAACTGAAATTAAGAAATTTCCTAATTTTTTGTTGGGATTCTTTCCAAATCTCAATGGGATTATTATAAGACATTCCTAGTCTATTTAAAGGACGTTCCTAAGCCACATTCACTCCTTTCACAACCCTAATTGAATTGAGAGAAAGAGAGAAGAAGGAGAAGAGGAAGAAAGGAGGCTAGGAAGAAGGCTTAGCAAAAAGGAGAAGAAATTGCAGAGAAAAATAATCTTCTCAGGTATGGATACCAATTCCACGAGTTTCTACAGACCTTAGGTTAGATATGGTTGAGTGTATGATTTCGGAAAAACCCAAACCATCCATCCATGGTTAGGTTTTCATGGAAAACCATAAGTGGATGCACGAAAGCTATCTAGATGAATTATACATGGTTCTAGACCATGGAATGAGTGTTGGGTGAATGTAGGAAGCAAGTCATAGGACCCCAAACACGAAGAATGGATTAAAAAGTCAAAATTGGACCAGAGTGCACCGAGGGTCGCACCGAAGGTCGATAGACCATCCGACCCTAGGTGTTTGTGACCATCAACCCTCAGCATTCGGGAAGTTCAGAATGGAGGGAGGGTCGATAGACCCATCGACCCTAGCATCGACCATAGAATCGACCCTCAGTTGACAAAATGGTTTTTAAATTCTGAATTAATTCTAATTAAATTCTATCGACTTTGTTAGGTTTGCTAGCAATATAATACAGTTATAACAGTGATTTGAAAGCTTGGAAAATATCTATTATCAAGCTAAGGTGAGGAACCTTAACCCCAAACTAAATTGGTTAATAATAAACTGTTTTCTATTTATTGAGTCCTATGCCATGTTTGATTCTATGCGAATATGTTTGTAATGTGCATACAGCATGCCATCCAATATTTCTATTACTTGTTCATGCATATCTACTTTATTGTTTATAACATGATGATGATGATGATGATAGGAATAGGCATGTGCTTGTATGTGTGTTGTTGATGTGCTTGATGCGAGCGAGTATCAGGGGAGGTGTGATGAGAACGTCAATAAACGTTAACCTTTAGCGGGTCTCAGCACTTTAGCTCTATCTCTAACTCAAGTCTTGTGCATTGGCATCGTCGTATCGCCATTACCTTAGCGGAACTATTATGTCGTAGAGTATCGGGGAGGTGGTCTCGGTCCTTGTAGTCTCGACTCTACCGGGGGGCCTTAGCTCTATCTCTATGGATGTTCCGAGGGATGCTGGGGTGAGGCCTTGGATACACTGTTTGGCATTAGGATTGGTTAGCAATGAGCCCGCTTGCAAGCCCTCGCTAACAGGGCTTACGTGTTGGTATAGCATTATATAGCAATAACCGTTAACCTTTGTTGTATAATGTTATGGTAGGGTGGATGGGGACGACGATAACCGTTAACCTTCGGGCGGGCTTCCACACCCTGTGTATAGAGGCGGTATCAATAACCATTAACCTTTGATCACCCAACCTTTCTATTGCACATTGCAAACTATAAACCAAGACCAAAGATATAAATTGATTTTTGCATGCATATGTAATGTTGCATTGTTTTGGCTACTCACCGAGCCGTGTTGTGTGCTCACCCCTCGACGTTGAATATTTTTAGTTGATGATGCAGGATATACCGTTGAAGATTATATGAACCTGTCGCTATGGAACTGTAGAAGCTATGGAAGTTGGAGTCGAAGATGATACACACGACTCCTCTTGCGAGTGCAACTCGTGTGTATTCGATTAGATATTTTTGTAGGTTTCTTATTGGATTTATAAGACATGTATTTGGTATTTGAATATTTATGTCTTAGTTAAACACAGAATAATTTGATATTATGGGTATCATTTTAGTTCTCATTTCATATTATTTATAAATTTTCCGCTATTGTGTATTACTCGATTATGATTGTGGATGCGTGTTAAGTTTGGATAACGCGGGGATAGCCTATAAGAGATCCCGGTTGAACCGTTGGTTATTTGGTGGTTCATCACACCATTCAAGTGTGTGGAATTGGGGTGTGACAACTTGGTATCGAGCTTCTCGGGCCTTGCCCGCCGAACTAGCATACATTCAAAACAATTGTGAACCGAGATAGGATAAATTAAAAGCTTTAATACAAACACATTGTAAGCACAAGTGATGACTGAAACCGAATTAAAAAGAGAATCATCTATTAAAGAGAAAACCAGTTACATACACCGGTAAAAGAGAACTACAACGTATATACATCGCTAAAGCGAGTACAGTCCACAACCCGGATAGTTACTCGTAGTACAAGAAAGGTAAAGTACAATTAGGAAACTGGAGGCGAAGAAGAGGCGGTGTCTCACGATCTCCGTCGTAGTCCTCGGCATAGACTCTAGTCAACCGGGCTATCCGAGTCCGGGTCTTCTTAGACTAGCCGTGAGATCGACTACTCTCCTGTCGGTCGCCGCACTGGATCTCCAAGAGCTCACCTATCCGCGCGTCGGATGTGTCTTGAGCAGCCAACAGCTCCTCCACTCTCATGCGCCGAGCATCTAGCAAATCCTCCATCCTCGAGGTCCGATCTGCGCTGAGTCTCTCCGATCTCGCGCAACATCTCCATCATATCGGAAGATGGGCGTGAAGGACCAGCATCGTGAGAAGGACCAGCCTCAGGGGAAAGCTGCCGCAGCCAGAAGTACCAACTCCATCCGCCCGTGTGGGTGATGGCGGGGGGTATCGCGTCGACATCCATATACATATGATCATCATCGTCGACCGGATCTCCCGAGCCCTAGCAGCAGCCGCAGCATCGGGCCACCTCGACCCGAGTGTGAGGGCGCACCATCGCGTTCCTCTCCTCATCACTAACCTCCGCATCTCGCAGCCCCATCTTGCGGATAGCCTCCCAATCTAAGAGGCGACGAGAAGGTCTTCTCCTGGATCTTCTCATCTACTAGATCCACCCCCAAACGGGTCGGTAGCATCGTAATCATGCGTCCCATAGGGTAGATTACCCCTATGACCGGACAATGTGGCACCGATCATCGTCCGCATGATGATGTAAGGAAGGCGGACCGGGCCGTCGAGTGCATATCTTTGTAGATCAAGAACCCGGGTCAGTCGAGACACCCTCTCATAGTGCCCGCGGAATCAAATTATGCTTGGATAATCTTATAGAAGACTCGTGGAGATGGACGCAAGTAGCAAGCTCTCATCCGCCATCTATCGGGACGGAGCAACCCGATTGTCGATCTCAGCTCTCATCTCCATCTCAACAAACGTGGCTCTCCCGACGCACCGCATGCGCCATAGGACCATCAAAGGGAATGACCAACAGATCGCCGCTTGCCGATAGTCAAAAGAAATGTGCACCGCCTTGACGTAGCTAGTGATGCGCAATGGAGATTACAATAGAACTGGCGCACCAAGTCTGGACATGTACACGCGTCGTATGTGATGACAGGGAGCCACCCCATGTCACCGAATGCTCTCTCTATGTTGAACAAGGCTAGATCAGCCAGGTTCACCATACAACCCCCTTCCACTTTCTTGCCGGTATAGTAGGCATACTATGCCTCGGCTTCATTTGAACGGAAGCAGAGTGGATCACGCAATCTTGGCACTTTGGTACGGGCCATAGTATCTGCAAAATAAGAAAGAGAAAAGAAACAAGGAGTTAGCAGGATAAAAATCCAAAATTTGATTTAATAATGACGTAAGTTGACCATAAAGCCCCATTTCTTGCCATACAAGTGGGCATAAGGACTTACGAAGGTTTAGACATATCCTACAACCCACATGCAGTAGGAAATTTTAACTGACGATGTCCAATTTGAAGAAATTCAAGAAAAATCAAAAATTTCGATAAATTAGGGCAAAAAGAGAAAAATTTAAGTTTCTCGATAACCAACCGATGAAACTGAAAATTTTTTGAGGGCTTTCGTTCCTCAAGACCCCAATAACAAAAGCCCCCAATAAAAATAGAATTTTTATGGTTAGAAAAAGTTTAATTCGGAAAATTTTAAATAAGCAAAAACCTCGAAATAAAAACCTAAAAACAGGGAAGGTTGGGAAATTTTACCTGTAGAGGTAATGTGGATGTCGAAACTCGGACTAAGAATGATCCACAATAGTGAAGTAGCACTGTAGTAACTCGGAGACTAGAGACGAGTCGAAACGGAGGGGGAATAGTGAGAAATGACCCAGAATCGGATCTTAAAAATCTGATTTTTAGTCCGAGGGTCGGACAATTCGACTGACACCATCGACCCTCGAATCGACCCTCCAATCGACCCTCGACTCTCGAGAATCTGACGAAATTCAAGGGTCGGACCGAGGGTCGGACACCCATCGACCCTCGCATCGAACCCTCGGCTCTCGGGATGAACAAGTCATTCCCGAGGTCGGATACCAAGGGTCGGACATACCATCGACCCTCACTATCGACCCTACATAGAAAAGACAGTATTTTTTTTTCAGAATGAATTGAGGATTCAAATTTTATGTCGGTTAGCATGCCTACATGAAATATAAATGATTTCTCATTGATTTTGATGACTTTCAGGCACCACTCATCTCAGAAAGGAAATATGTCTGGCCGTAGAGTTACCCGACAGACCTGAAACACAGTCCCACCACCACCACCCGTGGAGGAGACTAGTCAAGAGAATAACCAGGTACCGGAAAATCCAGAACCGGTGAACCCTACAAATTTACCACCACCACCACCGAGCTAGCAACGGTGGTGATGAATCGGGCTCAACGGCTACAACAAATGCAACATGCACAAGCACAAATGCAGGTTGCGATGGGAGTTATGTTTCAAGCCACTCGGGCTGCAGCCATGCACACCTGGGCAAGCTAGTGCAGCACCAGTGGGTAACCACCTAGCCCCTCAGACACCTCCACAACAAGCTGCACCAGTTCCTGTGCAAGCCCCAGAAGCAGTCCAAGGAAACTATTAGTATCCACCCCCTATGTTTGGGGCATATCAAAATCAACTGGATCACGCCCGACTAGTGGAGAGATATTTGAAAATGAAACCAAGGGAATTCAACGGAAAGCCGTCTGATCCACTGTGGCCAGCACACTGGATAGACAAAATGGAAAGGAATTTCCTTATGATGACTATTACTGAAGAAGAAAAAGTGTTATGCGCCACCTTCATGCTCAAAGGCGACGCACATCATTGGTGGAAGTCGACCCGGAGCTATCTATTGACTAAGCACGCCCTACTGACTTGGGCTATATATAAAGAAGCTTTCTTTGAGAAATATTTTCCACGAAGCTTCAGAGATTCGATGGAGAAGGAGTTCCTGAGTCTCTATCAAGGACAGATGTTGGTGGATGCGTACCGCAGGCGTTATGAAGAGCTGTTTTTCTTCGCACCACTGAGTATACAAGAAGAAGATACAAAAACCCGTAGATTTGTCGCTGGACTAAGAGGAAGTATAAGGGAACATGTTCTGGGATTAGAAAAGAACATATATAATTAAGCTGTCCAGATCGCTTGAGTGATTGAATCGAGCCAGAAAGAGAGTTATTTCACTCAAAACAAAGGCATAAAAAGGCCAGCTGGAAATTATTATAATGGAAGCAATAACAGGACGTATAAACCTTTCCGTCCTCAGAATTTTGCAACTGCACCAAATGCCACTGCAGCAGCTCAATCACAGCCAAAGCCAAATGTTGAAGCCCCGAGGTGTTATAACTGCAACCAACGAGGGCATATGGCAAGAGAGTGCCCAAAACCCAAGAAACAATTACATCAAGGACGGGTATATGCTGTTACATTAGAGGATGCAGCCGCATCGCCCGATGTGGTCACGGTGTATGACCGAAACTTTAAGATTAAAATTACATTGATTGAGCATGTAGACTAAGTAAAAACGAATCACGGTATCGTACCTATCAATGGCGTACCCGCCAGTACTCTTTGATTCAGGAGCTACTCATTCATTTATATCTGTGTCGTTTGGAAAGAAGACCAATCTGCCCATCAAAATATTAGACTACAAATTACTTGTACGGTCACCGATGGGATTAGAAGTGGAATTAGAGAAAGGTTATGGACCATGTCCAGTTCTCATCGGAGAGCAGACCTTGGATGCAACCTTAATACAACTTGAGATGGCGGACTTTGACGTCATCTTGGGAATGGACTGGTTAGCTCGGCACTCGCAAAGTTGTTATGCGCCGAGAAGAAGCTAACGTTCAAGGACAAAGAAGGAGCAGAATTCAGTTTCTCGGGAACCAAACTTCCCAAGAGACGCAAGCTCGTACTCTCGGCATTAAAGGCTAAGAAGTGCCTTGAGAAAGGAGCGGTCGGATACCTAGTATCGGTGGTCGACCTAACCAAGGACGTGCCACAAATGGAAGATATTGATGTAGTGCAAGATTTTCCCCGATGTATTTCCGGAGGAACTACCCGGATTACCACCCGACCGAGCCACGGAGTTTGTCATAGACCCGATACACGGAGCCGCACCGGTATCAAAAGCACCGTATAGAATGGCTCCTCTTGAACCGAAGGAATTAAAAGTGCAATTACAAGAACTGCTGGATAAGGGTTATATTAGACCCAGTATATCTCCATGGGGAGCACAGTGTTGTTGTCGTAAAGAAGAAAGATGGTAGCGTTCGGTTATGTATCGACTATAGAGAGTTGAATAAGCTGACAATCAAGAATCGATACCCACTACCCAGGATCGATGACTTATTCGATCATCTATAAGGAGCGAGGGTATTTTCAAAGATCGATCTTCGATCAGGCTATCATCAACTGAATATTAAAGAAGGTGACATTCCGAAGACAGCTTTTAGGACAAGATACGGACATTATGAGTTCCTAGTGATGTCCATTCGGACTAACTAATGCACCGGCAACGTTCATGGAACTTATGAACCAAGTTTTCCACGATATGTTGGACACGTCGGTGATAGTATTTATTGATGACATATTGGTATACTCCAAGGACAAGGAAACCCATGTCAAGAACCTAAACGCAGCCCTACAACGTTTAAGGAAAGAGAAGTTATATGCTAAATTTTCAAAGTGTGAGTTTTGGCTAAGTGAAGTTGCCTTTCTAGGCCATGTAGTATCCGCGGAAGGAATCAAAGTGGACCCCAGTAAGATCGAAGCTATTGTGAAGTGGGAAGCACCAAAGAGTGTTTCAGAAATTAAAAGTTTTCTGGGTCTAGCTGGATATTATCGGAGATTCGTAGAAGACTATTCTTGGATTGCCGTACCACTCACCAGTTTGACCGAGAAAGGAGAAAAGTTTATATGGACGGATAAGTGTGAAAAGAGCTTTCAAACACTGAAGACCAGATTGATATCCGCTCTAATTTTAACCATTCCCGTTCTGGGACAGACATTTACTTTATATACCGATGCATCGGGATTGGGACTAGGATGTGTGCTTATGCAAGGAGAACAAGTAGTTGCGTATGCATCGAGATAGTTGAAAGTACATGAGAAAAAATTACCCAACCCATGATTTGGAATTAGCGGCGGTAGTACATGCTTTGTCAAGATATGGAGGCACTATCTATACGGGCGAAATTTCAGATTAAGTCGGACCATAAGAGTCTTACTTATCTATTTAATCGGAGGAGTTGAATATGAGACAAAGGAGATGGCTGGAATTATTGAAAGACTATGATTGTGATATCCAGTATCATCCGGGAAAAGCGAATGTGGTAGGGGATGTATTGAGCGGGAAAGCAATGATAAAATCTCAAGGAGAAACCAGCATGACTGCAGCAATGTATACCAATGGAATGGTGTTTAATTACGACAACTAGCAGTATGTGATAGATACACCGGATGGATCAACCAACCAAGGGTTCATTCATCGATTTTCAAATATGTTCGCGGCATTGAAGATTGTACCAGATATAGTGGACGAAGTGAAGACAGCTATCAAAGCAGATCCTTATCTGAGAACGGTACAAGAAGATATTGAGAAAGGTAGGACTAACCCCGAGTTCACCTTGGATGACGAGAAGGTACTGAAATACAAAGGAAGAATATGTGTACCCGAAACGAAAAGTGTAGACATTAGACACCGACTCATGAAAGAAGCCCATACCACCATTTACTCGGTACATCCTGGAAGTACATAAATGTATCATGATCTAAAGAAACTATATTGGTGGAGGGGAATGAAGGCAGATGTAGCCAAGTTCGTGTCTCAATGCCTAAATTGTTAGAAGGTAAAGGCGGAACGACAAAGACCCGCAGGACTGTTACAACCATTACCGGAACCAGCATGGAAATGGGACTGCATCACTATGGACTTCGTCACAGGACTACTATTGACTCCTCGAGTAGTTGATGCAATTTGGGTGATTGTAGACCGTCTGACTAAAACAGCTCGCTTCGTACCGATACGACCCCAATATATACTCGAAAGGTTAGGAAAGCTGTATGTGGATAATATTGTTCGGTTACATGGTGTTCTAGAAAGCATTGTGTCCGATAGGGACCCACGATTTACTTCCAAATTTTGGGAAGGACTGCAAAAGGCTATGGGTACAACATTGAAGTTCGGCATCGCATTCCACCTACGGAACGACGGACGGTCGGAGCGTACCATTCAGATTTTAGAAGATATGCTACGAGCATGTGTGATTGATTTCAAGGGATCATGGGACGAAAAGTTACCATTGATCGAGTTCGCTTACAATAACGGCTATCAGGCTAATATACAAATGTCACCTTATGAAGCACTGTATGGTAGGAAGTGTCGAACTCCCTTCTTTTGGAATGAAGTTGGAGAACGTAGTATCGTTGGACCAGAATTTGTTGAAGAGACTTGTCGAGTGGTCGACATCATCAAGAAAAGAGTAAAAATAGCTCAGAACCGGCAGAAACAATACGCAGATACTCGACGAAGAGATCTAGAGTTTGCCGTAGGCGAGAGTATTTTTGAAAGTATCGCCTATGCGAGGATTGAAGAGATTCGGACAGAAAGGAAAACTAAGTCCAAGATATGTCGGAACATATGAGATTCTGGCTAAGCGTGGGAAAGTAGCTTATCAGTTAGCACTACCACCGTCTATGTCAAGTGTGCATGACGTATTCCACATATCCTTATTGAAGAAGTATGTCAAAGACCCAACACATGTGTTGACGTAGATTTGCGGAACTGACTGATGATTTGACATTTGAGGTAATACCAATGGAAATCACTAGTCAAAAGGTTCAACGTCTACGCAATAGAGATATCTACTATGTTAAGGTCACATGGAAAAGTAGAGACATGGAAGAGATTACATGGGAAGAAGAAAATGCTATGAGAAAGCAATACCCTGACTTGTTTGATTCAGAAGGTATGTACAATTTCGAGGATGAAATTTTTATAAGTTGGGGGGAGTTGTAAGACCCGTGTCAATTTAACCCGGTCTTACCATTGTGAACCAGGTTTACCCATCATGGTCGAGTCAAACGGACCAAGGGCATGAAGGAGATCGAGATCCCAGGTACGAAATCGACCCCCGAAAACACTTAATTCTAAGGGAGGGTCGCACACCTAGTGAAGCAAGGTTGGACCTTCCAATACAGAAAGTCAGACCCTCAGTTTTTGAGGGAGGGTCGGACAGCTTAAGACCCTAGGGTCGACGGGATCATCGACCCTCCCATCGACCCTCGATTTTTGACGAAACTGAAATTAGGAAATTTCCTAATTTTTGGTTGGGATTCTTTCCAAATCTCAATGGGATTATTATAGGACATTCCTAGTCTATTTAAAGGACGTTCCTAAGCCACATTCACTGCTTTCCCAACCCTAATTGAATTGAGAGAAAGAGAGAAGAAGGAAAAGAGGAAGAAAGGAGGCTAGGAAGAAGGCTTAGCAAAAAGGAGAAGAAATTGTAGAGAAAAGTAATCTTCTCTGGTATGGATACCAATTCCATGAATTTCTACAGAGCTTAGGTTAGATATGGTTGAGTGTAGGATTTCGGAGAAACCCAAACCATCCATCCATGGTTAGGTTTTCATGGAAAACCATAGGAGGATGCACGGAAGCTATCTAGATGAATTATACATGGTTCTAGACCATGGAATGAGTGTTGGGTGAATGTAGGAAGCAAGTCATAGGACCCCAAACACGAAGAATGGATTAAAAAGTGGAAATTGGACCAGAGTGCACCGTGGGTCGCATCGAGGGTCGATAGACCATCCGACCCTAGGTGTTTCGACCATCGACCCTCGGCATTCGGGAAGTTCGGGAATGGAGGGAGGGTCGATAGACCCATCGACCCTAGAATCGACCCTCAGTTGACAGAATGGTTTTTAAATTCTGAATTAATTCTAATTAAATTCTATCGACTTTGTTAGGTTTGCTAGCAATATAAAATAGTTATAACAGTGATTCGAAAGCTTGGAAAATATCTATTAGCAAGCTAAGGTGAGGAACCTTAACCCCAAACTAAATTGGTTAATAATAAACTATTTTCTATTTATTGAGTCCTATGCCATGTTTGATTCTATGCGAATATGTTTGTAATATGCATACAGTATCTCTATGGATGTTCGAGGGATCTTTGGGTGAGGCCTTGGATACACTGTTTGGCATTAGGATTGGTTAGCAAGAGCCCGGTTTGCAAGCCCTCGCTAGCTGGGCTTCACGTGTTGGTATAGCATTATATAGCAATAATCGGTAACCTTTGTTGTATAATGTTATGGTAGGGTGGATGGGGAAGACGATAACCGTTAACCTTCGGGCGGGCTTCCACACCCTGTGTATAGAGGCGGTATCAATAACCGTTAACCTTTGATCACCCAACCTTTCTATTGCACATTGCAAACTATAAACCAAGACCAAAGATATAAATTGATTTTTGCATGCATATGTAATGTTGCATTGTTTTGGCTACTCACTGAGCCGTGTTGTGTGCTCACCCCTCGACGTCAAATATTTTTAGTTGATGATGCAGGATATACTGTTGAAGATTATATGAACCTGTCAGCGTATGGAACTGTAGCAGCTATGGAAGTTGGAGCTGAAGACGATACACACGACTCCTCTTGCGAGTGCAACTCGTGTGTATTCGATTAGATATTTTTGTAGGTTTCTTATTGGATTTATAAGACATGTATTTGGTATTTGAATATTTATGTCTTAGTTAAATACAGAATAATTTGATTTTATGGGTATCATTTTAGTTCTCAGTTCATATTATTTATAAATTTTCTGCTATTGTGTATTACTCTGATTATGATTGTGGATGCGTGTTAAGTTTGGATAACGCGGGGATAGCCTATAAGAGATCCTGGTTGAACCGTTGGTTATTTGGCGGTTCATCACACCATTCTGAAGTGTGCGGAATTGGGGTGTGACACATGTTTCTTGAGAATACTCTTGTGTTTCCCGATTGATCATTTAAAGCTTTCCCATGTGGGTTGGACCTTTCTTTCTTAAGAGGCCGGGTGGCGTAGAAGTTCAGAAGATGGCTCATCGTTTCAATCAGCTTCAGAGTCAGAATTGACTGCACACGTATAATAAGAGGATGTATGAAACTGGGAGGAAATATATGGAAGAGACAAAGCACAGAGTTTGAAATCCCAAACAGGGTGATTTTCTTTTACTTACCGGACAGATTGGACTGGACATGTCAACAAGCATATCAGTTTTGGACCTAGACATGGATGATCTATCGAATACCGATAATAGAAAGTTGAAACAACTAGTTCGTCCAAGCGGCTCCAGTTGGGCATAACGTCTTTGACGACCATCTTCAATCATTATGGGAATAAATTTTCCTTCAGACCTCTAACAGCAGGACTCATCATTCCCCTATATCAATAGGTGCAAGATGCCTACCTTTCAGGGGTCCAATACAATTCTTACCCTCTTTTTTTTCTGTTTGGGATCCATTCATAATCAGACTATTGCTTTTTAAGCTCAAGGTTACTCTGGTTCGTATCCCAGTTTGGGGTTTAGTGGATTCATCAATGGACCACTTTTAGTTGAGATCATAATCATTCTAGCCTATGCCCCAACTTGGGGATCAAGGGGTATCGCCATTGCACTACACCATTTTGAGTCCAAGATTCAACTAGTTTATGCCTCAGCTTAGGGGGTTCAATGGATTTCTTCATTAACCAATCTCAATTTGGGTCTAAGGAAAATTTGGTCCATGCCCCAGTTTAGGGCATAATGGCTTTTCCTCATTAGACCGCACTCAATTTGCGTCCAAGGTAAATCTGGTTCATGACCAGCTTAGGGCTCAATGGCTTTCCTCATTGGACCGCACTCAATTCGGGTCCAAGGTCAATTTGGTTCATGACCAGCCTAGGGCTCAATGGCTTTCCTCATTGGACCACACTCAATTCGGGTCCAAGTTCATTCCGGTCCATGCCCAACTTAGGGTTCAAGGGCTTTCCTCATTGGACCGCACTCAATTTGGGTCCAAGGTCAATTTGGTTGATGCCCACCTTAGGGCTCAAGAGCTTTCCTCATTGAACCATACCCAATTCAGGCCCAAGGTCAATCCGGTTCATGCCCCAGTTCAGGGGTTGTTGGCATTCCTCATTCGACCGCACCCAATTTGGGTCCAAGGTCAATCTGGTTCTTGCCCCAGTTCAGTGGTTAAGGGTTTCATCATTGAGGCATTCCCTAGTCATGATTCTGGTTCCTATCCTAGCCAAGGGTACATTGGATCTCTTCTTTGGTTTAACCTACTGCTCGAAAAAATTTCATTCCATCTCTATGAGAAATATGAGGGCAACTCTTTGGATTCTAACATTTCCTAGGCCAATGGGGCAGAAATGCCCGAAATGGGATAGCGCTATCATAGCAGAAGTTTCATGGTCTCCTGATGACTCCAGAATCTGGAATTGATCTTTACTGACAGGCAATGAGGATTGCTTCTCATTCGCCATTCCTGACGAGCGATCCTAACTAATAGCACTGGGCTATGATGGACATGGATCGGGCTCTAATTGATAGAGCCAGAGATTTATTTTGAATCGGTCTCCGATTGATAGAGACAAGGTTGACTTTAAACTGGTCTCTAATTGATAGAGATCAAGATTGACTTTTAATTGGTCTTTGATTGATAGAGATCAAGATTGACAGTCATGGACTGGGCTCTAATTGCTAGAGGAAAAGATTGCTTGAGTTGGGCTCCAATTGATAAAGGCCAAGGATGAAAATCAAGGAATGGACTCTAATTACTAGAGATGATGGATTGATTGAGTTGAAATGACTAAAATTCTCTTCGATTCATGGACCAGAGGTAATGGTTGCCCGACCTAGAGGCTAACTCATGCTCACATTGAGTTCATATGAATGGAACCTTTCTTAGTTCCAACATGAATCAGAACCTGAACCAGAGTTGACGGTTGGACAAGCCTTGGGGCTAATTAAATTCAAATGAATGGAACTCTTCTTAGTTCCAACATGAATCAGAACCTAAACCAAAGTTGATGGTTGGATAAGCGACGTGGCTAATTGAATACAGATGAATGAAACTATTCTTAGTTCCAACATGAATCAGAACCCTAACAAAAATTGATGGTTGGCCAATGGAACTCTTCTTAGTTCCAACATGAATCAGAACCTTAATCAAAGGTAATGGTCGGATAAGCCTAGTGGCTAATTGAATTCAAATAAATGGAACTCTTCTTAGTTCCGATATGAATCAGAACCCTAACCAAAGTTGATGGTTGGATAAGCCTAGTAGCTAATTGAATTCAGATGAATGAAATTTTTCCTAATTCCGACATGAATCAGAACCCTAACCAAAGTTGATGGTTGGATAGGCCTAGTGGCTAATTAAATTCAGATGAATGGAACTTTTCCGAGTCCGGCATGAACCGGAACCTAAACAGGAGGTGAAGGGTGAAAAAAGCTTAGGGAGTGAATGTCTCATGTACTATAACATGATCTGGGAGGTGATGATTGAACCAGCCTAGGGGTTAAACCCTTCTTCAGTTCTGAGATGAACCAGAAATGGTGGTTGAATCTGGGGCTGAATATTTTTTTCATTTTGAGATGAACTGGATGTAATTGAATCTGCCTAGGGGCTGAATCTTTCCTTAATTCTGGATTAACCGAAATGATGATTTGCCTAGGGGCTGAATCTTTCCCTAATTCAAAGGTGAATAGGGAACAATGATTGGATTTGCCTAGGGGCTGAATCTTTCCTTAATTCAAAGGTGAATTGAGAACGGTGATTGGATTTTCCAAGGGATTGAAACTCTCCTTAATTAAGAGGTGAATGGAGAATGGTGATTTGATTTTCCTAGGGACTAAATCTTTCCTTATTTCTGAGATGAATTGAGAATAGTGATTGGATTTTCCTAGGGGCTGAATCGTTCCTTAATTCAGAGATGAATTGTGAACAGTGATTGGATTTGCCTAGGGGGTGAATCTTTCCTTAATTCAAAGATGAATCGAGAACTATGATTGGATTTGCCTAGGGGCTAAATCTTTCCTTAATTCTGAGGTGAATCAAGAACTATGATTGGATTGGCCTAGGGGCTGAATCTTTCTTTAATTCTGAGGTAAATCGAGAACTATGATTGGATTTTCCAAGGGGCTTAATCTTTCCTTAATTCTAAGGTATATTGAGAACGGTAATTGGATTTCCCTAGGGGCTAAAACTCTCCTTGATTATGAGATGAACTGAATATGATATTTGAGTAAGCCCAAGGACTAACTGTACGGGCATGTAAACTCTTTTTTTTAGGTATAGATGTTTGTCGCTGCCTAAATTGAATGCTCTATTGGACCAGATTGGCTGAGTTACTAATTGTGTTCCCAAATCTGATTGCCTTTTTTCTTACAAAATTTGATGTTTAATAAAGATCTAGATTCATGACTTCCATTGATTCATTTAGAAAGATAACATGGATGGATCTCAAGGTAGGAGATCAAGACAATTCTCTAATTGTAGGGGCCTCTCACCCTAAAAGGGTGGATATGGTTACAGATTGATTCTCTTTTTCAAAGGCATTGAGTCCCAATGGAGAAATATCCAGATTCTAGACATCTAGAGGAATGGAAGAAGTAACATGCACAATCAAAGATGACTTAACCAAAAAAAGTTAGCTCCCTCATAAAGGCGATCAGATAAACATTATCCAAGTCACTTTAGTTGAATTTGGTTAAACCATGTGTTCAGTCTTGGGACTTCATGATTCAAATATGGAAAATCAGTGGTACCAAGGTTTCGCCAATTGGATTATCGAATTCGATGAAATTGAAATGGATATAATAATCCGTTGTCCTTATTAGGGATGGTTAGCAAAAGTGGTTCATGGATGAACAAACTAGTAAATTTCTTCTTGACCATGGTATCTAAGTCTTGGCAGGGATTATTTGTTTGTTTTTCGAAATCAACATGTTAACATTGAGAGATTCGACACATCGAGCTTACTTAATGGAGGGTGTATAATGACCGTCTACTATGATGTAGAACAGGTGTATACATACCTCATACTACCAATGGGTGAGAGTTCAAGATGCTCATCGTGTAGATTCTAACATGTTGACCAATCGAGAAAAAAAATGGGCAGAACATCGACGTCTCAAACATGGATGTCATGGTTAAGTAGATTTTACTGGGTCGGTTCAGGGATGAACCAAAAATAACAAACATTGGGCTACAATCTGGGTTAGGACAGAAAAGGCCACCTTGACAAGGACGGGGTAACCTATCACCGAATGCACGATGAATAATGGGCACCCAATCCCTTTATATACAATGTTGCAAGGATCCAAGCGATGTGGAGTAGCATAACGCATTCTTGGGCGGACCCAAGAAAAGCTCGTCAGAGGCTGCTCGTCGATCGTGGTCTGATAAAGTACAGGGCAAGGTTGTATGTTTTGCCTAGCAGGCTGCCCCATCTGCATGGGACCCGGTTCGGCTACTCGCACGAATGTGTGACAGAACCCATTCCCCCCAAAGCAATAATATACAAGCATAAATATAATATCCTGAAATCTAGCATCCAATTCACACAAGGAATGTTTTCATTTCGGAGTTTGACGTTCATATCCCCAGTGGCGTCGCCACTGTGAGGACAAAGATTGAAATCTTGGAAGTCGCCAGCTAGATTAAGGTCTAGGACCTTAGAAATGTGAAATCTCACCCCAAGGTAAGACTTCGATTGACTCATGACCCTTAGAGTGGATTTTTGGTCCAACAGAGATTGGATAAGCGTCAGGTTTCGTTTATGGGAAGGGGTTAAGCACCCAAACCGCCCGATTGAAATCGGTCTCCTATGCATTTCCTATGCTAGACTCTATTTGTTAAACCGAGTCAAACCAAGTGTGTAAGACTTGTATCGAACTAACCAGTCTTACCACCTTGTACTAGGTCTACATATCATGGTTGAGCCAAGTGGACCAAGTGCGTGAAGAAAATAACAAGACCAGGTATGAGTCTTACCCAAAAACAGTAAATGTGAGAGTAGGGTGCATGCCTAAACAGGTAGGGTCGACCCCACCTCAACAGAAGTCCAACCTATGATTTTCTAGTCGTAGTGTCGCAGGACTAGAAAAACGTAGGGTCAACAGATCTTGCGACCCAACGTCCGACCCTACGATGACAGACAGAAACTGTAAATTAGGAAACTTTCCTAACTCCAAGGGGTTCTTTCCTAAACTCAATGGTACTTATTTTGGAATGTTTTTCTCTATAAATAGGACGTCCCTTAGCCTCTTTCACTCCTTTTAGAACCCTAATTGAAAGTGAGAAAAGAGAAAGAAAAGGAAAAAAAGAAGAGAAGGAAAATTGAAGAAAAGACTAAGGAAGAGGAGGAAGTTCAGAGAAACCTCTGAATCTCAGCCAACTTCAGATATGAATCTAAGTCCCTTCATAAATTAAGATCCTAGAATGGATTATGAAGAAGTTAGGATTAAGAAACCCGAATCATCCATCCATGGATGAGTTCCAAAGGAATCCATAGATGTAATCATCATAGGCAATGGAAAGTGTGTAAAAATCATAGTTATGAGCTATAGAACAATCTTATAATGGACCTACGAGACCACAGGATCGACCACCATGCCCTCGGGTAGTCCAAGGGAGGGTGTGGTCGCACGTAGGGTCGATTGGTAACCGACCCCATGTCTGACCCTACACCCTAGGGTCGATTGGTAACCAACCCTAGGTTCTGCCCTACCTACGACCCTACGATTTTAGCTAGTCTAAATTTGTTGGAATTAATTCTAATTAAAATCTATCAACTTGTTAGGCCTTTTAGTGATTTAAAGGTAATTCATAAAGGATGAACAAGGATCTACACTTAATCAAAGGTGAGGGAACAAGACCTACACTAATTGGTTAATAATAAACTGTTTTCATTTATTGAGTCTAATACCATGTACGATTCTATGATTGTATGATTATAATGTGCATATCACATGTCATCTACTATTCCTGTTATTACTGTTCATGCATATTTAATTCAGTTTATTTACAACATGATGATGATGGTGATGCTAGGAATAGGCATGTGAATATTTGTGTATGGTTAGTGTACTTGATACGAGTGGGGCATCAAGGGAAGTGTGATGCAATGCGGTCCTAAGAACTTTTTCCCTATCTCTACTCAAGTCTTGTCCACTGACAACGTCGTATCGCCATTACCTTAGCAGAACTATTACGTCGTAGGGCATCAGGGGACGTGGTCTCGGACCATGTAGTCTCTGACTCTGTCAGGGGGCTTTAGCTCTATCTCTATGGACGTATTGAGGGATGCTGGGGTGAGGCCTTGGATACACTGTTTGACATTAGGATTGGTTAGTTGTGAGCCTAGTTTGTAAGCCCCCGCCAACAGGGGCTTACGTGTTGGTATAGGTAGAGCATCAGGGGAAGTGTGATGCGGTGCGGTCCTAAGCACTTTAGCTCTATCTCTATTCCATGGTGGGGTGGATGTGGACGACAATGGTGCTTGATCCATTGGGTGGGCTTACACACCCTATGTATAGAGGCAAGGCGGCCACCGAACCTCTCTATAGCACATTGCAAACTTATGAACCAGACCAAAGATATGAATTGAATGCATGCATATGTTTGTTGCATTGTTTTGTTTGCTCACTGAGCCGTGATGTGTGCTTACCCTTTCGACGTCGAATACTTTTATTTAATGATGCCGGTACCACGGTTGAAGAATATATGAATGCTTCTATATATGGACATGCGGCGGTGATGGACGCTGTAGTTATGGTGGAGTCGCATGATTCGTCATGCGAGTGTAACTCTTATGTTTTTTATTAGAATTTTATTCAATTTATACAGACGATGTAATTGATTAAATATTTTATTTTATGTCTTAGCCAATGGAGAATAATTGGATAATTTATTATTTTATAATTGTTAGATTCTCTGTTCATTAGTATAAAGACTTCCGTTATTGTGTATTTACTCTGATTATTGTTGTGGATGTGTATGATTTAAGAAAACAGACACAGCCTATTCGAGATCCTGGTTGACCGTTGGTTAATTAGTGGTTCATCACACCATTCCGAATAGTGTGGAATTGGGGTGTGACAACTTGATATCGGAGCCCTCAGGACCTGTCTATTAAACCAGTATATTTCCACAAAAGTTCGTGAATTGAATTAGGATAAAATTTAAAAGGTTTAATAAGAACACACTGTAAGCACCTGTGTTGTTTGAGACAAAAATTAAGAAAAGGAATAATGCATATATAAAAAAGAAAAACATGTTTCATATACATCAAATAAAAAGCATGTTTATACATATCCAAAGCAGAGTATAGTCCACAACCCGGACAGTTACTCTGTAGTACAAAAGAAAAAGATAAAAAGAAAATATACATCATGGAGCTGGAGGTGATGGAGGAGGAGGTACCTTGCGATCTCTGTCATAGTCCTCAGCATACACTCTAGTCAACCAGGCTACCTGAGTCTGGGTCGTCTAGAGACTAGCTGTCAACCCGTCCATTCGCTGATCAGACACACGCTGAGAATCTAGAAGCTCGCCCACTCTCCTATTTGTCGTGCGCTGAGCATCTAAAAGCTCTCCCACTCTCAAGTCTGTCACGCGCTGAGCCTCCCTGATCTCACGCAGTAATCCCGTCATATCATCAGATGGTGGGTGTGAAGGACTAGCCATGTGTGAAGGAGCCCGAGATGGACCAGCTCTAGTAGAATGTGGAGGTGATGGAGGAGGTATAGCATCTACATCCATATACATGCGATCCTCATCCTCAGCATCACCCCCATGGACCCCTGCTCCGGATGCTGCTGCCGCTGCCGCCTCAGCGTTTTCTACCTCTACCCGAGTACGAGGACGCACCAGAGCGTTCCTCTCATCATCACTGACCTGAGCATCCCGCATACCCATCCTACAGATGGCCTCCCAGTCTAGAACCGATGAGAAGGTCTTCTCCTGAATCCTCTCATCCACTAAATCAACGCCTAGGCGGGTGAGCAGTGTAGTGATCAGATGTCCGTAGGACAGGTTGCCTAGCTGACCAGGCAACATAACACAGATCATCGTCCTCAGGCTAATGTAAAGTAGGCAGACTGGCTGCCTAGTGCAAATGCAGTAGAGGACATACTGGGTCAACTTGGAGATCCTCTCATAGTGTCCACTCTGGGGTACCAAGTTGTGCTGGATGATCTTGCAATACACCTGAGGCTCTGGATGTTACACACCAATTCTGGCTGAACCAGAAGTGTGAGTGAACCGTCACTGAACCAACGGTTCACACCAGGATCTCAATAAGACTGTGTCCACTCATACAAACCATTGCACATAACTACAATCAGAATATAATAAATACAGCAGAAGTCTTAAATAAAATGAACTGAGTAATCTATTGATAAATTTAAATAAAATATTCAATTATTCAAATAATCAAAACTTAAATAAATATCTTTACATCAACTTCATCTCAACTGAAAATAATTAAAATAAATAAAACCCAAGTCCTAGAGATACACGCAGAAAGGGCACTCGCATGAAGCGTCATGCTCGTCTTCTCCTGCCTGCACATCCAAAGCAGCCACGCCTCCGTATGCGAGTGCGTTCATGTAATCATCTACAATGTAACCTGCATCAACATCTAAAAACATGTATATATATACAGGGTGAGCTCACTACTTAGCTCAGTAAGACAATCTGACAATGCAATAAACATATGCATGAGTAACATTCACATCATGGTCTGGTTTAAGTTTGCAATGTGTTGTAGAAAGGATTGGCGGCCACCGCACCTCTATACACGAGTGTGTGAAGCTGCCCAATGGATCAACACCACTACCGTCCCACATGCACCCTATCATGGAATAGAGATAGAGCTAAGGCGTCCGGATCAAACACCGCCAACACCTCCCCTGATACTCTACCCATACCAATACGTAAGTCCCCATTAGCGAGGGCTAGCAAACTGGGCTCGCAACTAACCAATCCTACATGTCATTACAGTAGGCCCTGTCCCAGCGTAGCTCCCTATGGCATAGAGATAGAGCTAGAGTCTAGTGGCAAGGCTGGAGACCACAGTGCCACTCCCTCCCCCTGATACCCTACCTGCATTAAGCATGCTAAGACAGAACGATACGAAAAGGTGCTAGTGTGAGGAATGATCCAAGACCCCAAGCCCTTCTCATTCCACACACCAACGAAAACAATCACATGCCTAACAGTTACAACCTAGCATAGCAAGTATGCATAAACAATAATAATAACTGAAAGTAAAGGATGACATGCGAGAATACACAAACATCAATCCACATAATCATAATTATTATCAACGGTTTACTGTTATTTAACTATTAGGGTTTAAGTCCGATTCCCTTACCTGACGCTTGTTTGATAGCTTGCTCCACCTTGCAAGGTCCAAACATGCTATCACAAGGTCCTACACGATATTAGGGTTTAATTAGAATAGTTCTCTTAGGGTTTACGTTGGTCGAAAAACCAACAAGATTACAAACACATCTCACAGAGCTGACTGGTCACAGTACGGGTCGCAACACTGTGGGGAAACCTACGACCGGTATGGTCAGCCGGTCCCCACATACCGGTCCTTGGAAGGTACCGATAGCATAAGGTGCGACCGGTATGGTCGACCGATAAGTCTCCGGAAGACCATACGTCCGGTTTCTCGACTGTCGTCGATCATCCCCTATTGATCCTACGGTTTCTCCTACACATTCTAGGTCTGAGCAATGTCACACCCCAATTCCGCACTATTCAGAATGGTGTGATGAACCGCTATCAAACCAACGGTTCAACCAGGATCTCAAATAGGCTATCCCCGTGTTATCTAAACTTACATACATCCGTAATAATATCAGAGTAAATACACAATAGCGGAAGTCTTATAATAACATGAACTGAGAAACTAAGATGATATCATTAATTTAATAGCAAATTATTCTGTTTTCAACTGAGACATAAATATTTAAATACCAAATACAAGTCTTAATAAATCCAATAAAGAAACCTATAAAATATCTAATCAAATACACACGAGTTGCACTCGCAAGAGGAGTCGTGTGTATCTACTTCAGCTTCAGCTTCCATCGCTGCCACGTTCCCGTACGTAGACGCATTCACATAGTCTTCAACGGTATAACCTGTATCATCAACTAAACATATTCGACGTCGAGGGTTGAGCACACATCACGGCTCAGTGAGTAGCCAAAACAATGCAACAATACATATGCATGCAAATAAAATTATATCTTTGGTCCGCTTTAAAGTTTGCAGTATGCAATAGAAAGGTTTAGGTAGCCAAAGGTCGCATTTATTGACCCCGCCTCTATACACGAGTGTGTGACATTACCCGAAGATCACGTTTATCGTCAACTCACATGCACCCAATCATGAACATTATATAACAAAGGTTACGTTTATTGCTATATAGTGCCATACCAACACGTAAGCCCCTGTTGGCGAGGGCTGCAAACTGGGCTCGCAACTAACCAATCCTAATGCCAAACAGTGTATCCAAGGCCTCACCCCAAGATCCCCCCGAATGTCCATAGAGATAGAGCTAAGGCCCCCCGGTAGAGTCAGAGACTACAAGGACCGAGACCACCTCCCTTGATACTCTACAACATAATAGTTCTACTAAAGTAATGGCAATACGACGATGCTAATGCACAAGACTTGAGTTAGAGATAGAGCTAAAGTGCTGAGACCCGCCAAAGGTTAACGTTTATTGACGTTCTCATCACACCTCCCCTGATACTCGCTCGCATCAAGTACATCAACCACATACATAAAAGCACATGCCTATTCCTATCATCATCATCATCATCATGTTATAAACAATAAAGTAAATATGTATGAACAAATAATAGAAATATTGGATGGCATGCTATTTGCACATTACAAACATATTCGCATAGAATCAAGCATGGCATAGGACTCAATAAAAAAAAAAAACAGTTTTGTTATTAACCAATTAGTTTGGAGTTTTGGTTCCTCACCTTAGCTTGCTAATAGATACTTTTCCAAGCTTTAGAATCACCTTTATATTGTTATTGTATTGCTAGAAGACCTAACAAAGTCGATAGAATTTAATTAGTTTTTATTCAAAATTAAAAACTACTCTGTTAACTGAGGGTCGGAGGTAGGGTCGGAGTCAGGATCGACCCTGGGTGTGACCCTCCCTTAACTCTGAACTTCCCGAACACTGAGGGTCGATGGTCGGAAACACCTAGGGTCGGATGGTCATCGACCCTCGGTGCGACCCTCAGTGCACTTTGGTCCAGTTCCCTCTTTTAATCCATTCTTCGTGCTTGGAATCCTATTGTTTGCTCCTACATTCCATTCTACATTCATTCCATGGTCTGAAACCATGTACAACCCACCTATATAGCTTTCATGCACTTTCCTATTGTTTTCCATGAAAACCTAACCATAGATTGATGGTATGGGTTTCTCCGAGATCACACTCTCAACATTAACTAACCTAAGGTCTGTAGAAACTCATGGAATTAGTACGCATACCTGAGAAGAATTATCTTTCTCTGGAACTCTTCTCTTTTGGCTTAATTTCTCTTCCTTCCCTTTCTTCTTCCTCTTTCCTTCTCCTCTCTTTCTCTCAATTCGATTAGGGTTGTGAAAGGAGTGAAAGTGGCTTAGGGACGTCCTTTAAATAGAGTAGGAACATCCTAAATAAGTCCCTCTGAGATTAGGAAAGAATCCCAATTGAAAATTAAGAAATTTCCAAATTTCTATTTTGGCAGAATCCGAGGGTCGATGGGAGGGTCGATGATCCCGTCAACCCTAGGGCTTAAGATGTCCGACCCTCCCTTCAAAATTGAGGGTCTGACTTTCTGCTTTGGGAGGTCCGACCCTGCTTAGCTGGGTATGCGACCCTCCCCTCAAAATTAGTGTTTTTGGGTCGATTTGATACCTGGGTTCTCGATCTCCTTCACGCCCTTGGTCCATTTGACTCGACCATAATGGGTAAACCTGGTTCAAGGTGGTAAGACCGGGTTAGATTGACACGGGTCTTACAACTCCCCCAACTTATAAAAATTTTGTCTTTGAAATTGTACGTACCTTCTGAATCAAATAAATGAGGGTATTGCTTTCGCATAGCATTCACTTCTTCCCATGTAACCTCTTCCATGTCTCTACTTTTCCATGTGACCTTAACATAGTAGATATCTCTGTTGCGTAGACGCTGAACCTTTCGACTAGTGATTTCTGTTGGTGTTACTTCAAACATCAAATCATCAGTCAATTCCAGCAAATCCACTGTCAACACATGCGTTGGGTCTTTGACATACTTCTTCAATAGGGAAATGTGAAATACGTCATGCACACTTGACATAGATGGTGGTAGTGCTAACTGATAAGCCACTTTTCCATGCTTAGCTAGAATTTCATATGGCCCGACATATCTTGGACTTAGTTTCCCTTTCTATCCGAACCTCTTCAATCCTTGCATAGGCGATACCTTCAGAAATACTTTATCACCTACGGAGAACTGCACATCTCTTCGTCGAGTGTCTGCATATTGTTTCTGACGGTTCTGAGCTGTTCTCACTCTTTCCTTGATGATGTCGAAGACTCGACAAGTCTCATCCATAGATTTCGGTCCAACAATACTACGTTTTCCAACTTCATTCCAAAACAAGGGAGTTCGACATTTCCTGCCATACAGTGCCTCATAAGGTGACATCTGTATAGTGGCCTGATAGCTATTGTTATAAGCGAACTCGATCAATGGTAACTTTTCGTCCCATGATCCTTTAAAATCAATCACACATGCTCATAGCATATCTTCTAGAATCTGGATTGTACGCTTCGACTGTCCATCTGTCTGTGGGTGGAATGCAGCACTAAACTTTAGCGTCGTACCCATAGCCTTTTGTAATCCTTCCTAAAATTTAGAAGTAAATCGTGGATCTCTATCAGACACAATGCTTTCTGGAACACCGTGTAATCGAACAATGTTATCCACATACAGCTTCGCTAACCTTTCCAGTGTATACTGAGGTCGTATAGGTATGAATCGAGCTGTTTTAGTCAGACGGTCCACAATCACCCAAACTGCGTCAACTACTCGAGGAGTCAATGGTAGTCCCTGTGACGAAGTCCATAGTGATGCAGTCCCATTTCCATGCTGGTTTTGATAATGGCTGTAACAATCCTGCGGGTCTTTGTCATTCAGCCTTTACTTTTTGACAATTTAGGCATTGAGACACGAACTTAGCTACATCTGCTTTCATTCCCCTCCACCAATATAGTTTCTTTAGATCATGATACATTTTTGTACTTCCAGGATGTATCGAATAAATGGTGGTGTGGGCTTCCTTCATCAGTCGGTGTCTAATGTCTGCACTTTCTGTTTCAGGTACACATATTCTTCCTTTGTATCTCAGTATCTTCTCGTGATCCAAGGTGAACTCAGGGTTGGTCCTACCTTTCTCAATATCTTCTTGTAATGTTCTCAGATAAGGATCTGCTTTGATAGTTGTCTTCACTTCGTCCACTATATCCGGTATAATCTTCAATGCCGCGAACATATTTGAAAACCGATGAATAAACCCTTGGTTGGCTGATTCATCCATTGTATCTATCACATACTGCTCGTTGCCGTGATTGAATACCATTCCGGTGGTACACATTGCTGCGGTCGTGCTAACTTCTCCTTGAGATTTTATCATTGCTTTTCTGCTTAATGCATCCGCTACTACGTTCGCTTTTCCCGGATGATACTGGATATCACAATCATAGTCTTTCAATAGTTCCAGCCATCTTCGTTGTCTCATATTCAACTCCTTCTGATTAAATAAATAAGTAAGACTTTTATGGTCCGACATAATCTGAAATTTCTCTCCGTATAGGTAATGTCTCCATATCTTGACAGCATGTACTACTGCCGCTAGCTCCAGATCATGAGTGGGATAATTTTTCTCATGTACCTTTAACTGTCTTGAAGCATAAGCAATTACTTGCTCTCCTTGCATAAGCACACATCCTAGTCCCAGTCCCGACGCATCAGTGTATAAAGTAAATGTCTGTCCTGGAATAAGAATAGTCAAAATTGGGGCAGATATCAATCTGGTCTTCAGTGTTTGGAAACTCTTCTCACATTTATCGGTCCATACAAACTTTTCGCCTTTCTTAGTCAAACTGGTGAGAGATACGGCAATCCGAGAATAGTCTTCCATGAATCTCCGATAATAACCAGCGAGACCCAAAAAACTTTTGATTTCCGAAACGCTCTTTGGTGCTTCCCATTTTACAATAGCCTCGATCTTGCTGCGGTCTACTTTGATTCCTTCAGCGGATACTACATGGCCTAGGAATGCGACTTCACTTAGCCAAAACTCACACTTTGAACATTTGGCATATAGCTTCTCTTTCCTTAAATGTTGTAGGGCTGCGTTTAGGTTCTTGATATGAGTTTCCTTGTCCTTAGAATATACCAATATGTCATCAATAAATACTATAACCGACGTATCCAACATATCGTGGAAAACTCGGTTCATAAGTTCCATGAACGTTGCCGGTGCATTAGTTAATCCGTAAGACATAACCAAAAATTCATAATGTCCATATCTGGTCCTGAATGTTGTCTTTGAAATATCACCTTCTTTAATCTTCAGCTGATGATAGTCTGATCGAAGATCGATCTTTGAAAATACTCTTGCTCCTTGTAACTGATCGAACAAGTCATCGATCCGAGGTAGTGGATATCAATTCTTGATTGTCAGTTTATGCAACTCCCGATAGTCGATGCATAATCGAACGCTACCATCCTTCTTCTTTATGAACAACACTGGTGCCCCCCATGGAGATATACTGGGTCGAATATAACCCTTGTCCAGTAGTTCTTGTAGTTGCACCTGTAGTTCCTTCAGTTCCGTAGGAGCCATTCTATAGGGTGTTTTTGATACGGGTGCGGCTCCAGGTACAAGGTCTATCACAAACTCTGTGGCTCGGTCGAGTGGTAATCCGGGTAGTTCCTCCGAAAATACGTCAGGATAGTCCCGCACAACGTCAATATCTTCCATTCGTGGCGCGTCCTTGGTTAGGTCGACCACGGATACTAGATACCCGATTGCCCCCTTCTCAAGGCACTTCTTAGCCTTTAGTGCTGAAAGTATGAGCTTGCGTCTCCGGGGAAGTTTGGTTCCTGAAAAACTTAGTTCTACCCCTTCTTTGTCTTTGAACGTTAGCTTCTTTTTGGTGCATAACAGATTTGCAGAATGCCGCGCTAACCAGTCCATTCCCAAGATAATATCAAAGTCTGCCATCTCAAGTTGTATCAAGGTTGCATCTAAAGTTTTCTCTCCAATGAGAACTGGACATGGTCCATAACCTTTCTCTAGTTCCACCTCTAACCCCATCGGTGATCGTACAAGTAATTTGTAGTCTAATGTTTTGATGGGTAAATTTATCTTCTTTCCAAATGCCATAGATATAAAGGAATGAGTAGCTCCGGAATCGAAGAGTACTCTGGCGGGTACGCCATTTATAGGTACAATACCTGTGACTTATTTTACTTAGTCTACATGCTCATACGATGTAATTACAACTTTAAAAAGTTTCAGTAATACCTGTGACCACATCGGGTGATGCGGTCGCATCCTCGGACGTAACAGCATATACACGTCCCTGATGGAATTGCTTCTTGGGCTTAGGGCACTCCGTTGCCATATGTCCCGACTGGTTGCAGTTAAAACACTTCAGGACTTTAGAATTTGGCTTTGGCTGTGGTTGAGCTGTTGGAGTAGTCTTGGTTGCAGCAGTAAAATTCTGAGGACGGAAAGGCTTATATGTCTTGTTATTGCCTCCGTTGTAAGAATTTTCAACTGGCCTTTTGATGCCTCTGTTCTGAGTAAAGTAACTCTCCTTCTGGCTCGATTCAATCACTCGAGCAATCTGGACAGCTTCATTATAGATTTTCTTCTCTAAGCCCAGAACATGTTCTCTGATGTTTCCTCTCAGTCCCGTGACAAACCTATGGGTTTTGGTTTCCTCTTCTTGCATACTCAGTGGTGCGAAGAAAAACAGCTCTTCATGACGCTGTTGGTACGCATCCATTGACATATGTCCCTGATAAAGACACAGGAACTCCTTCTCCATCGAATCTCTGAAGCTCCGTGGAAAATATTTCTCAAAGAAGGCTTCCTTATATATAGCCCATGTCAGTAGGGCGTGCTTGGTCAATAGATATGCCTTCGTGGATTTCCACCAATGATGTGCATCGCCCTTGAGCATGAAGGTGGCGCATAGTACTTTTTCTTCCTCTGTGATTGTCATCATGAGGAAATTTCTCTCCATCTCGTCTATCTAGTGTGCTGGCCACAACGGATCAGACGGTTTGCCGTTGAATTCTTTGGGTTTCATCTTAAAAAATCTCTCCACTAGTCGGGAGTGGTTTAGCTGATTTTGGGGGTTTGCCCCAAACATATGGGGTGGATACTGATAATTCCCTTGAGCTGCTTCTGGAACTTGCACTGGAATCTATGCAGCAGGTTGTGGAGGTGTCTGATGAGCTGGGTGGTTATCCACCGGTGCTGCACTGGCTTGTCCTGTGTGCATGGGTGCAGCCTGATTGGCTTGATACATAATTCCCATGGCAACCTGCATCTAAGCCTGTGCGTGTTGCATCTGCTGCAGCTGTTGTGCCAGATTCATTACCGCTGTTGCTTGCACTGGTGGTGGAGGTGGCAAATTTGTAGGGTTTGCCGGTCCTGGGTTACCCGATGCATAATTATTCTCTTGACCGATCTCCTCCATGGGTGGTGGTGGTGGGAGTGCATTTCGGGTCTGTCGGGTTACTCTACGTCCAGACATGATTCCTTTCAATGATTGGTTGTGCCTAAAATTGTCAAATAGGTGAGAAGTCATTCATATTTCATGTAGGCACGCTAACCGATAATCAATTTCAATTCTAGCTCATTTTATAAAAAAATATTGTCTTTTCTATGCAGGGTCGATGGTGAGGGTCGATGGTATGTCCGACCCTTGGTATCCGACCCTGGGAATAACCTGTTCTTCCCAAGAGCAGAGGGTCGATGCGAGGGTCGATGGGTGTCCGACCCTCCGTTCCGACCCTTGATTTTCTGTCAGATTCCCTAGAGCCGAGGGTCGATGGGAAGGTCGATTTTGCTAGTCGAATAGTCCGACCCTCGGACTAAAAATCAGATTTTTAAGATCCGATTTTGGGTAATTTCTTATTATTTCCCTCCCGTTTCGACTCGCCTCTCCACTCTGAGTTGCTACAGTGCTACTCCACTATTGTTGGTCGATTTTAGTCCGAGTTTCGACGTCCATGTCATCCATACAGGTATGTTCTCTCATTTTTACCTGTTTTTAGGTTTCTATTTCTAGGTTTTTGTCCATTTAACTCGTATTTTTCAAATTAAACTTTTTCCAACTGTAAAAATTTGATTTTTATTGGGGGCTTTTGTTATTGGTGTATCGAGGAACGAAAGCCCTCAAAAATTTTTGAGTTTCATCGGTTGGTTATCGAGAAACTTGAAATTTTCTCTTTTTGCCCTAATTTGTCGACATTTTCGATTTGTCTTGAATTTCTTCAAATTGGACATCGTCAGTTAAAATTTCCTATTGTATGTGGGTTGTAGGATGTATTTTAACCTACGTAAGTTCTCATGCCCACTTGTATGGTGAGAAATGGGCTTTATGGTCAATTTACGTCGTTTATTAAATCAATTTTTGGGTTTTTATCCTATTAACTCCTTGTTTTCCTTCTCTTTCTCACTTTGCAGATACCATGGCTCGTACCAAGGTACCCCGAGTTCATGATCCCCTTCGCTTCCGTTCCAATGAAGCCGAGGCACGGTATGCTAACTATGCCCGTAAGAAGGTTGAGGGTGGTCGTATGGTGAACTTCGCTGAGTTAGCCGTGTTCAACGTAGAGGGAGCCTTTGGTGACATGGGGTGGCTTCCTGTCATTACATACGATGCATGCACATGTCCGGATTTGGTGCGCCAGTTTTATTGTAATCTCCAGGTGGTGGGGAATTAAAATGACATTGAGCATGGTCAGGAGTTGCGCATCACCAGCTACGTCAAAGGGGTAGATATCTCTTTCGACTATCGGCAGCTGGCTGACTTGTTGGGCATTCCCTATGATGGCCCCATGGTGTACTGTGCGCCTGGAGAGCCACAGTTTGTTGAGATGGAGATGAGGGCAGAGATTGAAAATCAGTTGCTCCATCCTGATCGATGGCAGATGAGAGCTTGTTACTTGCGTCCAGCTCTAGGGGTCTTCTGCAAGATTATCCAGCATAATCTGATCATGTAGAGTGGGCACTATGAGAGGGTTTCTCAGCTGACCCAGTTCCTGATTTACAGTATCTGCACTCGCCAGCCCGTCTGCCTTCCATACATCATCATGCGGACTATGATTAGTGCCACATTATCCGGTCATAGGGGTAATCTACCCTATGGACGCATGATTACAGTCCTACTGACCCATCTGGGGGTTGACCTGGTGGATGAGAAGATCCAGGAGAAGACCTTCTCGTCGCCTCTAGATTGGGAGGCAATCTACAAGATGGGTATGCGGGATGCCCAGGTTAGTGATGAGGAGAGGAACGCGATGGTGCGCCCTCACACTCGTATCGAGATGGCTGATGCTGAGGCTGCTGCTGCCGCTGCTAGAGCTCATGTGGATCCCGTCGACGATGATGACCGCATGTATATGGATGTTGACGCGATACCACCGCCTTCACCTACACATGCGGCTGGTGTTGGTACTTCTTCTGCGGCGGATCCTGTACCTGAGGCTGGTCCTTCGCATGCGGCTGGTCCTTTACTCCCACCTTCTGACATGATGGAGATGCTCCAGGAGATCAGGGAGGCTCAACGCAGATCTGATCTGAGGATGGAGGAGTTGCTAGACGCTCAGCGTATGAGGGTAGATGAGTTGTTATCGATCCAGCAGGCGACTGATAGGAGGGTAGCCAATCTTGCAGCTAGTCTCCAGACGACCCAGACCCAGGTGGCCTGGTTGACTAGGGTCTATGCTGAGGACTATGACCGAGATCGTGAGGCCCCGCCTCCTCCTTCACCTCCAGCTTCTTGATTGTGCTTTATTTTCTTGTACTACAGAGTAATTGTCCAGGTTGTGGACTGTACTCTGCTTTAGTTATGTATATACATTTTGTTACTCTCACTCATTGTATGTAACTTGTTTTCCCTTTAATAGATGCATTATTCTCTTTTTAAATTTGGCCTCAATCATCACTTGTGCTTACAGTGTGTTTGTATTAAAGATTTTAATTTATCCTATCTCAGTTCACTATTGTCTTGAATGTATGCTAGTTCAGCGGACAAGGCCTGAGACGCTCTGATACCAAGTTGTCACACCCCAATTCTGCACTGTTCAGAATGGTGTGATGAACCGCTAGCAAACCAACGGTTCAACCATGATCTCAAATATGCTATCCCCGCGTTATCTAAACTTACATACATCCGTAATCATAATCAGAGTAAATACACAATAGCGGAAGTCTTATAATAACATGAACTGAGAAACTAAGATGATATCATTAATTTAATAGCAAATTATTCTATTTTTAACTGAGACATAAATATTTAAATACCAAATACATGTCTTAATAAATCCAATAAATAAACCTATAAAATATCTAATCAAATACACACGAGTTGCACTCGCCAGAGGAGTCGTGTGTATCCACTTCAGCTTTAGCTTCCATCGCTGCCACGTTCTCGTACGCAGACGCATTCACATAGTCTTCAACGGTATAACCTGCATCATCAACTAAAAATATTCGACGTCGAGAGGTGAGCACACATCACGGCTCAGTGAGTAGCCAAAACAATGCAACAATACATATGCATGCAAATCAAATTATATCTTTGGTCCGGTTTAAAGTTTGCAGTATGCAATAGAAAGGTTTAGGTAGCCAAAGGTCGCGTTTATTAACCCCGCCTCTATACACAAGTGTGTGATATTACCCGAAGATCACGTTTATCGTCAACTCACATGCACCCAATCATGAACATTATATAACAAAGGTTACGTTTATTGCTATATAGTGCCATACCAACACGTAAGCCCCTGTTGGCGAGGGCTGCAAACTGAGCTCGCAACTAACCAATCCTAATGCCAAACAGTGTATCCAAGGCCTCACCCCAGCATCCCTCAGAATGTCCATAGAGATAGAGTTAAGGCCCCCCGATAGAGTTAGAGATTACAAGGACCGAGACCACCTCCCCTGATACTCTACGACATAATAGTTCTTTTAAAGTAATGGCGATACGACGATGCTAATGCACAAGACTTGAGTTAGAGGTAGAGCTAAAGTGCTGAGACCTACCAAAGATTAACGTTTATTGACATTCTCATCACACCTCCCCTGATACTCGCTTGCATCAAGTACATCAACCATACACATACAAGCACATGCCTATTCCTATCATCATCATCATCATCATGTTATAAACAATAAAGTAAATATGTATGAACAAATAATAGAAATATTGGATGGCATGCTGTATGCACATTACAAACATATTCGCATAGAATCAAGCATGGCATAGGACTCAAGAAAATAGAAAATAGTTTTGTTATTAACCAATTAGTTTGGAGTTCTGGTTCCTCCCCTTAGCTTGCTAATAGATACTTCTCCAAGCTTTAGAATCACCTTTATATTGTTATTGTATTGCTAAAAGACCTAACAAAGTTGATAGAATTTAATTAATTTTTAATCAGAACTAAAAACTACTCTATTAACTGAGGGTCGGAGGTAGGGTCGGAGTCAGGATCGACCCTGGGTGCGACCCTCCCTTAACTCTAAACTTTCCGAACACTGAGGGTCGATGGTCAAAAACACCTAGGGTCGGATGGTCATCGACCCTTGGTGCGACCCTCGGTGCACTTTGGTCCAGTTCCCTCTTTTAATCCATTCTTCGTGCTTGGAATCCTATGGCTTGCTCCTACATTCCATTCTACATTCATTCCATGGTCTGAAACCATGTAGCTTTCATGCACTTTCCTATGGTTTTTCATGAAAACCTAACCATAGATTGATGGTTTGGGTTTCTCCGAGATCACAGTCTCAACATTAATTAACCTAAGGTCTGTAGAAACTCATGGAATTAGTACCCATACCTGAGAAGAATAATTTTTCTCTGCAACTCTTCTCTTTTGGCTTAATTTCTCTTCCTTCCCTTTCTTCTTCCTCTTTCCTTCTCCTCTCTTTCTCTCAATTCGATTAGGGTTGTGAAAGGAGTGAAAGTGGCTTAGGGATGTCCTTTAAATAGTAGGAACATCCTAAATAAGTCCCTCTGAGATTAGGAAAGAATCCCAATAAGAAATTAGGAAATTTCCTAATTTCTATTTCGGTAGAATCCAAGGGTCGATGGGAGGGTCGATGATCCCGTCGACCCTAGGGCTTAAGATGTCCGACCCTCCCTTCAAAATTGAGGGTCTGACTTTCTGCTTTGGGTGGTCCGACCCTGCTTAGCTGGGTATGCGACCCTCCCCTCAAAATTAGTGTTTTTGGGTCGATTTGATGCCTGGGATCTCGATCTCCTTCACGCCCTTGGTCCATTTGACTCGACCATAATGGGTAAACTTGGTTCAAGGTGGTAAGACCGGGTTAGATTGGCACGGGTCTTAGAAGCAATGAGTTAGAGTTGTTTCCAACTCCATTCAAGTCCTAGTTTCGATGAACTCAACCTAGAACTTGAATCTAGGGTTTACCGACTAGATTTGGGTTTGTCGGCAAAAAAAAGGGTTTTAGATCAATACATGCTTTGCATGGTATTGATCAAAGCAAACTAAGCACCTTAGAGTCATAATGTAAAAGAAGGTTTAAGCACTTACAGTCGACTGGCGGCAAGGTGTTCTTCGTCGAACGACAATATCGGCTCTTCCATTTCCTTCCTAGCTTCTCCTCCTTCTTCAGCCTCTTTCTCCTTTCTAGGGTTTGTGAGGATCAATGGAAGAGATTCTATGAGGTTTAGAGGAGTTTATATAGGCTAGGTTTAGGTTTAGGAAGCCTCCTAGGATTAGAAAAGTCCTAGGGTTCGAAATTTGGAAAGTGGGACCCAGAGAGATTTGTTTTCGGATCTTAGTGGTCTGCTGCACAGGCTATACCGGTCGATCGGTACCAAGGCTGGTACCATCGACCAGTATGAAATATTTCATACTTAAATTGGTCCGTTTCATACCTATTTTTCATCAACTCGTCCCCGTCTGGCCCGGTGATGATTGGAAGACCTTTTACGACATGAATTCAAGGTTTAGTTCGGGTTCATGGAGTACAGGTCTTACAACTCCCCCACCCTTAAAGAAATTTCATCCCCAAAATTTGCATGTAGGTTTCACAACTCTCCTACCCTTAAAATAAATTTTGGCCTCAAAATTTGAATGTACCTTGGTCATCGAAAAGGTTAGGGTATTCCTTTCTCATTGCGTTCTCTTCCTCCCAAGTAATCTCTTCCACATCTTGGCTTTTCCAATGCACTTTCACATAATGGATATCCTTGCTTCGAAGATGTTGTACTTTTCGGCTTGTGAGCATCACAGGTACAACTTCAAACATCATGTCCTCTGTCAAGTCTGATGGGTTTGCTGTCAAGATGTGCGATGGATCCCTGACATACTTCTTCAATAAAGATACATGGAACACCTCATGAACGTTTGACATGGATGGTGGTAGAGCCAGTTGATAAGTCACATTACCACGTCTTGTCAAAATCTCGTATGGTCCCGCATACCTGGGACATAGATTCCCCTTCTTACCAAACCGTTTCAGACATCGCATAGGTGATACCTTCAAGATTACTTTATCACCCACTGCAAATTCCAGATCTCGACGTCGATTATCTACATAGTGTTTTTGTCAAACTTGAGCTGTCTTCACTCTTTCCTTAATTTGATCAATCACTCGACAAGTTTCTTCGACGAACTCCGGTCCTACAATCCTTCTTTCTCCCACATCATTTCATAAGAGAGGTGTAGGACATTTCATCCCATAAAGTGCCTCATATGGAGCCATTTGGATCGTAGCCTAGTAACTGTTGTTATAAGCAAAATCGATGAGTGATAGCTTCTCGTCCCAAGCTCCTTTGAAATCTAGGGCACACGCTTGGAGCATATCTTCTAAGATTTGAATAGTTCTTTCTGACTGCCTGTCTGTCTGAGGATGAAAAGCTGTGCTAAACTTCAACTTGATTCCCATTGCTTTCTGTAATCCTTCCGAGAAGTTTGATGTAAAACGGGGATCACGATCAGATACTATACTTTCTGGGACGCCATAAAGTCTGAATATATTATCCACATATAGCTTGGCCAGCTTCTCCATGGTATACTGAGGTCTGATAGCGATGAATCGAGTTGTCTTGGCAAGTCAATCGACTATAACTCAAACTGCATCCACTGACCTAGGTGTGAAATGTAGTCTAGTGACAAAATCCATTGTGATACAATCCCACTTCCATGCTGGCTCCGGTAGTGGTTGTAGCAAACCTACGGGTCTCTGCCTTTAAGCTTTAACTTGCTGGCAATTCAGACATTGGAATACGAATCGAGCTACATCTACTTTCATACCCCTCTACCAATGTAGTCTTCTTAAATCATGGTACATCTTGGTGCTTCTTGGATGTACCGAATATGGGGTGTAATGAGCTTCTGTCATAACTCAATTTCTGATATTTGAGTTCTCACTCTCAGGTATACATAATCATCCACAATACTTGAGTACCTTGTCAGAATCCAAAGTAAAGTCTGGATTGCTTTTACCCTTCTCTAGATCTTCTTGTACAGTCTTGAGGTGTGGATCCTGTAGGATTGCTACTTTGACCTCATCTATTAGATCAGATGAGATCTTCAAAGTTGCGAACATCAATGTGAACTTATGAATTAAGTCCTATTCCACTGGATCTCTTGCAGTCTCTATTATATACTCTTCATCATTTTCTATTGAACTTGAGTCTGCAGCACACAATGTAGCATTTGTACTTGGTCCTGCCTCAGGTTTCAATGCCCACTTTCTGCTTAAAGCATTAGCCGCGACATTTGCCTTACATAGATGGTACTGGATGTCACAATCATAATCTTTTAATAGTTCCAGCCATCTCCTCTGTCTCATATTCAGGTCCTTCTGAGTGAAAAGGTAAGTTAAGCTCTTGTGATTCGACTTAATGTGAAACTTTTTACTCTAAAGGTAGTGTCTCCAAGTCTTGATTGCGTGGATAACTGCTGCTAATTCCAGATCATGCGTAGGATAGTTCTTCTCATGCTCTTTCAACTTTCTTGATGCGTAGGCAATCACCTGTTCTCCTTGCATTAACATACATCCAAGACCTAACCCTGAGGCATCCGAATATAAGGTAGGCATGCCTGGTGCTGGGATGGTCAAGATAGGTGCAGAGACTAGTCTTAACTTCAAAGTTTGAAAGCACTTCTCACACTCATCTATCCATATGAACTTTTCCCCTTTCTTGGTTTGTCTGGTAAGTGGAACAGCGATCCTTGAGTAGTCTTCCACGAATCTTCAATAGTAACCAGCCAATCCAAGGAAACTACGAATCTCCGCAAGTGATTTCGGTGCATCCCATCCTACTATAGCTGCGATCTTGCTTGGATCTACCTTGATACCATCTGCAGATACTACGTGACCCAAGAAGGCCACTTCCTTCAGCCAAAATTCATATTTCTTGTACTTGGCGTAAAACTTCTCTCTTCTCAGCCGTTGTAGGGCTGCTCTCAAATGTGTTGCATGAGTCCCCCTGTCTTGCGAGTAGACCAATATGTCGTCAATGAATACGATGATTGAAGTGTCAAACATGTCATGAAACACTCGGTTCATCAGTTCCATGAACGACGCTGGAACGTTAGTCAAACCGAATGACATTACAAGGAACTCATAATGTCCATACCTTGTCCTGAAAGTAGTCTTCAGAATATCTGCGGCATTGATCTTCAATTGGTGATACCCTGATCTAAGATCAATCTTTGAGAAAATATTTTCACCCTACAACTGATCGAACAGATCATCAATCCTAGGCAAAGGATATCGGTTCTTGATGGTTAACTTGTTCAGCTCTCGGTAGTCTATACATAGTAGTACACTACCGTCCTTCTTCTTAACGAACAATACAGGTGCTCCCCATGGTGTTATGCTTGGTCGTATGAAGCCCTTATCTAGTAGTTCTTGTAATTGGGTCTTCAACTCCTTTAATTCCGTAGGGGCCATCCTGTACGGTGCCGTAGACACAGGCGCCGACCCTGGCATAAGGCCTATTACGAACTCTGTAGCCCTGTCTGGAGGTAGACCTAGTAGATCGTCTGGAAATACATCTGGAAACTCTCGTACCACATCTAGATCTTCTATCTTTGGCACCTCAGAAATTATGTCGACCACAGACACTAAGTACCCCACTCCTCCCTTCTCTAAGCATCTCTTAGCTTTTAGGGCGGAGAGGATCAGGTTTCGCTTCCTAGGTAACTTGGTCTGAGTAAAGCTAAACTCTTTCCCTTTCTCAACTTTAAGCACAAGTTTCCTTTCCCAAGATGGCTTCAAAGTCTGCCATCTCGAGTAGAACCAGATTTGCTTCTAGGTTTCGACCCTCAATACTAAATGTACACGGCCCATAGTATTCATTCAACGTCACTTCGACTCCCAACGGAGAGTGAACTATCAAGCTTGGGTTCAAACACTTGACAGGTAATTCCATTCGCTTCCTAAAAGAAATAGAGATGAAGGAGTGTGTGGCCCCAGAGTCAAAAAGTACTCTGGCGGGTATACCAGCTATATTTACGGTTCCTGAAATTAATTATCCCTTAGTTCTACATGCTCACTCACAACAAAATAGTAAGCCAAATAGTAAGGGATGAAATCATACCAGTGACCACATCAGGTGATGCGGCTGCCTATTTAGTGGTGACTGCGAATACCTTTCCTTGCTGTGGCGGTTGCTTCTTGGGTAGAGTGCAGGTCCTTGCATGATGACCCAGTTACTGACAATTGAAACATTTAACGTTCTAGTTCTGTTCAGCGAACTGTGACGGTGGTGTTGCAGTAGTGTTCCTTGCAGGCACCACAGTGGACTGAGCCCTGTATGGATGGAATGATCTAGTATTGCCTCCACCTAAAGTCTCAATAGCAGGCCTCTTCAGTCCCCTGTACTGAGCAAGGAAAATGTCTCTTTGACTGGATTCGAGTACCCTAGAAATCTGCACAGCCTCATTATATACCTTCTTTTCTAAACCCAAGACGTGCTCTCAGATACTTCCTCTCAATCCCATGGTTAACCTACGGGTCTTGGTTTCTTCTTCTTGCGTGCTTGTCGGAGCGAAGAAGAACAGCTCTTCATACCTTTGCTGGTAAGCATCAATAGTTGATTGAGATTGTTGCAGATTGAGGAATTCCTTCTCTATTTGATCTCTAAAGCTCTTCGGAAAGTATTTATCGAAGAAAGCTCCTTTGAATGTTGCCCAATCGATCTGAGTGTGCTTTACATCTAGGTATGACCGAGTAAAATTCCACCAGGAATTTGCATCTTCCTTAAGCATGTGTGTAGCAAACAACACCTTCTCATCTTCCGTACAAGTCATCAGACGAATGTTCTTCTCTATTTCAGACACCCACTGTACAGGCCACAGTGGTTACCCTGGTTTTCCTGTGAAAGTAGGGGGTTTCAGCTTCAAGAACCTATCCACTACTCGGCTTAGGTCATTCTGCCCCTGTGCATTCATTTCGTACCATGGTGGTGGGTACAGGTAGACTCCTTGATAGGCAGACGATGATGGAAATTGGTGTGGTGGTTGTAGATTCTGTCCTTGGCCCATCGGCCCAGTACTAACATCCATTGGCAGTGTGATGTTATTTCGTCCAGACTTAGGCGTACCTTCTGTAGGAATATATCCCGATGGCCTAAACATCTTCAGCATCTCGTTCAGGAATGTTTTCTCATGAGCTTCCATCTGAAAAACTAAGTTTGTTACAATTGTCTCAGAGTTAGTGTGAGGAGGGCCTGGCAAATATGTTGGTGCCATGGAGATCTGGCCTTCTCCACTCTCCGAATTCAGGTTTTGCTCTTCAGTAGATCCTGTTTCCACATTGCCCTCGTCTTGGCATACCCTGGAGTGGTGACGCCTTCGGGAGCCTCTACGACCGTTTTTGCCTACCATCTCAGATAAATTTTCCTGCTTGGATCTGAGAAGAAGACATAACACATGAGGTATAATTGAACAGTCATAATACTGTTAGTCTTTAACATGTGCAAGGCGAAAATCGTAACGGAAACTTAAATTTAAAATTTTTTCCCAAAATTTTCTGGCTTTGAATGGTTGTCCATCGCAACATACCGGTCGCGGCAATGTGTATGAGTTCGACCGGCATGTCCAGGCAGACAAAATTTCTCGAATTCCCTAGGGGTACCGATCGATGTACCGGTCGCTACCCTGTAGGGTATGGAGCGACCGGCATAGTCGACCGGTCAGGATTTTTCTCCTGACCGAGGGGTACCGGTCGACTGGTATGGGCAAAACCGTCGACCGGTATGCCCAAAATCACCTTTAAAATCGGGAAAAGTGAGATTTTTCTCACTTTTCCTTTCTTCTTTCTCTCCGGTGGTGATTCCTCTCTGGCTCTATGAGTTGCTATAGTCCGACCAGTGATCTTAGAAGCCATTTTCTTCCGAGCAAGACTTTGAACATCGCCTCCAAGTAAGTTTCTTCCTTCAATTCATCATTTTTATATCATTTCTCTTTGGTTCCAAGCCCAAACTAGGCTTTTCTTTGTTTAGGAGATTCTAACCGTAGGAACTCTTTTCCTTCAGTTTAGAATGGGTTTTGGGACCTCTATGAGCAAAATCCCTCAACCAATTTGAGGCTCCACCGAACGATTTTTGAAAAAAATCAAATTTTTATGTTTTTGACGTAGGTTTTTGCCAAAAATTAAATTTTTCTAAAAATTCATAAATTCCTTGTTGTTTTGATGAATGTTTGGATTCCATGAAGTATTTGGGGGTTACGTAAGTCCTCCTCCCCAGGTTTTGGGTGAGTTCGAGGCTTTTGCTTAATTTACTGTCATTATGCTGGCGAAATTTTGAAAATTCTAACAAATTTCTCATTATTTGTCTTTGTTTTGCAGTCTCAATGGCTCTGCACAGAGGTGCGGGTAAACGCTCAAACGGTCTTGGCATGCACCTTCCTCACCCACCGGTTCCATAGCTCGATGAGCGGTGGTTTCGTTCCGAGGCGGCGCAAGCCCGTTTTCCTTGGTTCGAGGGAAAGAATATTGAGTCAGGGCGATGGGTAAACATGGAGCAACTTCAGCGGTCTGATGTGGAAGCCGCTTTTGACAGACTAGGGTGGTTGCCCGTCATCACTTATTCTGTAACCACCCGCCCCAACCTTGTCAAGCATTTCTACGCCAATCTGGAGATAGAGGGAGATGTCAATGACTTCAATCAATGCCGGGCACTCCGCCTCACTAGCTACGTCAAGGGTGTCCCCATCTCTTTTGACACTCACCAGCTCGTCGACCTCCTAGGGATTCCCAATGATGGGGACTTGGTCTACTGTGCCCTTAAGATGAAGGGCTTTCTCACAGACGATCTGTGCCATGAGATTTTGGAGCAGCTACTTAACCCTGGAGCACCCATGAAGGCTGCTAGTTTGAGACCTGTGCCTCCGGTATACAGTGCATCATCTAGCATAATATTGTGCCTCAGAGCGGCCATTACAGTGAGTTGTCTCTGCTCACTCAGTACTTGACCTACTGCGTCTGCACTGGGGAGCGGGTCTGTCTTCCCTACATCATCATCAGGACCATGCATCAGGCTACTCTGCTCGATCAGGCTAGGAACCTTCCATACGGTCGACTCCTCACCACTCTTCTCCGGCGATTACGAGTGGACATGAGGGGTGAGATTGCCATTGAGGATACCATAACTTCGGACATCGACTAGGGATGCCATCCTTCAGATGCAGATGGAAAACCTACTGATCAGCGATGAGGACATAGAGGCTCGTCCTCGTCCACTCAGGAGGGTAGCAGCCACGGCAGCAGCAGCAGCAGCAGCTAACACTGCTCATGCAGCAGAGGCAGAGGGTGATGATGAGGGTGGCAATGATCAGATGGAGGATGTTCCAGTGCCAGCACCACAGCCCACACATGCAACGGGACCATCTCAGCCTCCTCCCGACATCGTGATGGGTATGTACACGGAGATCAGGGACGCTCAGCGTGAGATGAGCCGTGACTTGGGGCACTTGTCTCGCAGCCTCTGAGTCACTCAGGAGCAGGTGCACTGGCTTAGGGTCACCTATGAGCAGGACTATGATTGCCAACCCTAGTCCTCCTATGCCCCCAACCCCATGATAGAGTTCTTATTTTTTTCTCTCTTCACAGTATAGTTTATATAACAGGGTAACTGTCCGGCTTGTGGACTATACCCTGTAGCACTATTAACTTATCACTCTTTTATTATTTTAATAAAAGTTTATGGTTTTCCTATCTAGAGCATGTGTATTCGATAATTCCATATTTAATATAGTGTGTTATGCACTTTCATATATAGTCTCCGGCATCAAATAGTGCTTAAGGTGTGTTCATATTAATGCTTTTAAATTTTTTTTCCTATCTCAGTTCATCGACTCAGTAAAGTGCAATATGGTCTATTGGACAGAGCCTAAGTGCTCTGATACCAAGTTGTCACACCCCAATTCTGACTGAACCATAAGTGGGAGTGAACCATCACTGAAGCAATGATTCACACCAGGATCTCAATAAGACCATGTCCACTCATACAAACCATTGCACATAACCACAATTAGAACATAATAAATACAGCGGAAGTCTTAAATAAAATGAATTGAGTAATCTATTGATAAATTTAAATAAAATATTTAATTATTCAAATAACCAAAACTTAAATAAATATCTTTACATCAACTTCATCTCAACTAAAAATAATTAAAATAAATAATACCCAAGTCCTAGAGATACTCACAGAAAGGGCTCTCGCATGAAGCGTTATGCTCATCCTCTCCTGCCTGCACATCCAATTTAGCCACGCCTTCGTATGCCGGTGCATTCATGTAATCATCCACCATGTAATCTGCATCAACATCTAAAAACATGTATATATATACATGGTGAGCTCACAACTTAGCTCAGTAAGACAATCAGACAATGCAACAAACATATGCATGAGTAACATTCACATCATGGTCTGGTTTAAGTTTGCAATGTGCTATAGAAACGATTGGCGGCCACCGCACATCTATACACGAGTGTGTGAAGTCGCCCAATGGATCAAATACTACTACCGTCCCACATGCACCCTATCACGGAATAGAGATAGAGCTAAGGCTTCCGGATCAAACACCGCCAACAACTCCCCTGATACTCTACCCATACCAACACGTAAGCCCCTATTGGCGAGGGCTTGCAAACTGGGCTCACAACTAACCAATCCTACATGTCATCACAGTAGGCCCTGTCCCAGCGTAGCTCCCTACGGCATAGAGATAGAGCTAGAGTCTAGTGGCCAAGCTGGAGACCACAGTGCCATTCCCTCCCCCTGATACCCTACCCGCACCAATCATGCTAAGACAGAACGATACGAAAAGGTGCTAGTGTGAGGAATGATCCCAGACCCCAAGTCTTTCCCATTCCATACACCAATGAAAACAATCACATGCCTAACAGTCACAACCTAGCATAGCAAGTATGCATGAACAATAATAATAACTGAAAGTAAAGGATGACATGCGAGAATACACAAACATCAATCCACATAATCATAATTATTATCAACGGTTTACTGTTATTTAATTATTAGGCTTTAGGTCCGATTCCCTTACCTGACGCTTGTTTGATAGCTTGCTCCGCCTCGCAGGGTCCAAACGTGTTATCACAAGGTCCTACACGATATTAGGGTTTGATTAGAATAGTTCTCTTAGGGTTTACGTTGGTCAAAAAACCAACGAGATTACAAACACATCTCACAGAGCTGACCGGTCACAGTACCGATCGCAGCACTGTGGGGAAACCTACGACCGGTATTGTCAGCCGGTCCCCACAGACTAGTCCCCAGAAGGTATCGGTCGCGGTACCAGTCGCATAAGGTGTGACCGGTATGGTCGACCAGTATTTCTCCGAAAGACCATACGTCTGGTTTCTCGACTGCCGTCGATCATCCCCTATTGATCCTAGGGTTTCTCCTACACATTCTAGGTCTGAGCAATGAGTTAGAGTTGTTTCCAACTCCATTCAAGTCTAGTTTCGATGATCTCAACCTAGAACTTGAATCTAGGGTTTACCGACTAGATTAGGGTTTGTCGGCAAAAAAAAAGGGTTTTAGATCAATACCTACTTTGCATGGTATTGATCAAAGCAAACTAACCATCTTAGAGTCATAATGTAAAAGAAAGTTTAAGCACTCACCGTCGACTGGCGGTAAGGTGTTCTTCGTCGAACGGCAATATCGGCTTCCCTTTCCTTCCTAGCTTCTCCTCCTTCTTCAACCTCTTTCTCCTTTCTAGGGTTTGTGAGGATCAATGAAAGGGATTTTAGGAGGATTAGAGGAGTTTATATAGGCTAGCTTTAGGTTTAGGAAGCCTCTTAGGATTAGGAAAGTCCTAGGGTTTGGAATTTGGAATGTGGGACCCACAGAGATCCGTTTCTGAATCTTAGTGGTCTACTGCGCAGGCTATACCGGTCGACCGGTACCAAGACCAGTACCATTAACCGGTATGAAATATTTCACACATAAATCGGTCTGTTCCGTACCTGTTTGTCATTCGCTCGTCCCGTCTAGCCCGGTGATGATTGGAAGACCTGTTACAACATGAATTCAAGGTTTAGATCGGGTTCATGGAGTGCGGGTCTTACACTGGACGTAGGTTGATCGCTTTCTTCTCCTAGCGATCATCTCTGATAAGCTGACTGTCATTCTCAGAACGCATCTCCAAAGAAAGGAACTAGGTCTCCCTAGGAGCACATTGCACCAAAGAGTCATCATTTGATATACCCATAAGATCAGCCAACTTCTGGCAGTCAAAGGAAACCTCTACCCCTTTGACGTAGCTCGTGATCCTGAGCTCCCTACCCCTCTCGGTGCCATTATGATCCCCCACTACCTGGATATTGCAATAGAACTGTCTCACCAAATCCGGACGGGTACAAGCGTCATAGGTGATCACAGGGAGCCAGCCCATGTCACCAAATGCCCCCTCCACGTTGAACAAGGCTAAACTAGCCAAGTCCACATTGCGACCCCCCTTTACTTTCATACGCTCATAGCGAGCATACTGAGCTTCGGCCTCGTTGGAGCGGAAACGAACTGGTTCATGAGCCCTAGGCACCATGGTACGAGCCTTATTATCTGCCAAAATAAAGAAAAACAAATAATAGATCAGTAATGGTGAAATACCAAAAAATTTCGGCATTTTAACAGCATAAATTGATCAAAAGCCTCACTTTTCACCCAAACACTTGGGTAGGAGGACTTAGATAGGTTCTAAACCATCCTGCAAGGCTCATACAGTTGGAAATTTAATCTAGAAATATCAAATTTGAAGAAATTTCAATAAATTTGAAAAATCTCAAAAATTAGGTCAAAAATAAAAAATTTTAATTTTTTCGATAACCAACCGATGAAACTCGAATATTTTTTAGGGCTTTCGTCCATTGGGTGTCCAATAGCAAAAGCCCCCAATAAAAATTAAATTTTTACGGTTAGAAAAAGTTTAATTTGATGAAAACGAAGTAAATGGACAAAAACCAAGTTTAGAAAGCTTTAAAAATGTGAAACAATAGAGAGCATACCTGAAGAGAAGGAGCGGTAGTCGCGAATGGAAGATATGATCACCAAACACTAGGGGTCGATACTGTAGCAACTCAGGGAACCGGGTTGAGTTGGAAGGAAGGAGAAAGAATGGGAAATGAATCTAAAATCAGGTTTAAAAACCTGATTCTGTATCGTAGGGTCGCACAATTCGACCAAAATATGCGACCCTACATCAGACCCTACCATCGACCTAGCCTCTCGGTGATCTGACAGAGAACCAGGGGTCGGACCTAGGGTCGGACAATTACCGACCATACCATCGACCCTAGGCTCTCGGTGATCTGACAGAGAACCATGGGTCAGACCTAGGGTCGGACCTAGGGTCGGACATATACCGACCCTACCATCGACCCCAGGCTCTCGGTAAGTTGACGGTGTTTATCAGGGTCGCATAAGGACCGACCCTACCATCAACCCTATAGTGGAAAATATTGTGTTTTGTCAGAATGATCTGAAAAAATTTGAAATTTATATTGATTAGTCGGATTTTTGACTTGAGAACAACTTATATTGATTGCCTCACATGTGCTATGATTGTTTACAGACACTACCACCACCAGAACTGGAAATGGTTGGGAGAAGAGTGACCAAACTAAGCCGTAACCCAATTCCACCACCACCACCTGTGGAAGAAGACAGCCATGTAAATCCTGAAGCATAGGAGAATCTGAATATGGCACCACCAGTAGCTAGTGGCCAGGCAAATCCTACAAACTTGCCAGCCCCACCTACGGATTTGGCTACAGCCATAATGAACTAGGCACAATAGCTACAGCAAATATAGCAGGTGCAAGTCAATATGCAAGCTGCTATAGGGATGGCTTTTCCAACTGCCCATACAACACCTATGCCAGTAGGGAAGGCCAGCATAGTATCGGGGGGAAGTAACACGGTACCCCACGCACCTCAAACACCAGTCATGCAGGCCCAAGTACAGAATCCTGAGGTAGCTCAAGGCAGTTACCAGTATCAACCACCTATGTATGGGGCCTATGCTCCATATCAGCTGGACCACTCCCGACTAATCGAGCATTTTCTGAAGATGAAGCCCAAAGAATATAATGGTAAGCCATCAGATCCTTTGTGGCCACCACCCTGGATTGATGAAATGGAAAGAAATTTGATGATGATGATGGTAAATGGGGAGGAGAAAGTACTGTGTGTAACCTTTATGCTGAAAGGCGATGCACACCACTGGTGGAAGTCCACTCGGACTTATCTGTTAATTAAGCACACTGAATTGGCCTGGGCTATATATAAAGATGCATTCTTTGAGAATTATTTCCCTAGAAGTTTTAGAGATTCTATGGAGAGAGAGTTCCTGAGTTTAAATCAGGGGCAAATGACTGTAGATGCATACCAACAGTGTTATGAGGAGTAGTTTTTCTTTGCACCCGCTAGCATACAAGAGGAAAATACTAAAACCCGAAGGTTCGTCATGGGACTCAGGGGGAGCATCCATGAGCATGTTCAGGGCTGGAAAAAGAAAGTTTGCAATGAAGCAGTACAGATTGCTCGAGTCATAGAGTCGAGCCAGAAGGAGAGCTACTTTGCTCAAAATAGGGGTATTAAAAGGTCAAATGGAAATTCATACAACGGAGGAAATACAAGGACATTCAGACCCTTCCGTACTCAAGGCTTTAACGCTGCAGCCAAGACTACTCTAGCAGCTCAACCGCAACAAAAGCAAAATAATAAAGGAGTAAAATGCTATAACTACAATCAAGTGGGACATTATTCTAGAGAATGCCCTAAATCCAGGAAGAAACTACAGCAAGGAAGGGTTTATGCTGTTACATCTGAGGATGCTGCCGCATTGCCTGATGTGGTCTCAGGTATGACCTGAACCTTTCATTTTGTATTACATTGTGTGAACATGTAGACTAAATTAAAACAAATCACAGGTATCGTACCTATTAATGGCATACCCGCTAGAGTACTCTTTGATTCTGGAAAACTCATTCTTTTATATCTTTGTCATTTGGAAAGAAGCTGAATCTACCCCTCAAATCTTTAGACTTCAAACTGCTTGTACGATCGCCTATGGGATTAGAAGTGGAATTAGAAAAGGGTTATGGACCATGTCAAGTTCTTATTGACGAGAAGACTTTGGATGCAACCTTGATTCAACTTGAGATGGCAGACTTTGACGTCATCTTGGGAATGGACTGGTTAGCTCGACATTCTGCAACCCTATTATGTGCAGAAAAGAGGCTGACATTTAAAGACAAGGAAGGAGCGGAGTTTAGTTTTGCGAGGACCAAACTTCCCAGTAAATGAAAACTCATCCTCTCTGCATTAAAGGCTAGGAAATGCCTCGAGAAAGGAGGAGTTGGGTATATAGTATCAGTGGTCGACCTCACCAAGGAAGCACCACGAATGGAGGATATTGATGTTGTACTTGACTTTCCAGATGTATTTCCTAAAGAACTACCAGGACTACCAGATCTGATACCCGGAGCCGCACCAGTACAAATGCAACTTATAGAATGGCTCCTACTGAATTGAAGGAATTAAAAGTACAGTTACAGAAATTACTGGATAAGGGTTACATCAGACCTAGCATATCACCATTGGAAGCGCTAGTATTATTTGTAAAGAAGAAGGACGATAGTGTTGGACTGTGTATAGACTATCGGGAACTGAATAAGCTGACAATCAAGAATCGATACCCATTGACTCGGATCGATGACTTGTTCGATCAGTTGCAAGGTGCCAAGGTGTTCTCCAAGATCGATCTTCGGTCAGGATTCCATCAGTTCAAGATTAAGGACGGTAATATTCCAAAGACAGCATTCAGAACAAGATATGGATATTATGAATTTTTAGTCATGTCTTTTGGATTGACTAATGCACCCGTAACTTTTATGGAACTCATGAATCGGGTATTCCATGACATGTTGGATATGTCACTCATTGTGTTTATTGATGATATATTGGTCTACTCCAAACAAGGAAACTCATGTCATGAATCTAAGAGCCGCTCTGCTGCGATTAAGGAAAGAGAAGCTTTACGCCAAATTTACAATGTGTGAGTTTTGGTTAAATGAGGTCGCTTTCTTAGGCCATGTTGTATCCACTAAAGGAATTAAAGTGGATCCTAGCAAGATTGAAGCCATTGTTAAGTGGGAAGCACCAAAGAGCGTTGCAAAAATTAGAAGTTTCCTTGGTCTAGCTGGGTATTATCGACGATTCGTGGAAGACTATTCCAGAATTGCCGTACCTCTCACCAGTTTGACTAAGAAGGGCAAAAAGTTTGTTTGGACTGATAAATGTGAAGAGTTTTCAAACATTGAATGCTAGATTGATATCTGCTCCGATCTTGACTATTCCTATTCCAGGACAGCCATTTATCTTGTATACTGATGCGTCGGGCTTGGGTTTAGGATGTATACTTATGCAAGGAGAACAAGTAATTGTGTATGCCTCAAGACAACTGAAGACACATGAGAAGAAATATCCCACTCATGACATGGAATTAGCGGCAGTAGTACATGCTGTCAAGATATGGAGACATTACTTGTACGGAGAGAAATTTCAGATTAAATCAGATCATAAGAGTCTCACTTATCTTTTTAATCAGAAGGAGTTGAACGTGAGACAAAGAAGATGGCTGGAATTATTGAAGGATTATGATTGTGATATCTAGTATCATCCAGGAAAGGCTAATGTAGTTGCTGATGCGCTAAGCAGAAAAGCAATGATAAAATCTCAAGGAGAGGTTAACGCAACTGCAGCAATGTGTACTACAGGAAAAGTGTTCAATCATGGTAATGAGCAGTTCGTAATAGATGCACCGGGTGAATCAACCAACTAAGGGTTTATTCATCGGTTTTCAAATATGTTCGCAACGTTGAAGATTGCACCTGATATAATTGATGAAGTGAAAAGAGCTATTAAATCAGATCCTTATCTGAGAATGGTACAAGAAGACATAGAAATAGGTTGGACTATTCCTGAGTTCACCTTAGATGATGAAAAGGTACTGAAGTACAAAAGAAGAATATGTATTCCTGAAACAGAAAATTTGGACATTAGGCACCAACTAATGAAGGAAGCTCACATCACCGCCTATTTGGTACATCCTGGAAGTACAAAGATGTATCATGAATTGAAGAAATTATATTGGTGGAGAGGAATGAAATCATATGTAGCTAAATTCGTGTCTCAATGCCTAAATTGTCAGAGGATGAAGGCTGAATGACAAAGACCTGCAGGACTATTGTAGTCGCTACCAGAACCAGCATGGAAATGGGACTGCATCACTATGGACTTCGTCATCGGGTTACCATTGACTCCTCGAGTAGTTGACGCGGTCTGGGTGATTGTAGATCGTCTGACTAAGACAGCTTGCTTTATAGCAATACGACCACAGTATATCCAGGAGAGGTTAGCCAAGCTATATGTGGATAACATTGTTAGATTATATGGTGTACCTGAAAGCATTGTGTCCGATAGAAACCACGTTTTACTTCAAAGTTTTGGGAAGGATTGCAAAAGGCTATGGATACGACATTGAAGTTCAGTACGGCATTCCATCCTCAGACAGATGGACACTCAAAGCGTACCATTCAGAATTTAGAAGACATGCTTCGAGCCTATGTAATTGATTTTAAAGGATCATGGGATGAGAAGCTACCATTGATCGAGTTCTCCTATAACAACAGCTATCAGGCTACTATACAGATGTCACCTTATGAAGCACTATATGGGAGGAAGTGTCAAACTCCTTTATTCTGGAATGAAGTTGGTGAACGTAGCATCATTGAACCAAAATTTGTTGAAGAGACTTATCGAGTAGTCGACATTATAAAGGAAAGAGTTAGAACAACTCAGAATCGTCAGAAACAGTAGGCAGGTACTCGACGCAGAGACCTTGAATTTGTCGTAGGTAATAAGGTATTCTTGAAAATATCACCTATGTGAGGTTTAAAACGATTCAGACAGAAATGGAAGCTAAGTCTGAGATATTGTAAGCACCCCATTTTTGCCATCCCAGCTAAACAAAGTCCTGCTGGCGTGTGGACAACAAAAGGAGAAAGATGATCGAAAGTTTGGATTTTTGTCTCTGAATTTGAGGAAGTTTTCAATGGGTCTCTAAATTTGAGGAAGTTTTCAATGGGTCCACAGCAAGGTCATGGGTTATAATTTTGCAGGGATGCATAAGTCGTAGAATTATCTTCGAAATGAGACTAGAATTGCTCAATTCTGATATCAAATGAAGAAGATATGACCATTTTGGTCGGATGATACATATAAGGGAGGTTTCTGAAATTATTATAAATAATCCCAGGGGCCTTCATGCAAATTATCGTAAGTCGGATTGTTTGAATTTCAAATCATCATATCTTCATCATCCGACATCGAATTCAGATGATTCCAAGGCTATTATTCTTCATTCATGATGTTCTACAAAGTGGACGTAAAAATCCTGGGAAGAAGTCACCAGTGGGTCCCATGCAAGCTTTCATGCAAAATTATCGTTAGAACTTCAAAGCTTCATATCTTTTCCGTTCTACGTCGGATTCAGACGATTCCAAGGCCATTGTTCTTCATTTGTGATGTCCTACAAAGTGGACGTGGAAAATCTCGGGTAAAAGTCTCCGGAGGGTCCCATGCAAAATTACATATGGAAATGGTCATTTAATATTCAAAAATTCATATTTTGATCATCCCATATCCAAATCAGGTGATTCTAGTCTCATTATGTTCCATTTTTAGTGCTCTACAAAGTGGACGTAAAATATTTCTAGTAGAAGCCTCTGAAGGATCTCATGCAGAATGGTCAGCCAAATTATCGATAATTGGCTTGCTTAAACTTCAGAAAGTCATAAGTTGGCCATTTTATTTCCAAATGAGGTGATTCAAGTTTCAATATTCTTCATTTTTACTGTTCTACAAAGTGAACATAGAAAATTTGGAATAAAGGTTATCAGAAAATTCCGTGCGGGATGATAGTGGAAATGACCCATGAAATAATAGAGAGAAAATCCAATTAATTCCAATCAATCTAGTCAACTCAGTTTAAGCGAGTTTTGGACCAACCTAGCTCAACCCATATCAGTTTAACTCAGTCAACCTAAGCCAGTTTCAACCCATTTCGAACCAGTTCATCAATGCATAGTATTTATATATTATATATAATGTATGCTATATATATATATATGTATGTTATTAAATATATGTGTATATATGTATATAATATATATTATTATATATAAATGACAAAATTCAAAAGATTTTGAGGAAAAAAAAAGGAAAAGAAAGAAGAAAAACATGAGCTTTTCTAAGGGAATCAAAAAGATTTTGTTGTAGAAAAAAAAGGAAAGAAGAGGAAAAGAAAGAAAAATAACGTGGCTTTTCTAAGGGGCTAGGTTTTGGGAGAAAAAGGGGGGAAGAAGAAAAAAAAAGGAAAGAAGAAAGAGGAAAAACGTGAGCTTTTCTAAGGAAATCCAAAAGATTTTGTTGGAGAAAAAAAAGGAAAGAAGAAAGAGGAAAAACGTGAGCTTTTCTAAGGGAATCCAAAAGATTTTGTTGGAGAAAAAAAAGGAAATAAGAAAGAGGAAAAATGTGAGCTTTTCTAAGGGAATCCAAAAGATTTTGTTGGAGAAAAAAAAAGGAAAGAAGAAAGAGGAAAAATGTGAGCTTTTCTAAGAGAATCCAAAAGATTTTGTTGGAGAAAAAAAAGGAAAAAGAAAGAGAAAAAACGTGGGGGTTTTAGGAGAGCTAGGTTTTGGGAGAAAAAAAAGGAAAAAAAATGGGAGAGAGAGGACGTGAAAAGGGAGAAGATTTAGGGTTTCTAGATGATTTCCAAAAGAGAAAAAAAGGGGAGAGAGAGGACGTGAAAAGGGAGAAGATTTAGGGTTTCTAGATGATTTCCAGAAGAGAAAAAAAAGGGGGAGAGAGAGGACGTGAAAAGGGAGAAGATTTAGGGTTTTTAGATTTTTTCCAAAAGAGAAAAAAGGGGGAGATAAAAGAGACGTGAGAGAGAGAAGGAGAGGGGTTTTTTTGAGAGGATTTCCAAAAGAGAAAAAAGAGGGGAAAGAGAAAAAACGTGAAAAGCTTTTGGGGCTAGGTTTTGGGAGAAAAAGAAGGGACGAAGAGAGAAAAAAGAGGGAGAAATAAAGAAAAAAAAAAGAAAAAAACGTGAAGAGGGATAGAGGCTCACGGTTTTGGGGGAAAAGGGAGAAGAAAATGGAGAGCTGCGGGAAAGAGAAGAATGAATGGGGAAGAGCAGAAAAGAAGAAGATGTAGAGAAGAACATAGAGAGAGAAGGAGGTAAGTCGGTTTCTTTCTGTCTTTCTATTAAGTTTTTTTATACATATGTTGTTGATTCCACTTGCTGCCCATATCTTCAATTACCCAGCCATCCTGTCCAAAACCAAGCCACCTGACCATCCACCATTCCCATTTAAACCCAGCAACACCTAATCTACTCCAACCGACACACTCTCGTGCCTTCTCAGCCACCCAAGCTTGCAACCTATAATCCTCATGCACCCAGCTACCTGGCCATGGAAAAATCATCATCATCGCAACTCCATCTCTGTGATTCCCCACAGTGTCATACCCATTGCTGCTTTAGCCCCACCAAGCACCAAACCTAAGCTTCCACTCACATAATCATCTAAACACCTGTCCAGCTACACTCACAATCCCATCTCTTCACTCTTGTCTAGCCTGCATCATTAATCAAAACCCAGCCACGGTCAGGCAGTTTGCTATCATCTGCAGTACCAATTTCATCCTACAATACCTCATCAAATCTCTCATCTTACACCTGCTCACCACCATATCACTCATCACCCAATATACATCCATCCAATCACCAAATTCCAACAGCAATGCACCACTCCTCACGATCTGTCCACAGCCATACAAATCAGATTGCAACCATTAACATCTACAATCTCCATTTCTGATTTTCCAATAACCAATCTATACAGCTGCTCCCGAATTACCATCATTATCTTCATTATGATTAATTAAAGCGAATCTGAATATCATGCATACAAGTTGCTTTGATACATATGATGCCATATAATTGCCATATTTGATGCTCACATTGCTCACATGCCATACTTGGAATGCTTTCACATGTTATCATTGGGTGCTTACATGATTCTTGTTGTTTTGGAATGCTACACATGCTTATTGCCATAATTTTCTGTTACACATGCTCACATGCCATATTGGATGATTACTGCCATGTTTGGATGCACACTTACCATGTTTGTATTGATTCACATCCTCACTTGCCATCTTTGACTGATTTGTTGCTAAATTTGAATAAATTTCCAACATGCTATATTTGGATGCTTACACTGCTATATTTAAGCTCACATTGCTATGTTAGATTATTTACATTGTACAACAACTAGGGCAAGATCCACCCTAAAATGGAAAGAATTGAACAATTAGGGTAGTGAAACCATAAAAATGGAAAGAATAATTAGGGCAAAATAATCCCTAGAATAAAGAGAATAATTAGGGTATGAAACCCTAAAAAATGAAAATCACAATGAAAAGGGATAGGAAACCCTAAAAACCTAAGAATGGAAACAATAAAAGAGGTAGAAATTTAGGTCTCATCCCTAGATCCTATTGATAAAAATAAAAAGAATTTGGTACACATCCCAAATAAAAATGGTAGGAATTTAGGTCTCATCCCTAAATCCTATTGACAAAAATAGAAAGAATTTGGTACACATCCCAAATAAAAATAGTAGGAATTTAGGTCTCATCCCTAGATCCTATTGACAAAAATAGAAATAATTTGGTACACATCCCAAATAAAAATGGTAGGAATTTAGTTATCATCCCTAGATCCTATTGACATAAATAGAAAGAATTTGGTACACAACCCAAGTAAAATGGTAAGAATTTAGGTCTCATCCCTAGATCCTATTAACAAAAATGGAAGGAATTTGGTACACATTCCAAATCTGACTCTCACAAAAATTTCAAACTACGTCGTACCTGATTTCTAGGGAAAACCCTAGAATACGTAGGCAATTTGGGAATCCCTAATACGGTACAAAGCCACCCATCAACCATACATCCAGCATAAACTTCAACTTGAACAACAAAGAATCTAATTGAAGTAAATGCATAAATCACTTCCATAATCATTAACCACAAACCATTTCGAACTACGTTTTTGGGCTTGATTTCCAGGATTGGAATACGTAGGCAGTTTGAGATATCTTACATGTCTCAGATTCAGTCCAAGACCGAACCATCTTTGGTTCGGTTCACTGTATAATATTGTACATTACATTTGCTTGTTTATTTGCTTTAAAACATGATTGGCTGAACCCTAGGTTAGAATAACTTAGCAACCTGGTTTAGGACATCCCCCATTGAACCCTAGTCATCCAGTTGACCAAGCATAGTCAAAATTAGAGTCTAAGGAAAGTTTAGGAGGCCGATATTGATCGGGTGATTTAGGTGCCTAACACCTTCCCATAACTGTACCCTGAATACTTACCCGATCTCTTGCAGACCAAAGAACTGATACATTGGGTCACCAGTCAATAGAAGTCTTACCTTAGGGTGAGGCTACATTTTTAGAGGTCCTAGACCTTAATCTAGGTGGCAACTCCAACAGAACAAATCGATCTTCATCGATACATGATACACATTCCATCCCGAGGAGGGGGATCATCGATTTTCCATTGTCCTCACAGAAATGGCAGGCCATATGAGATTCTAGCTAAACGTGGAAAAGTGGCTTATCAGTTAGCACTACAACCATCTATGTCAAGTGTGCAAGATGTATTTCATATCTCATTATTAAAGAAGTACGTCAGAGATCCAACGCATGTTTTGACAGCAGATCCACTAGGTCTAACTATTGATTTGACATTCGAAGTAGCACCAACTGAAATCACTAGTCGAAGGTTCAACGTCTACGCAACCGTGACATATACTATGTTAAAGTCACCTGGAGAAGCCGAGATATAGAAGAGATCACATGGGAAGAAGAGAATGCTATGCGGAAGTAATATCCTCACCTTTTCAACTCGAAAGGTATGTACAAATTTTGAGGACAAAATTCTTAATAAGAGGGGGGGAGTTGTAAGACCCGGATCGAATTAACCAGTCTTACCACCTTGTACCAAGTCTACCTATCATGGTCTAGCCAAGTGGACCAAGTGCGTGAAGAAAATCACAAGACCAGGTATGAGTCTGACCCAAAAATAGTAAATGTGAGGGTAGGGTCGCGTGCCTAAACAGGTAGGGTCAACCCCACCTCAACAGAAGTCCAACCTATGATTTTCTAGTCGTAGGGTGGCATGACTAGAAAAACGTAGGGTCGACGGATCCTACGACCCTACGTCCGACCCTACGATGACAGACAGAAACCGTAAATTAGGAAACTTTCCTAAATCCAAGGGGTTCTTTCTTAAACTCAATGGGACTTATTTTAGAGGGTTTTCCTCTAAAAATAGGACGTCCCTTAGCCTCTTTCACTCCTTTTAGAACCCTAATTGAATGTGAGAAAAGAGAAACAGAAGGAAAAGAAGAAGAGAAGGAAAATTTAAGAAAAGACTAAGGAAGAGGAGGAAGTTCAGAGAAACCTCTAATTCTCAGCCAACTTTAGGTATGAATCTAAGTCCCTTCATAAATTAAGAGCCTAGAATGGATTATAAAGAAGTTAGGATTAAGAAACCCAAATCATCCATCCATGGATGAGTTCCAAAGGAATCCATGGAAGTAATCATCATAGGCAGTGGAAAGTGTGTAAAAATCATAGTTATGAGCCATAGAACAATCTTAGAATGGACCTACAAGACCACAGGATCGACCACATGCCCTCGAGAAGTCCCAGGGAGGGTGTGGTCACACGTAGTGTCGATTGGTAACCGACCCCACGTCTGACCCTACACCCTAGGGTCGATTGGTAACCGACCCTAGGTTCTGCCCTACCTGCGACCCTATGATTTCTGCTAGTCTAAATTTGTTGGAATTAATTCTAATTAAAATCTATCGACTTTTTAGGCCTTTCTAGTGATTTAAAGGTGATTCATAAAGCTTGAACAAGGATCTACACTCAATCAAAGGTGAGGGAACAAAACCTAAACAGATTGGCTAATAATAAATTGTTTTCGTTTATTGAGTCCAATACCATGTACGATTCTATGATTGTATGATTGTAATGTGCATATCACATGTCATCTACTATTCCTGTTATTACTGTTCATGCATATTTAATTCAGTTTATTTACAACATGATGATGATGATGATGCTAGGAATAGGCATATGAATGTTTATGTGTGGTTAGTGTACTTGATGCGAGTAGGGCTTCAGGGGAAGTGTGGTGCGATGCGGTCTTAAGCACTTTAGCCCTATCATTACTCAAGTCTTGTCCACTGACATCGTCATATCGCCATTACCTTAGCAGAACTATTACATCGTAGGGCATCAGGGGAGGTGGTCTCAGACCGTGTAGTCTCTGATTCTGCCAGGGGGCCTTAGCTTTATCTCTATGGACATATTGAGGGATGCTGGGGTGAGGCCTTGGATACACTATTTGACATTAGGATTGGTTAGTTGCGAGCCCAGTTTGCAAGCCCTCGCCAACAAGGGCTTACATGTTGGTATGGGTAGAGCATCAGGGGAAATGTGATGCGGTGCGGTCCTAAGCACTTTAGCTCTATCTCTATTCCATGTTGGGGTGGATGTGGACGACAATAGTATTTGATCCATTGGGTAGGCTTACACACCCTGTGTATAGAGGCGAGGCAGCCACCGAACCTTTCTACAGCACATTGCAAACTTATGAACCAGACCAAAGATATGAATTGAATGCATGCATATATTTGTTGTATTGTTTTGTTTGCTCACTGAGCCATGATGTGTGCTCACCCTTTCGACTTCGAATACTTTTAGTTGATGATGCAGGTACCACGATTGAAGACTATATGAATGCTCCTATGTATGGACATGCAGTGGCTGGTGGAGTCGCATTATTCGTCATGCGAGTGCAACTCTTGTGTTTTCGATTAGAATTTTATTCAATTTATACAGAAAATGTAATTGATTAAATATTTTATTTTATGTCTTAGTCAATGGAGAATAATTGGATAATTTATTATTTTATAATTGTTAGACTCTCAGTTCATTAGTATAAAGACTTCCGCTATTATGTATTTACTCTGATTATTGTTGTGGATGTGTATGGTTTAAGAAAACGGACACAACCTATTAGAGATCCTGGTTGAACCGTTGGTTAATTAGCAGTTCATCACACCATTATGAATAGTGTGGAATTGGGGTGTGACAAAGTGGTTTGTTATCATTGAACCAAATCTGTATCCATCAGATTACCTACGTATTACGAAATTATTTTGAAAAATCAGGTTTACCATCATAGTTTAGGTGTGATTAAAGTTTATGGATGTGATTTATGCTTGTGTATGATTAAGTTCATTATTTAAGTTGAAATTTATGCTTGAAAGGCTGAGTAACCCTATTTGGGTCAAAATATGGATAACCCTATTTGGGTCAAAATGTGGATAACCCTATCTGGGTTGGAATATGGATAACCCTATCTGGGTCAAAAATGTGGATAATATCCTAGTGGATCTATGGATAGTTTGAGTGGACTAAGGTGTTGATCTGAATTTGGGTTTCACCCAAATAACCTACGTATCCTAAGATTTGCCCTAGGAATCAGAATCCATGTAGTTCGGGCTTGGGATAACCCTATCTGGGTTGGAATTTGGAGAACCCTATTTGGGTAAAAATGTGGATAACCCTATTTGGATTGGAATGTGGATAACCCTATTTAGGTTAAAATGTGGGTAAATATCCTAGTGGATCTATGGATAGTCCAAGTGGACTATGGTTTGGATCCGAATTTGTGATTCTCCCAAATAGCCTACGTATCCTAGGGTTTGCCCTAGGAATCAGAATCCGTGTAGTTTGAAATGATGGATGGATATCCTAGTGGATCTATGGATTGTCCAAGTGGACTAAGGTATGGATCCGAATTTGGGTTTCTCCCAAATGGCCTATGTATCCTAAGGTTTGCCCTAGGAAGCAGAATCCGCATAGTTTGGGAATGGGTTGCAATGGTTGGGTATACTAGTGGATCTATGGATAGTCCGAGTGGACTAAGGTATGGATTCGAATTTGGGTTTCTTCCAAATGGCCTACGTATCCTAGGGTTTGCCCTAGGAATCAGAATTTGCGTAGTTCGGGACTCTGGGAATAACCTGTTATAGGTTAAAGATTGAGAACCTATTCTAGGTTTAGGGTTGATAACCTGTTCTAGGTTTAGGATTTAGAACCTATTCTAGGTTTAGGGTATACCGAGGGGCAAAATCATCCTCAATTATCCTTTTCAACCTATGCTCTTATTTTGGAAAGTTTGGCAAAGCATTCTCTTTCTTTATTAAGATTTTTATTATTTCCATTATGCCCTTCCCAAGAATGTGGGTGCCTAAATGCACGTCCCCACGCCTAATATGTTTGCTAGGTGTACAAATATGGCAGTTTAACTAGGGTGCAACATAAATTAAATTGTTACCAAAAAAAAAATATTCTAAGCATAACATGTATGATATTTATGGTAATTATCACCACATATAGTAAGATTATGAAAATCTCCCTAATATGGCATGTATTGCAAATAAGGCAAGAACCTAATATGGTAAGATCTAAGCATGGCAAGATCTAATATGGCAAGATCTAAGCATGACAAGATCTAATATGGCAAGATCTAATATGCAAGGTCTAATATGGCAAGATCTAATATGCAAGATCTAATATGCATCTATATATCAATATGGTAAGTATCCAATCATAGAATGCATATATGACAAGAATTTTTCAAAAAAAGGAAAGATCTTATATGCTATTTTCTAAGCATAGTAATACTTAAAAAAATTAAGATTTTACTAAAATATGATAAAAATTTGCCTATTCTATCAAAAGTAGCAACACCTGGAATGTGGCAAACATGGTATCCACAATCCAAACAAAGTATATGAATGCTCCAAATATAGCCATTTATCGAAATATGGCAGAATTCACTTAAACAATCATTGATGTTATAATGAATGAGACATCAATGAAACCCTTTTTTAAAAGGTAAAAAATTATCAAAAAAACATATGTTCAATGTTCTTTGAAAAAATTATAATTTTTATGAAGAAACTTGGGAAGATTAATGATTCAAAACTGTCAAAATTGTCACACAAGGTTTCAGATAATGGACAAAACTATGAACTGTTTTCAGATTTTGTTACATTACACAAGAATGATCATAAGTAGGTCTTCCAAAACTCAAATCAAGCTTAAATTTTTTCTTAAAAATATGACTTATTATATTATATTTCATATGAAGGATTTGAATCCCAACAGAAAGCAAAAATAGGTCAAAGATATGCCCTAAGACCGAACATGTGCACTGGTCAAATCTATTCCAGATTTTTAACCAGTTGCACCATAAATTCGAAATAAAATTCTATTCTTAATGAAAATTAAATATAGACATATGCCTATCTAGATAATTGTCTGATCTAAAATTTCATCAAGAAAAACAAGTTAAAAAAGTATATTTTCTTTGTGAAAAATGATTCTTTTCACTCTTGCAAATCAGTACATCATGACAGATTCAAAATCAGAGTATTATGCATTTAAATTTGATCTCAATTCAATAAAAATTAAAAAATACAAAATAGTGTCATTTTTTAGAAGACTTTTATATCTAAAAAGTTTATATTAAGTGGATTTTCTGATTATGGCTATAAGACCTTTGTCTAGAGACTTTCTGATGGAGGATTGCATTACATCCGAGAAAAATAGCAATGTCAAAGATAAATTTTTTGATATATTTTCCTGATTCCAAATGGAACGAAATTTTAGGGTAGTCTTTCTAACATATCAGAGAGACTCCCATAAAATTTTTGTCTTCAAAATCTTAGAAAAAATACATATGATGTACGTCCTAAGTTTGAACCCTAAATCTGAAAATTTCATTTTAGAAAACCACTTTATGAAATTTACAAAAAAAACATCAAACATCATTGTATATCATTCAAAAATTGATCATTGACTAACTTAGATAAATTATCATTCATGAAAAATGTTAGACATAGGCATCCTAACATTAACAAGCATGTAATAGAGCATTCTTGATTGAGATTTCATAGAAATTAGCCTTTTTCAAGCAAAATTGGCATTCGAGTATTCTAACGATCTCTAAATTTGTTTAGAGTACTAACCTTGTGCTCAAATCGAGTGAAACCATCGATGAAGGATGATTGGAGGTTGTATCAACCCCTTTGGATGCGAATCCTCCTTCTCCTCTCTTTTGCTTCTCTCTCTCTTCTCTTTTTCTCTTTTCTTCTCTCTTTCTTTCTCCCTCTCTCATGTTTTCTCTCTCTCACTCACATTCTCCTCTCCCTCACTCACATTCTCCTATCCCTCTATGGTCTGGAAAAAGAGAGCCTGCTCTCTCTTCTCTTGCCTATTTATACTTTTTCTCTCCTCTTCTAGAAGATCCTTCTTTTCTTTTTTCTTTTTCTAAAAAATCTTTTTCTCTTCATGTTTCCTTATTTCCTTTCTTCTCTTCCTTCCCTTTTCTCTTCTCCCTCTCTATTCCACACGTTTTCTCTCTCTCCCTCTTCTTGAAAATCCTCTCTTCCTTTTTCCTTCTTCTCTCTTCCTTCTTTTTCTTCTTTTTTTTCTTCCAGAAAATCTTTTCTTTCCATTTTTTTTCTTTTTTCGTTTTTTTTATTCCTTCCCACGTTTTTTTCTTCTTCCTTTCTTTCCTTTTTCACCTTCTTCTACATGAAAATCTATTCTCTCTTTCCTTTCTCTCTTTCCTTCTTCTAGAAAATTCATTCTCTCTTTCCTTTCTTTTTTTCTTTCATTTTCTTCTTCCTTCTTTTCCTTCCTTTTTTTCTTTCTCCCTCTCTTTTTACGATTTCTTTCTTAGAAAACATTTCTTTTTTTTTCTCTTTTTCACTCTCTCTTTTACGTTTTCTTTCTAGAAAAGGTGAAGGGGAATCTTTTCTTTGTTTCTTTTCTTTTTTCTTTTATTTATCTCTCTTTCGTTTTTTCTTTCTCCCATTCTCTTTCCTATGGCTTCTCTTTCCTCTCTCTTTCCACGGCCTCACTTTCCTCTCTCTTTCCTAATATATATATATATATATATATATATATATATATATATATATATATATATATATATATATATATGTATTAATACATATAATATATCCATAAGATATATATATGTATTATATACAATAATATATTATACATTATACATATATAAAAGAAATGCATGCATATGGACTGACATAACTTGGTCTGGATTGGTCTAAGCTGGGCTGGGCTAAGTTAGACTAAACTGGATTAAGATGGTTTGGACTAAGGTTGACATTCATAGACCATTTCTATCACCCTTCCATATGAAATTTTCCGATAGCATCTATTCCAAATTTTCTACGTTTACTTTGTAGAACATTAAAAAATAAGGAATATTGGAACTTGAATCATCTCATTTGGAAATGAAATGGCCAACATATGAATTTTTGAAATTTAAGCAGACCAATTATTGATAATTTGGCTGACCATTCTGCATGGGATTCTTCGGAGACTTCTACCCGAGATTTTTTTATGTCCACTTTGTAGAATACTAAAAATGGAACATAATGATGCTGAAATTACTTGATTTGGATATGGGGTGACTAGAATATGAATTTTCGAAGATTAAATGACCATTTTCATGTGTAATTTTGCATGAGACTCTTCAGAGACTTCTACCGGAGATTTTTTTTCGTTCACATTGTAGAACATTACAAATGAAGAATAATGGGCTTGGAATCATCTGAATCCGATGTAGAACGAGAAAGATATGAAGCTTTGAAGTTCTAACGATAATTTTGCATGAAAGCTTGCATGGGGCGTACTGGAGACTTCTATCCAGAATTTTTCACGTCCACTTTGAAAAGGACTGAAAATAAGGAATGATATAAATTCCGGGTAGAAATTCAAACTTCTGATATTAAATGACCAAGATATGATGTCTTGAAGTTTGAATGATAATGCATGCATCGTACAATAATTATATAAATACCCTTGCACTTTCAAACTGCGATATCTTCCTTGTTTGAAGTCAGAATTTGATGATTCCGGTCTCATTTCGAAGATAATTTCACAGCCTATTCATCCAAGTAGATAATAGCCAATGACCCTGCTATGGGGTTCAGTAGAGAATCCCAAATCTTTGGGTTAAAGGCCGAAAACCTGCCATATTGGTTCACTTATGCAGAGGGTGGTCAAAATGGGGGTGCTTACAACATGCACTATCATTCAAATTTTTAGACATCATATCTTGGTCATCTGATATCGGAATCAGATGATTCAAAGGCCAATATTCCTTATTTTCAGTCATCTTCAAAGTGAACGTGAAAAATCCCAGGTAGAAGTCACCAATGGGCCCCATGCAAGATTTCAGGCAAAATTATCGTTAAAACTTCAAAGCTTCATATCATTCTCGTTCTACATCGGATTCAGATGATTCCATGACCATTATTCTTCATTCGTAATGTTCTACAAAGTGGACGTAAAAAATCTCTGGTAGAAGTCTCCGAAGGGTCCCATGTAAAATTACACATGGAAATGGTCATTTAATCTTTGAAAATTCATATTGTGGTAACCCTATATCCAAATCAAGTAATTTCAGCTTCATTATATTCCATTTTTAGTATTCAACAAAGTGGACATAAAAAAGTCTCGGGTAGAAGTCTCTAAAGGATCCCATGCAGAATGGTCAGCCAAATTATCAATAATTGGCGTGCTTAAACTTCAGAAATTCATAAGTTGACCATTTCATTTTCAAATGAGATGATTTAAGTTCTAATATTCTTCATTTTTAATGTTTTACAAAGTGAACGTAGAAAATTTAGAATAGATGCTATCGAAAAATTCCAAATGGAAGGGTGACAGAAATGGACTATGAAATGTCAACCTTAGTCCAAACCAACTTAATTCAGCTTAGTTTAACTTAGCCCAGCCCAGCCCAAACCAATCCATGCATCAAGTTTTATATGTATAATATATAATATATATACTATATGCATGCATTCTTTTTATATGTATATATATATATATATATATATATATATATATATATATATATATATATATATTAGGATATATTATACGTATTAATAGATTTATATATATATATATATATATATATATATATAAAAGAGAGAGGAAAGAGAATGGGAGAAAGAAAAAGAAAAGAGAGAGAAATAAATGAAAAAAGAAAAGAAAAAAAAAGAAAAGATTCCCCTTCACATTTTCTAGAAAGAAAACATGAAAGAGAGGGGGAGAAAGAAAAAAAAAGGAAGGAAAGAGGAAAAAGGAAAGAAAAAAAAAAAAAAAAGAAAAAAAAAAGAAAAAAAGGACATGTTTTCTAAGAAAGAAAACGTGAAAAGAGAGGAAGAAAGAAAAAAAGGAAGGAAAAGAAGGAAGAAGAAAAGGAAAGAATAAAGAAAGGAAAGAGAGAAGAAATCTTCTAGAAGAAGGAAAGAGAGAAGGGAAAGAGAGAAGGGATTTTCTTGAAGAAGAAGGAGAAAAAAGGAAAGAAAGGACAAAGAAAAACATGGGAAGGAAGAAAAGAAAGGAAAAAAGAAAAAATGGAAAGAAAGGATTTTCTAGAAGAAAAAAAAAAGAAAAGGAAGGAAGAGAGAAGAAGGAAAAAGGAAGAGAGGATTTTCTAGAAGAGGGAGAGAGAAAAAACGTGTGGAATGGAGAGGGAGAAGAGAAAAGGGAAGGAAGAAAAGAAAGGAAAGAAGAAAAAAGGAAGAAAAAAAGATTTTCTAGAAAAAGAGGAAAGGAAAGAAGGATCTTCTAGAAGAGGAGAGAAAAAGTATAAATAAGAAAGAGAAGATAGGGGAGGCTCTTTTTTTTAAACCATAGAGAGAGGACAAAGTGAGTGAGGTAGAGGAGAACGTGAGTGAGAGAGAGAAAATGTGAGAGAGGGAGAAAGAAAGAGAGAAGAAAAGAGAAAAGAAAGAAAAGAGAAGAAGAAAAGAGAGAAAGAGAAGAGAGAGAGAAGAGAAGAGAGGAGAAGGAGGATTCGCATTCAAAGGGGATTGATACAACCTCCAATCACCCTTCGTCGATGGTTTCGCTAGATTTGAGCACAAGGTTAGTACTCTAAATAAATTTAGAGGCCGTTAGAATGGTCGAATGCCAATTTTGCTTGAAAAAGACTAATTTCTATGAAATCTCAATCACGAATGCTCTCTATTACATGATTGTTAATATTAGGATGCCTATGTCTAATATTTTTCATGAATGATAATTTGTCTAAGCTATTCAATGATGAATTTTTGAGTGATATACAAGGATGTTTGATGTTTTTTTGCAAATTTTAAAAAGTGGTTTTCTAATCTGAAATTTCCAGATTTAGGATTCAAACATAGACGTACATCACATGTATTTTTTCTATGATTTTGAAGCCCAAATTTTTATGAAAGTTTCTCTGATATGTTAGAAGACTATCCTAAAAATTTCGTACCATTTCGAATTGGAAAAATATATCAAAAAATTTGTCTTTGACATTGCTTTCTTTCTCAGATGTAATGCAATCTTCCATCAGAATGTCTCTAGACAAAGGTCTTATGGCCATAATCAGAAAATCCTCTTAATAAGAACTTTTTAGACATGAAAGTCTTATAAACAATGGCACTAGTTTCATATTTGTTTAATTTTTTTATTAAATTGGTATCAATTTTTAAGTGCATAGTACTCTGATTTTGAATCTGTCATGATGTACTGATTTCCATGATTTAAAAGAATCATTTTTCATAAAGAAAATATACTATTTTAACTTGTTTTTCTTGATAAAATTTTATATCAGACAGTTATCTATATTGACTTATGTCTGTATTTAATTTTCATTAAGAATAGAATTTTATTTGGAATTTATGGTGCAACTGGTCAAAAATCTGGAACAGATTTGACCAGTGCACATGTTTGGTCTTAGGGCATATCTTTGACCAATTTTTGCTTTCGGTTGGGATTCAACTCCTTCATATGAAATAATATATTAAGTCATCTTTTTATGAAAAAAAGTTGAGCTTGATTTGAGTTTCGGAAGACCTACATATGGTCATTCTAGTGTAATGTGATAAATCTGAATACAGTTCATAGTTTTGTCCATTATCTAAGACCTTATGTCACAATTTAACAGTTTTGAGTCATTAATCTTCCCAAATTTCTTAATAAAAATTATATTTTTTTTTCAAAGAACATTGAATATATGTTTTTTGATAATTTTTCATTTTTCAAAAAAGGTTTCATTGATGCCTCATTCATTATAACATCAATGATTGTTTAAGTGAATTCTGTCATATTTGGATAAATGGCTATATTTGGAGCATTCATATGCTTTGTTTGGATTGTGCATACCATGTTTGCCACATTCCATGTGTTGCTATTTTTGGTAAAATAGATAAATTTTTATCATATTTTAGTAAAATCTTAACAATTACTATTTTTAAGTCTTACTATGCTTACAAAATAGCATATAAGAACTTTTCTTTTTTTTGAAAAATTCATGTCATATATGCATTCTATGATTGGTACTTACCATATTGTTATATAGATGCATATTAGATCTTGCCATATTAGATGTTGTCATATTAGATCTTGCTATGCTTAGATCTTGCCATATTAAATCTTGCCATGCTTAGATCTTACCATATTAGGTTCTTGCCTTATTTGCAATACATGCCATATTAGGGAGATTTTCATAATCTTACTATATGTTGTGATAGTTACCATAAATATCTTACATGCCATGCTTAGAATATTTTTTTTTTTCGAAATAATTTAATTTATGCTACACCTTAGTCAAACTGCTATATCTGTGCACCTAGCAAACATATTAGGTGTGGGGACGTGCATTTAGGCACCCACATTCTTGGGAAGGGCATAATGAGAATAATAAAAATCTTAATAAAGAAAGAGAATACTTTGCCAAACTTTTCAAAATTTGAGCTTAGGTTAAAAAGGATAATTCAAGACGATTTTTCCCCTCAGTAAACCTTATACCTAGAAGAGGTTCAAAATCCTAAACCTAAAACAGGTTATAAACCCTAATCCTAGAATAGGTTCTCAACCCTAAACCTAGAATAGGTTCTCAATCTTTATCCTATAACAGGTTATTCCCAGAGCCCGAACTACACGGATTCTGACTCCTAGGGCAAACCCTAAGATACGTAGGCCATTTGGGATAAACCCAAATTCGGATCCATACCTTAGTCCACCCAGACTATCCATAGATCCACTAGAATACCCAACCATTTCAACCTAGGTCCAAACTACGTGGATTCTGATTCCTAGGGCAAACCCTAAGATACGTAGGCTCTTTAGGATAAACCCAAATTCGGATCCAAACCTTAGTCCACTCGGATATTCATAGACCCACTAGGATATCCATCCATTTCAACCCAAGCCCGAACTATGCGGATTCTGATTCCTAGGTCAAACCTTAGGATACGTAGGCCATTTGGGAGAAACCTAAATTCGGATCTACACCTTAATCCACTCGGACTATCCATAGATCCACTAGGATATTTATCCACATTTTGACCCAAATAAGGTTATCCAGTCTGAACTACGTGGATTCTAATTCCTAGGGCAAACCCTACGATACGTAGGCCATTTGGGAGAATCCCAAATTCGGATCCACACCTTAGTCCACTAGAACTATCCATAGATACACTAGGATATCCCCTATATTTTAACCCAGAAAGGGTTATCCAGCCCGAGCTATGCGGATTCTGATTCCTAGGGCAAACCCTAGGATACGTAGGCCATTTGGGAGAATCCCAAATTCAGATCCAAACCTTAGTCCACTTGGACTATCCATAGATCTACTAGGATACCCAACCATTTCAACCTAGATTTTAAACTACGCAGATTCTGATTCCTAGGGCAAACCCTAGGATACATAAGCCATTTGGGAGAAATCAAAATTTGGATCCAAACCATAGTCCACTTGGACTATCCATAGATCCACTAGGATATTTATCCACATTTCAACCCAAATAGGGTTATCCATATTCCAACTCATAATGGGTTATCCATATTTTGACCCAAATTGCTTTATTCTTAGATCCACTAGAACTATCTATCAGTCCACATGGACTATCCAAATCCTAACCCATAGGGTTTCTCAGCCTTTCAAGCATAAACTTCAACTTGAACAAAGAACTTAATCATGGACAAGCATAAATCACAACCATAAACTTTAATCACAACTGAACTACGATGGTGAACCTGATTTTTGAAATAATTCCGTAATACGTAGGCAATCTGATTGATGCAGATTCGGTTTAATGATATTAAACCACTTGGTTTGGTTTAGTTTAACAGGTAGAGTCTAGCATAGGAAAGGTATAGGAGACTGATTTCGATCGGGCGGTTTGGGTGCCTAACCCATTCCCGTAATCGTAACCTAACGCTTACCGAATCTCTGATGGATCAGAAATCCAATCTAAGGGTCATGAGTCAATCGAAGTCTTACATTGGGGTGAGATTTTACATTTTCCAAGGTCCTAGACCTTAATCTAGGTGGCGACTTCTATGATTTCCATCTTTGTCCTAATAGTGTGATGCGGTGTAGTACTAAGCACTTTAGCTCTATCTCTACTCATGTCTTGTCCACTAACATCATCATATCATCATTACTTTAGCAGAACTATTACGTCGTAGGGCATCAGGGGAGGTGGTCTCAGACCGTGTAGTCCTTGACTCTGACGGGGGGCCATAGCTCTACCTCTATGGACGTATTGAGGGATGCTGGGGTGAGGCCTTGGATACACTATTTGACATTGGGATTGGTTAGTTGCGAGCCCAATTTGCAAGCCCTCATCAATAGGGGCTTATGTGTTGGTATGGATAGGGCATCAGGGGAAGTGTGATGCGGTGCGGTCCTAAGCCCTTTAGCTCTATCCCTATTCCATGGTGGGGTGGATGTGGACGACAATGGTGTTTGATCCATTGGGTAGGCTTACACACCCGTGTATAGAGGTGCGGCGACCACCAAACCTTTCTATTGTACATTGCAAACTTATGAACCAGACCAAAGATATGAATTGAATGCATGCATATGTTTGTTGCATTATTTTGTTTGCTCACTGAGCCATGATGTGTGCTTACCCTTTTGACGTCGAATATTTTTAGTTGATGATGCAGGTACCACAGTAGAAGACTATATGAATGCTCTAATGTACGAACATGCTGCGGCGATGGATGCAGAAGTTATGATGGAGTTGCATGATTTGTCATGCCAGTGCAACTCATGCATCTTCGATTAGATTTTATTTGAATTATTCAGACGATGTAATTGATTAAAATATTTTATTTTATGTCTTAGTCTTTTGAAGATAATTGGATAATTTATTTATGTTACCACTGTTAGACTCTCAATTCATTAGTATAAAGACTTCCACTATTGTTTATTTACTCTGATTATGGTTGTGGATGTGTATGGTTTAAGCAAACGGACAGAGCCTATTCGAGATCCTAGTGGTTGAACTATTGGTTTATTGACGGTTCATCACACCATTCTGGTTAGTACAGAATTGGGGTGTGACACATTACGAGCATACATGCGTAGAATCAATAATGACACTGCACTCAATAAAAATAAGGTAGTTTCTTATTATCCAATTAGTTTAGGTCTTGTTCCTTCACCAGTTAGCAATACTCGATCTCCTTCCAAGCCTTGAAATTTTATTTGAATTGATTTAACAACCTAAAAGTTATATGAATTTAAGTTAGGGTTCATATGTAACATGTTACAGTAGTAGAAAATTGAAACAGAGCACTGATAGGTGTCTGATTGGTCCTATGGTCTCATACTGTACCGACCATACTGCCTACAGTCGCATATAGTACGACCATAGCTGCGACCATATGATTCCTAAATCTTCCCGAATGCCTATGGTCGATCCTCTGATCAGGTTGGTCATGTTATGGTCGATCGTAGCTGTGACCTTGAGATTTCTGGTCACAGACTACATGCAATCGAGTTCTTCCTGGGTCAAATCCTTTGATCTTCAATTGGATTTATTCTAAGATCATCCTATGGCCATCATTAGTAGTTTCATATCAACCCTAATCATCAAACTCTCTCCTCATGGTTCTCCTTGGGATTTTCTCAAGGAAATCACATGGATCATAATAGGTTGATATTGCCTATCTTCCTTAGAAGTCTTATTCCATAGAGTTTACATCTCCAGGGATTAGGTTCATACCTTCTTCCTGTGATAGAGAGTCAATCTCTTCTCAGCAAGATCCTCTTCTTAGCCTTTTCTTCTTCTCCTTCTCTTCCTTCTCTTCCCTTCTCTTTCTTTAGGGTTTACTAATGTTCTAAAAGAGTGAAAAAGGTCTGAGGGATGTCCTTTATACAGAGAAAAACTCTTGATATAGGGTCCTCTTTCAATTAAGAAAGAAATCCCTTAGTTTAGGAAAGTTTTCAAAACTCAAGAGTCTGATCTGGGGTCTCACGGTCGATGGCTACGATTACAGAACCCGTCGACCGTAGCTGTAAGCACCCCATTTTTGCCATCCCTAACTAAGCACAGTCTTCTCGGTGAGTAGACAACAAAGGAAAAGAGATAAGTGAAAATTTAGATTTTTTGACTACGACATCGAGATAGTTTTTTGTGGGTCCCACAAAAAGGTCACAGGATATAATCTACATGCATGCATAGGTCATGGAATTATCTTTGAAATGAGACCAGAATTTCTCAATTCTGATATCAAGTGAAGAAGATATGATCATTTTAGTCGGATGATACGTACAAGGGAGGTTTATGAAATTATCATAAGTAATCCCAGGGGTTTTCATGCAAATTATCGTAAGTTGGATTGTTTGAATTTCAAATATTCATCTCTTGATCATCTGACATCTGAATCATATGGTTTAAGTAAATATTCCTTATTTTCAGTCATTTTCAAAGTGGACGTGAAGAATCCCTAGTAGAGGCCATCGGTGGGTCCCATGCAAGCTTGCATGCAGAATTACTGATAGAACTTCATTTCTTCATATCTTGGCCGTTCTACGTCCGATTCAGATGATTCAAAAGCCATTATTCCTCATTTTTTGTGTTCTGTAAAGTGAATGTGAGAAATTTGGGATAGAGATCTATGAAGGGTCCCATGCAAAATTACATACTGAAATGGCTATTTAATCTTTGAAAATTCATATTTTGGTCACCCCACATCCAAATCGGTTGATTCTAGTTTCATTATGTTTCATTTTTAGTGCTCTACAAAGTGGACGTGAATGATTTTTCCAAATGAGGTGAAGCAAGCTCCAGTATTTTTCATTTTTAGTGTTCTACAAAATGAACATGGAAAATTTGGGGTAAAGATTGTCGAAAAATTCCATGCAGAATGACAGCGGAAACAGCCTATGATATGATAGAGAGAAAAAAATAAATTTTTGGCCTAACCCAGCTCAACCCAGCTTAGTCCAACTCAGTTCAACCCAAGTCAGACCAGTCCAGACCAAATCAATTCAGTCTAGGCATGTACATGTGCTTTATATATATTGTACTATATATATTGTATTATATAATATTATGTCCATGTATATTAGTGTAATATATGATAAGATATAAGTATAAAATTAGGAAAACTAATGAAAAGGAAATGGAAAAAGAAGATTCGGCCTTGAATGGGATGGTGAGACTTATGGAAAGAAAAATAAAAGATGAAAAGAAGAAGAGAGACGTGAGGGTGAAGAGGGATTTTTTCGGTTTTGTTTGAGTAAGAGAGAGATTAAGAAGAAGAAAAGGAAAGATGAAAAGGATAGAAGAGATGTAAGGGAGGGTTTTAATTTTCTGTTTTGGAATGAGATACGAAAGAGAGATTGAGTGGAGAAAAGAAGAAGAGAGGCGAATAGAAAAGAGGGAGAAGAAGGAAAGAAGAGAGAAAAGGAAAGAAAAGAATGAGATCCGAGAAAGAGATTAAGTAGAGAAAAGAAGAAGGGAGGCGGACAGAAAAGAATAGAGAAAAGGAAAGAAAAGAGAGGGAGACATGAAAGAGAAAGGAAGAAAAGGAAAGAAGAAGAGAGGCAGACAGAAAAGAGGGAGAAAAAGGAAAAGGAAAGAATAGAGAAAAGGAAAGAAAAGAGAGAGATCCAAGAGAGAGATTGAGTGGAGAAAAGGGGAAGATTAAAAGGAGAGAAGAGACGTGAGGGAGGGAGGGATTTTTCTGTTTTGGAATGATATCCGAGAGAGAGAATGAGGAAAGGAAAAGGAGAAGATTAAAAGGAGAGAAGAGACGTGAGGGTGAAGAGGGATTTTCTTTTGATTTTGTTTGAGTGAGAAAGAGATTGAGATTGAGAAGGAGAGAAGAAGAGAGTGACGAGAGGAGGAACAGAAGAGAGAATGATAGAGAGAAAGGAAGAAGAAGAATATCAGAGAAAGAAGGCAGCGGCAGGGAAGGAACCTTTGCACACTCAGGTAAGCCATCTCTTTACTTTTTGTTTTTGCTATTGGCTAAGCCTCCACAAACCGCCATTGTCATCTACCTTCTGCTATCCAACACCCAATCTCTGCATCACCATGGCCTAGAACTCGACCATCAATCCTTATACCTTGCCTTCAGTCCACCTCACTCAATCCTATTGCTCAGCCAAGAAACACCACAAACACCATCGATCAGACCTCGATGTGGTCATTTCCTACTCACCACACATGTATACCATAGCCACAATCTCAATAGTTCCCACATACACCACCTTACCATTACACTATCACCCAACTATGGTGGTGACGAATTGCTTTTAGTTTAGGTTCTTTTTATTGTTATTTTTATTTTATTCCTTTTGTTTGTTTCTCTTGACAGTCTATTGTGGTTGTACATATTTTTTATTAGAATATTTATTTATTCTTTTGTCTCTTTGATATTTTAATTCGATTATATATTAGGTAGTTTTCTTTTAACTTGGTCTTTGTTATATCTTAGTTCGGTTGTATGAATATTATGTATTAGTTCTCTTTGTTATTATTTATTTTCCATGTAAATTATACCTTATTATTACATGTGTAGTGACATGCATGTATATTTTAATAATTTTTTCCATGACTTAATATTTTTTGTATATTGTTTTTTTATCTGAATAATATTTTTACTATCACATGTATATTGTTTTCATATTTATTTTCATCCTTATTCTTTCTTTGCGTATATATTATATTATTTTTACATGTGTATTATTTATATTTATTTTGCATGTATGTTATTTATGTTTATTTTCCCATGAATAAATATTATTTTATTGTTATTTTTACATGTACATTATTTTCTTATTTATCTTTGACATGTATATTTTATATTATTTAGTATTACATGTATGTTGTTTTTTTATCTGAACATCATTTTTACTATCACTTGTATATTGTTTGCATATTTATTTTCATCCTTATTTTTAATTTGCATGTATATTATATTGTATTATTTTTACATGCGTATTATTTATATTTATTTTTGGGTTTATGTTATTTATGTTTATTTTTCCATGAATAAATATTATGTCATTGTTATTTTTACATGTACATTATTTTTTTATTTATCTTTGGCATGCAGATTTTGAGAATAGCACATTGCTATGTTGGATTTTCATTGCCATGTTTGGATGATCACTGCTATATTCGGATTGATCACTTCCCATGTTTGGATTATTCACATGATCATTACTATATTTTGATACGCACTGTCACTTGCTATATTAATTGCTTACATGCTTTGGTTGATTTTCACATGCTTCGCTTGATTTTCACATGCTTTGTTTTGATTTTCACATGTTTTACTTGATTTTTACATGCTTTGCTTGACTCTCTCATGCTTTGCTTGACTCTCACATGCCATATTGGATGCACACTCTGACTATTATATTTGGAATGCTTTTACATGTCATATTGGATGTACAATTTGACTGTCATATTTGGAATGCTATCATTGCCGTATTTGGAATGCTATCACTGCTATAGTTGGAATGCTTTCACCTGCCATATTTGATCTTGGAAAGAGATAAATTAGAAAAAATAATAAGTAGGGTAGGAAACCCTAAAATAAAAAGAGCACAACAATTAGGGTAGGAAACCCTAAAAAATGGAAATAACAATTAGGGTAGGAAACCCTAAAATGGAAAGAGCACAGTAATTAGGATAGGAAACCCTAAAAAAGGAAAGAACAATTTAGGGTAGGAAACCCTAAAAAATAGAAAAAATAATTAGGGCAAGATAAACCCTAAAAATAGAGAGAACAATTAGGGCAAGATAAACCCTAGAATGAAAAGAACAATTAGGGCTAGATGAACCCTAGAAAGAAAAGAACAGATATGGAAAGTGAAACCCTAGAATAGAGAGAACAATTAGGGAAAGATATACCCTAGAATTGAAAATATAGAGAGAAAGGGTAGAAAACCCTAAAAATGAAAATCACAATGAAAAGGGATAGGAAACCCTAGAAACCTAAATTGAAAGCACAACAACAAATGGTAAGAGTTTAGGTCTCATCCCTAGATCCTATTGACAAAAAATGGAAAGAAATTGTTACACATGCCAAATCTGGATGATAGGAATTTAGGTCTCATCCCTAGATCCTATTGACAAAAATGGTAAGAATTTGGTACACATTCTTAATCCGACTCTCACAACCCATTTTGAACTACGTCGTACCTAATTTCTAGGGAAAATCCTAAAATACGTAGGCAATTTGGGAATCCCAAATATGGTACAAACCCATCAACCATCCATCCAACATAAACTTCAACTTAAACAAATAATCTAATTGAAGCACATTCATAAATGACTTCCATAATCTTTAATCCTACAACCCATTTCGAACTATGTTTTGGACTTGATTTCCAGGATTGGAATATGTAGGCAGTTTGAGCAGTCTTACACGTCTCAGATTCAGTCCAAGATCGAACCATATTTTGTCCAATTCACTGTATAGTACTATACTCATTGCTTGTTTATTTTCTTTACAACATGATTGGCTGAACCTAGGTTAGAATGACTTAGCAACTTGGTTTTAGACATTCCCCATTGAACCCTAGTCATCAAGTTGACCAAGCACAATCAAAATTAGAGTTTAAGGAAAGTTTAGGAGGTCAATATTGATCGGGCAATTTGGGTGCCTAACACCTTCCCATAACCATACCTTGAATACATACATGATCTCTTGCAGACCAAAGAACTGATACATTGGGTTATGAGTCAATAGAAGTCTTACCTTGGGGTGAGGCTACATTTTTAGAGGTCATAGACCTTAATCTAGGTGGCGACTCCAACAATTCAGTGATCTTCATTGATACGGATATTATTTATCCCGAGGAGGATCACAATTTCTCATTGTCCTCACAGTGGCGACTCCACTGGGGAATAATATTAAGACTCATAGGATACTTTCCTTATATTGATTGCTTGACAATGGATTCTAGATCTAGGGTACTCTATTTATTGTTTGTATAATATTGTTTTAGGGGGAATGGGTTCAGTCACACATTCGTGCGAGTAGCCGAACCGGATCCCATGCATATGGGGTAGCCCGCTTGCAAAACACATAACCTTGGCCTGTACTTTGTGAGATCACGACCAGCGAGCAGCCTTTGACGAGCATTTCTCTGGTCCGTCCGGGAATGCGTTATGCTACTCCACGTCGATTGATTCTTGCATCATAGTATATAAAGGGATTGGGGGCCCATTATCCATCGTGTATTCCGTGATAGGTTACCCCGTCCTCGTCAAGGTTGCTTTTTCTGTCCTAACACAATTTGAGCCACATGTATATTATTTTTTGGTCTATCCCTAAACCGACATGGTAAAACCCGTTCAATCATAATATCCATGCCCATAACATCGAAATTTTGCCCCTTTTTACTCTCAATATGTTGACATGTTTGATCTCACACGATGAACATCTTGAACTCTCACTTGTTGAGAGCAGGAGGATTGTATAAACCTGTTCCATGTCATAGTGGACGGCCACTGTACACTCTCTATCAACGAGCTCAGTGCATCGGATCTATCATTGTTAACACATCGATTTTAAAAAAATGATTGAAAATTCCCTGTCACGGCGTAGGGACCATGATTGAGCAGTCGTTTATCGATTTGTTTAGTCATGAACCGCTTTTGCTAACCATCCCATATGAAAGTTACAAATAAGTATATCCATTTTAATTTCTTTAAATATGACGAACTAAGTGGTTGGTTCTTGTTGTCTAATGAACCATTTGGGTAATGAGGCCTAAGACCAATCACAGGGTCCGTCGAAACAATTAAATTGACTTGGATAATATTTATTCAATGGATTTCATAAGGGAGCTAACATTTGTATTGGTCGAGTCAGCTTGTGTGTGCATGTAAAACCTTCATGTCCAGTCATTTCAAAATGCTAATCCGTTGATCTATTCCAACACCAGGTGAATCGAGCCAATCTGCAAGCATTGCTACCCTTTGGGTAAGAGATCCTATCACCAATAGGCTGTCTAGAGTACCTATCACTAAACTAGTTGGGCCTATTCTTGAAAAACCAATTGAAGCTATGGCTAACCATGATCAAGATGAGAATTCATTAGAGGATCGAGTGACTGAGATAGAGGATATTGTAAGTGAGACGGCTGTCATGCTGCGGAATGTGCATAAGTTACTAATGGGAAAGGAGGACACACCCTCCGCATCAAAGGAAGATGCCCCTAGCAAGAATAGTTAGATTGTGTTCTTAAATCCCGCTTTTGAGGAAGAGGGAGAGGTTCTCTGCAAGTAGCCGTCGATCATCCAGAAGGCTCTTTCAATCACGAAGCCGAAGGAAACTGAAGATCCATATGGGAACCAATTAAGTCATGTAGAACAGATATTGAGGGGCCTGAAGGGTGTAGAAAGCCAGATCATTGATTCTGAGGGACTATGTTTGTTCCCAGATGCCAAACTACCACCAAAATTTAAATGGACTACTGAAAATTTTGACGGGACAGGGGACCCTAAGACACATCTAAGATCATTCACGGGACTATTAAGGCAAGGGCATAGGTTTATTGATGAACAACTGGGGCAGGCGTTGCAATTCTCATTAATTGGAGGGGCACATAGATGGCTAATGAATCTGAATCCCTCACAAGTCTGCTCTTGGACCGATATCACTAGAGCCTTCACTAATCATTACTCCTACAATACTGAGATAGAGACTCATAGGAGGCAATTAGAGACTATGGTACAAATGTCTGATGAAGGCTTCACATAATACTTGACCAGGTTTAGGAAAGTGGCCGCACAACTTTGGGATCAACCCGCAGAGAGGGACCAGGTCCAAATGATGATGAAGGGGCTCAATAAGGCATACAAAACATATATATTTGGATAGGCTATCCTTACATTAGAAGGGTTGGTCATCGCAGGACAATAAGTAGAAGATGTCATTAACTATGGAGATGAACTCCCAATGAAAATGGAAAAGTCGGAGGCAGGTCCAAGAAGGAGATCCTATCAACCCAAGTACAACAATGCCCATGCTTACAAAGAAGTAGCGGTTACGAATACAGTTATTGCACCGGCACCAAGTAACTATGCGTCACCAGCTCCACGACAAAGGCCTTTTATGGTGTATATAGAGTTATCATTGCCAAGGGAGGTGTTGATGGAAAGATTGATGAGGGTTGGAAAATTAAAGCCACCACCACCCATGAATGTACCAAACACACCACCAGCCTTTTATCGTGTGGAAAAATTCTTTAAGTTCTACAATCAAGCAGGTCATTATACGGAATCCTGTTGGAACCTCAAAAATGCCATACAAGACCTAATTGATTCAGGGGCATTCAAAGTATAAGGAAGAACCAATCAGGCATCAATCAACAATAACCCACTCCCATATCATAATGTGAATTTCATAGAATGGTAGATGCCGGAGTCCAAGGAAAAGGTTCTGGAGAGCGAAGTTTGCATGATAGGTGACAATTTGGATCAGGAGTTTGATCTTTCTTATCCCTGGTACTATGGACATTCTATAACCATCGTAGCGTCAGAGGAGCCTTACATTGTCCACGTACCGGATGAAGAACAAGAAATTACTTAGCTGAATGAACAATTCGATGAATTCAGAATCTACATACCTGGTGAAGGACAGGAAATCAGTCATTTGGATGAATAGTTTGATGACTATGGCATTTACATCCCAGTAGAAAATAGGACTGTGGCAGAGACCCGTATAAGCAAAGGATATAAGCCAACACATTTAGTAGTAGAGAATCCGGCCCAGTTGGCCAGAGAAAAGGAATAGGGGCAATCTAGCCAACCTGAACCACCCAACCCTGTTCTCAAGCAATTGCAGAAAATGCAGGCGAATGTCTCCATCTAGGAGTTATTGATGGCATAAAAAATTCATAGGGATGCCGTGCTGAAATCCCTGACAAACATACAAGTCCCTGTAATAATGGATTGCAATGAACTAGCGGATCTGTCGGTGGCCGTTATACGGTAAATTCAATCATATTTAGCAATGCAGACATCCCAAGTGAAGGAGCCAAACACATCAAAGCACTACACATCACTATTGGTTGCAGAGACAAGGTTGTCTCACAAGTGTTAATTGATAATGGGTCAGCCCTAAATGTATTTCCCCTCAGAACATTCAGGTACTTGGGATTCATAGATGAGGAGATGAAGCCATCATACCTGATCGTCAAGGCTTATGATAACACCCGCAGGGCCATCTGAGGTGTCTTTACTGTGCCTATCCAAGTCGGTCTGGCTGTATTTGATACAGAGTTTCAAGTCATTGATATCCAGGCTACATTTAATATACTATTGGGTCAACCATGGTTGCATGCAACCAATGCAGTTGCTTCCACCCTACATCAGAAAGTCAAATTCATACATGGGGACATCGTCATAACCATCAATGCAGATTCAGAAATGGGCAATGCACTGGCTACAGGGAGAATGGGCTTTGAATATGATAAGGGATCATTTGAGACTGTCCATCTTGGCGACTTTAAAATAGACAACAACTTGGCTATCACAGGAGTAGATCCCACAGGTATGCATTTGTCCTTTCCTTTTTTCAATTGCAAAATATATCTTATTTTCCAGGAATGGGCCTCGGCTTACATCAACAAGGTAATATTGAAGTCTTATCCATGTTAATTAATGAGCACAGATTTGGATTGGGGTACATACCCAACAGACATGATTTAGAGTTGATAGAGCAGAAATAGTGGGGATCTGATCAAAGATTTATGAGGCTCGAGAAGAAGAAATACAAAAATAGTAATGCATATAATAATAGTAGTACAATAAAGGCTACAGGCATGACCAGAGGAAATGGCAACAACAGAGAACAGATGGGAAAATTAATCAAGTATTGATTGAAGGGTTGTACAGTCAAGAAAATATTCCATACTACAAAACTCTGAATGGGTATTTCGTTAAAGAAGGAGATGACTCACCTTTCCATCGTTTCTCCGAACCTTTGTTTGATGGGCGATTCCAGAGACGATGGCCCGGTTTTGAGATTTTCTTTGATTGTTCCATTGACTGGGAAGACACTGAGAAAACACCAACAAAAGAGCAAAGAGGAGAGCTACAATCTGAGGCAGGTACAGTTGACATGGGTAACTTGTTCGAGGAAGATCAAGAGATGACACTCACCGAAGGAAACCAAAATGAAGAACCAAATCCACAACAATTGATCTATGCCTTCAACAGTGTGATCCCGAACTGGAGTTGCTTAGATAGTTTTGTCTACACCAATGTTGAGTCATGTATTCCTAGTAAGGCCATGTCTGGGCCCATAATAGAAGAGTCAATAAATAGGGATGAGTCCTTTTCCAGCTTTGAGTCCGCTCCATTAGGAGCCACTTCTTCTGTACCACTGTTGTCCATGATTAATAAAGATGATCTTTCTTATTACTCTGTGTCTACATCTTCCATTCCAATTTTAAGCTCTAACTCTAACAATTATGAACATGATGAAATCCCTATTGAAATACAAAGACAAGATGAAATCTCAGAAGATAAGAAGGCCCAACCTGCTGGCGAAGACTTCCTAATGATCAATCTAGGTACAGTTGAGGAGCCTCGTGAGATCGAGATTGGCGCTACCTTAACTGAAGAAGAGGCGGCCCTGATGACAGAATTGCTAATAGAGTACCAAGAAGTGTTTGCTTCGTCCTACAAGGACATGCCCGACATTGATCCTGAAGTTGTGCAACACAAGATACCTTTATTCCCGGAAGCAAAGCCACATAAACAGAAGTTGAGAAGGCTACGACCTGAATGGACACTAAAGGTCAAAGAGGACATAATGAAGCAATTGGATGCAGGATTCTTAGAAGTAACTAGGTACCCTGAGTGGTTGGCAAACATTGTGATTGTACCAAAGAAGGACGACGGTTGAGGGTATACGTGGATTATCAAAACCTAAACAAAGCAAGCCCTAAGGATGATTTCCCGCTACCCAAAATTGACATTTTGGTGGACAACACGATGGGACATGCACTACTATCATTTATGGATGGATTCTTAGGGTACCACCAAATAAAGATGGCACCAGAAGATAAAGCCAAGACCGCTTTTACCACGGACTAGGGCACCTACTGTTATACTGTAATGTCATTCAGGTTGAAGAATGCCAGGCGACATATCAAAGAATGGCCACAACCATATTACATGATCTGATCCAGAAAGAGGTTGAGGTGTACGTTGACGATATGATTGTAAAATCTGTTACCCGTGAAGGACACATACTTGCACTCAGAGCATTCTTTGAGAGGATTAAACAATACAAGCTGAGACTGAACCCGTAAAAATGTGCGTTCGAAATGATAGCAGGGAAGATGTTGGGCTTCATGGTTAGCTGCAGAGGCATTGAGATAGATCCATCAAAAATCAAAGCTATAACAGAGATGCCACCACCTAGGACTGAAAAAGAAATAAGGGGGTTTTTAGGAAGATTACAGTACATAAATAAATTCATTGCACACCTCATGGCCACATGTGAGCCAATATTTAAGCTATTGAGGAAGGATCAGCCAAAGACCGGGAACCCTCAATGTCAAATGGCGTTCGAGAAGATCAAGACATATTTGATGAATCCACCGGTCCTTGTACCCCCAGTGCCTGGGAGGCCCCTGCTTCTATACCTGTCAGTATTGGGCAATTCTATGGGAACAATGCTCATGCAACATGACTTAGATGGGCAAACAGAAAAATCCATCTACTACTTAAGCAAGAAGTTCACCGGATATGACGCCAATTACACCTCATTGGAGAAGTCATGTACTGCTTTAGTTTGGCTAACAAAGAGATTGAGGCATTACATGCTCTCATATCATACCATACTAATCTCTTGGATGGATCCATTGAAATACTTATTCGAGAACCCTACCCTTACAGGAAGAATCGGCAGATGGTTACTACTTTTATCAAAGTTTGACATCACATACACCACCCAGAAGTCCATTAAAGGGAGTACGATAGTTGAACATTTGTCTGCGCATCTAGTAGAAGATAGTTTCCAATACTTAGAAGATGTTTTTCCAGATGAGGAGGTACATGGGACTCAAGAAGATAGACAAACAAATACATGGCTTATGTTCATTGATGGAGCAATCAATCATAGAGGATACGACGCATGAGTGCTATTCATAGACCCAAATGGTGTATTTATACAATTTGCCTTTCGTTTGGAGTTTGATTGCACAAACAATATTACAGAATATGAAGCATGCATTAGGGGTTTGAAAGCGACATTAGCCATTGGCGTCAAGAAATTGAAAGTATGTGGTGATTCCTTTATTGTCATTTATCTAGTTAGAGAAGATTGGAGGACCAAGGATGAAAAGTTGATACCCTACATGGAATGTGCAATGGCATTGGCCTAGAACTTTGAACAGATAGAGTTTGACTACTCACCCAGAGATACTAATACATACGCTGATGCATTGGCCACCCTAGCATCAATGATTGGGGATGATCCAACAGAGAATATCAAACCTTTGATAATTGAAGAAGAACACAGCCTGCACACATGGGTGAGGTCAATGCCTTGACAGTCAATGGTCGCCCTAGGTTTGCACCAATTGTGGACTTCATCAAATAAGGAAAGTACCCCATCGATGCTTCAGTAAGTAAGAGACAAGAAATTCTTAAGACGATATGCCTCTCAATTTGTGTTGTGCGGAGACATCTTGTACAAGCGATCTTATAAAGCAATACAACTAGTCTGTGTTGATGAAGAGCAAGCACAAAATGTCATCGAGCAAGTACATCAAGGAGTGTGTGGTCCCCATATGAATGCTAGAATGCTTGCAAAGAAGATCCTCCGACTAGGGTACTTCTGGAACACAATGGACGTAGACTGTGTAGGATATGTGAAGAAGTGCCACAAATGCCAAATATTCGCCAATTTGATACATGTACCTCCAATAGAACTGCATACGCTCAGCTCCCCATGGCCTTTCTTGACTTGGGGCATTGATGTGATAGGCAAGATACATCCTAAATCATCAAGTGAACAAGAGTTTAATTTGGTAGCCATTGATTATTTTACAAAATGGGTGAAAGCTCAGGCATATGCAAAGCTCACAACAAACAAAGCGGCAAAATTCCTACAAGAGCAGATCATCTGTCGACACGAGGTGCCTGAAGCTCTTATTTTTTTACCAAGGACAACACTTCAGGGGTAAAGTGGAGGAACTATGTGACAATTTCCACATCAAGAGACATAGATCCTCTCCATATAGACCACAGACAAATGGGGCAGTCAAAGTAGCCAATAAGAACATAAAAGTTATTTTACAAAAGATGGCACAAACCAATGCTGATTGGGTAGATAAGCTTCCATATGCACTTTGGGCTTATAGAACCTCAATCAGAACATCTAATGAGGCAACACCTTACTCCCTGGTCTATGGCATGGATGCGGTACTCCCTGTTGAATTGGAGGTGCAATCACTAAGGGTAGGGATGGAGTGCAAGATCCCCGAGATTGAAGGGCTTCAAGCTAGATACGATGAATTGAGCCTCATAGATGAAAGGAAAATCAGGGCGGAAGACAACATAAAGAAGTACCAGCAGAGAATAGCAAATACATTTAACAAGAACGTCTGAATCTGTCATTTAGCAGTCGATGATTTAGTGCTGAAGGAGCAGAGAGCACCAACACATGATCCAAGGGGCAAGTTTCGTCCAAACTGGAGCGGACCATACATCGCCAAGGAGATATTACCAGGGAAGGCTATTCGTCTGACTGATCTAAACGGAGATGAATTACAATATTTGACAAATTTGGATCAAGTAAAGCGGTATTACGTGTAGCCTACATACTTAAAAAAAAAAAAGAAGGAATGTGGACAGGCTTCCGTTTATAGGCTTGGGGCAAGCTGACTTAGCCATGTGGTGGGTCTCACAGTAAGGTTGGACAAGATTCTCAGACGAGACAACAACTTTCAACTTTCATCATAAAGAAATAATACATCAGTTCATCAATTGTTATGGAAAAAAATTCTTGATTTTCGGCAAGAACTCTATCTCCCATCCAACAATCTGACGGTTTTTTTTGAGTTTCACATCAAACCCTTGTTTTACATCTCTGACATGACTCTTGTGAGCATGCCACTCTGAATAATAATCATAACAACTCTGACCGAAACTTACATCGGCCGTTCATTAATCCAAATGGTGCCCGAGAGTTCTACTGGTCCATCCTTCATAAGCCAAAATGGCATCTCCTAGTGGGGATCAGGCCATTCCACATAAACAACCAAACACTCTCCTTGGTAGCTGACCCATTTGGAACAGTTTCTTATCAGCCTATCCAGGCCATTGATTTCTCTCACACTGTCAGTTGGCTCAAAAATTTAAGCCCAGACATGGTAGTACAATATAAGTATGTACATCAGCAGAAGTGTAGTCAGAATGAGTCTAAGTAATTACAGCCTAAGAAAACCCGTTGGATATGCTCGTGACATATGTTGTTGTGGATTTGCACCTGGAATCCTTCGATAACGTGCTCACGATCGAATAGTTTACAGATGGAACACTGCATGATATATAAAAGAAAGAAAAACAGAGAGCATAGTCACCCGAACTACGTGGAACCTCATTCCGGAGGGATGGAAGTCCCAAAGGATACGTAGGTAATTTGGGACACCCCAAATTCGGTCCATAGGCTACACATCCAGAGGCTATACATCTAGAGGCTATGCATCCAGAGGCTACACATCTAGAGGTTACAAATCTAGAACACAAAGCACAGTTACAATTACTTTACAAGCGGTCTTAAGCTAAAGTCGCAGACCTGATGAGGTCGCTACTCAAGAAGCTTGACAGTTACAGTTACATCATGAGCATTCTTGAGCTAAAGTCACAGACCTGATGAGGTCGCTACTCAAGAAGCTTAACAGTTACAGTTACATTACAAGCGGTTTTGAGCTAAAGTCACAGACCTGATGGGGTCACTACTCAAGAAACTTGACAGTTACAGTTACATTACAAGTGGTCATGAGCTAAAGTCACAAATCTGATGAGGTCACTACTCAAGAAGCTTGACAGTTATAGTTACATCATGAGCAGTCTTGAGCTAAAGTCACAGACCTGATGAAGTCGCTACTCAAGGAGCTTGACATTTACAATTATTTGTTGTATAGTGTGAAAAAAAAGAAGAGTAGTTACAACATCAGTTCAAGGAAACAATAATAGAATCCAGATCAAGTGCAGAATAATACAAAAATGGGTCACTTTTGACTTCGGCCTCAATTGTTCACAATCTCAGCCAAAGAGGGTCATTTGTAAGCACCCCATTTTTTCCATCCCTAACTAAGCAGAGTCTTCTCGATGAGTAGACAACAAAGGAAAAGAGATAAGTGAAAATTTAAATTTTTTAACTGAGACATCGATGAAGTATTTGGTAGATCCCACAACAAGGTCACAGGCTATAATCTACATGGATGCATAGGTCATGGAAATATCTTTGAAATGAGACCAGAATTGCTCAGTTCTGATATCAAGTGAAGAAGATATGGTCATTTTAGTCAGATGATACGTACAAGGGTGGTTTCTAAAATTATCATAAATAATCCTAGGGGCTTTCATGCAAATTATCGTAAGTTGGATTGTTTGAATTTCAAATCTTCATCTCTTGATCATCCAACATCTGAATCATATGGTTTAAGTACCAATATTCCTTATTTTCGGTCCTTTTCAAAGTGGACTTGAAGAATCCCTGGTAGAGGCCATCGGTGGGTCCCATGTAAGCTTGCATGCAGAATAACTGATAGAACATCATTTCTTCATATCTTGGTCGTTATACGTCTGATTTAGATGATTCAAACGCCATTATTCCTCATTTTTTGTGTTCTGTAAAGTGGATGTGAGAAATTTGGGACAGATCTCTCCGAAGGGTCCCATGTAAAATTACATACTGAAATTGCTATTTAATCTTTGAAAATTCATATTTTGGTCACCCCACATCCAAATCGGTTGATTCCAGTTTCATTATGTTTCATTTTTTAGTGCTCTACAAAGTTGACGTGAAGGATTTTAGGCAAAGGTCTCCGAAGCATCTCATTTAGAGTCGTTATCCAAATTATCGTAAAATGACCTATTTAAGCTTCAGAAATTCATAAGTTTGTCATTTATTTCTAAATGAGGTGATTCAAGCTTCAGTATTTCTCATTTTTAGTGTTCTACAAAATAAATGTGGAAAATTTAGCGTAGAGGTTGTCTGAAAATTTCATGCGCATTATCAGTAGAAACGGCCTATGAAATGATAGAGAGAGAAAAAAAATCAATTTTTAGCCTAATCCAGCTCAATCCAGCTTAGTCCGACTCAGCTCAACCCATGTCAGACTAGTCCAGACCAAATCAATTCAGTCCAGGTGTGTACATGTGCGTCATATATATTGTACTATATATATTGTATTATATAATATTATGTTTATGTATATTAGTGTAATATATGATACGATATAACTATTAAATAAGGAAAAATAATAAAAAGGAAATGGAAAAAAGAAGATTTGGCCATGAATGGGATGGTGAGACTTATGGAGAGAAAAAGGAAAGATGAAAAGAAGAAGAGAAACATGAGAGTGGAGAGGGATTTTTTCGATTTTGTTTGAGTAAGAGAGAGATTAAGAAGAAGAAAAGGAAAGATGAAAAGGAGAAAAGAGATGTGAGGGAGGGTTTTAGTTTTCTATTTTGGAATGAGATCCGAGAGAGAGATTGAGTGGAAAAAAATGAAGAGAGGCGGACAGAAAAATGGGAGAAGAAGGAAACAAAAGGGAAAAGGAAAGAAAGGAATGAGATCCGAGAGGGAGATTGAGTGGAGAAAAGAAGAAGAGAGGCGGGCAAAAAAGAGGGAGAAGAAGGAAAGAAGAGAGAAAAGGAAAGAAAAGAATGAGAACCGAGAGAGAGATTGAGTGGAGAAAAAAAGAAGGGAGGCGGACAAAAAAGAAGAGAGAAAGGAAAGAAAAGAGAGAGAGACGTGAAAGAGAAAGGAAGAAAAGGAAAGAAGAAGAGAGGTGGACAGAAAAGAGGGAGGAGAAGGAAAGAAGAGAGAAAAGGAAAGAAAAGAGAGAGATCCAAGAGAGAGAATGAGTAGAGAAAAGGAGAAGATTAAAAGGAGAGAAGGGACGTGAGGGTGAAGAGGGATTTTCTTTCAATTTTGTTTGAGAGAGAGAGAGATTGAGATTGAGAAGGAGAGAAGCAGAGAGTGACAAGAAGAGGACCAGAAGATAAAACGATAGAGAGAAAGGAAGAAGAATAAGATCAGAGGAAAAAGGCAGTGGCAGGGAAGGAACCTTTGCACACTCAGGTAAGCCATCTATTTTCTTTTTGTTTTTTTTATTCGCTAAGCCTTTGCAAACCACCATTGTCATCTACCTTCTGCTATCCAATACCCAATCTCTGCATCACCATGACCTACAACTCGACCATCAATCCTTATACCTTGCCTTTAGTCCACCTCACCCAAACCTATTGCTCAACCATGCAACACCACAAACACTATCGATCAGACCTCGATGTGGTCATCTCTTACTCACCACACATGTACACCATAGCCACAATCTCAACAGTTCCCACATACACCACCTTACCATTACACTATCAACCAACTGTGGTGGTGATGAATTGTTTTTAGTTTAGGTTCTTTTTATTGTTATTTTTATTTTATTCCTTTTGTTTGTTTCTCGTGACACTCTATTGTGGTTGTACATATTTTTTAATACAATGTTTATTTATTCTTTTGTCTCTTTGATATTTTGATTCGATTATATATTAGGTAGTTTTCTTTTAACTTGGTCTTTATTATATCTTAGTTCGGTTGTATGAATATTATGTATTAGTTCTCTTTGTTATTATTTATTTTCCATGTACATTATACCTTATTATTACATGTGTAGTGACAAGCATGTATATTTTATTAATTTTTTCCATGTCTTAATATTTTTTGTATGTTATTTTTTTATCTGAACATTTTTTTACTACCACATGTATATTGTTTTCATAATTATTTTCATCCTTATTCTTACATTAAGTATATATTATATTATTTTTACATGTGTATTATTTATATTTATTTTACGTGTATGTTATTTATGTTTATTTTCCCATGAATAAATATTATGTTATTGTTATTTTTACATGTACATTATTTTCTTATTTATCTTTGACATGCATATTTTATATATTATTTAATATTGCATGTATGTTGTTTTTTTATCTGAACATCATCTTTACTATCACATGTATATTGTTTTCGTACTTATTTTCATCTTTATTTTTACTTTGCATGTATATTATATTGTATTATATTTACATGTGTATTATTTATATTTATTTTTGCGTGTATGTTATTTATGTTTATTTTTCCATGAATAAATTTTATGTCATTGTTATTTTTACATGTACATTATTTTCTTATTAATCTTTGGCATTCATATTTTGATAATAGCACATTGCTATGTTGGATTTTCATTGCCATGTTTGGATGATCACTGCTATATTCGGATTGATCACTTTCCTTGTTCGATTATTCACATGATCATTACTATATTTGGATACGCACTATCACTTGCTATATTGATTGCTTACATGCTTTGCTTGATTTTTACATGCTTTGCTTGATTTTCACATGCTTTGTTTTGATTTTCACATGCTTTGTTTGATTTTTACAGGATTTGCTTGACTCTCACATGCATTGATGAGTCTCACATGCCATATTGAATGCACACTCTGACTATTATATTTGGAATGCTTTTACATGTCATATTGGATGCATATTTTGACTGTCATATTTGGAATGCTATCATTGCTGTAATTGGAATGTTATCACTGCTATTAGTTGGAATGCTTTCACCTGTCATATTTGATCTTGGAAAGAGATAAATTGAAAAAACTAATAAATAGGGTAGGAAACCCTAAAATGAAAAGAGCACTGCAATTAGGGTAGGAAACCCTAAAAAATGGAAAGAACAATTAGGGTAGGAAACACTAAAATGGAAAGAGTACAACAATTAGTGTAGGAAACCTTAAAAAATGGAAAGAACAATTAGGGTAGGAAACCTTAAAAATAGAAAAAATAATTAGGGCAAGATAAACCATAAAAATGGAGAGAACAATTAGGGCAAGATAAACCCTAGAATGAAAAGAATAATTAGGGCAAGATGAACCCTAGAATGAAAAGAATAGATGTGGAAAGTGAAACCCTAGAATAGAGAGAACAATTAGGGAAAGATAAACCCTAGAATTGAAAAGATAGAGAGAAAGGGTAGAAAACCCTAAAAATGAAAATCACAATGAAAAGGGATAGGAAACCTTAGAAACCTAAATAGAAAGCACAACAATAAATGGTAGGAATTTAGGTCTCATCCCTAGATCCTATTGACAAAAAATAGAAAGAATTTGATACACATGCCAAATCTGAATGGTAGGAATTTAGGTCTCATCCTTAGATCCTATTGACAAAAATGGTAGGAATTTGGTACACATTCCAAATCCGACTCTCATAACCTATTTCGATCTATGTCGTACCTGATTTATAGGGCAAACCCTAAAATACGTAGGTAATTTGGGAATCTCAAATATGATACGAAACCACCCATCAACCATCCATCCAGCATAAACTTCAATTTGAACAGAGAATCTAATTGAAGCACATGCATAAATGACTTCCATAATCTTTAATCATACAACCCATTTTGAACTATGTTTTGGACATAATTTCCAGGATTGGAATACGTAAGTAGTTTGAGTGTCTTACGCGTCTCAAATTCAGTCCAAGATCGAACCATCTTGGGTCCGGTTCACTGTATAGTACTATACTCGTTGCTTGTTTATTTGATTTAAAACATGATTGGCTGAACCCTAGGTTAGAATAAATTAGCAATTTGGTTTAGGACATCCCCTATTAAACCCTAGTCATCCAGTTGACCAAGCACAATCAAAATTAGAGTTTAAGGAAAATTTAAGAGGCCGATATCGATCGGGTGGTTTGGATGCCTAACACCTTCCCATAATCGTACCTTAAATATTTACCCGATATCTTGCAGACCGAAGAACTGATACAATGGGTTATGAGTCAATAGAAGTCTTACATTAGAGTGAGGCTACATTTTTAGAGGTCCTAGACCTTAACCTAGGTGGCGACTCCAATAATTCAGTGATCTTCATTGATATGGATATTATTTATCCCGAGGTGGATCACAATTTCTCATTGTCCTCACAGTAAGGTCGAAATCATCGACCGTGGGGTCCTAGGTTTATGATCTTCATTCATACCATATGGTCGATCGTACCTACCCAGGTAAGCGACCATATGTATACAGTTTTGGGTATTGAGTCAATTTTTATACCTGGTTTGTGATCTATCTTCACATCCTCGGTCTACTTGGTCAAGGATGATGGGAAGACCTAGCACGACATGGTTAAACCATGTTAGTGGAGTGTGGGTCTTACAACTGCCCTCTCTTATATAAATTTTGTCTTAAAAATTTACACATACCTTCCGAGTCGAATAAGTGAGGATATTGCTTCCGTATAGTGTTATCTTATTCCCATGTAATTTCTTCCACATTTTGGCTTCTCCAAGTAACCTTAACGTAATAAATGTCACGGTTGCGAAGATGTTGCACCTTCTGGCTAGTGATCTCAAAAGGTACTACTTCGAACGTCAAATCTTCAATTAAATCTGGTGGATCCGTTGTTAATATATGTGTTGGATCTCTGACGTACTTCTTCAATTGTGAGACATGGAATACATCACGTACACTAGACAATGATGGTGGTAGTGCTAACTGATATACTACCTTTCCACATCTAGCTAAAACTTCATAAGGTCCAATATATCTGGGACACAACTTTCCCTTCTGTCTGAACCTTTTCAAACCACGCATAGGAGATATTTTGAAAAATACCTTATCACCTATGTTATGTTAAATTCAAGATCTCTACGTCGATTATCTGCATATTGCTTCTGATGGTTCTGAGCCATTCGGACCCTTTCGTTGATAATGTCGATCTCTCGATAAGTTTCTTCAACAAACTCTAGTCCAACAATACTCTGTTCTCCAACTTCATTCCAAAATAAAGGAGTTCGACATTTCCTACCATACAGTGCTTCATAGGGCGACATCTGTATTATAGCTTGAAAGCTGTTATTATAAGCGAACTCGATGAATGATAACTTCTCATCCCATGATCCTTTGAAATCAATTACACAAGCTCGGAGCCTGTGTTCTAAAATTTGAATAGTACGCTCCGACTGTCAGTCTGTCTAAGGATGGAATGTAGTACTAAACTTCAACATTGTACCCATAGCTTTCTGTAATCCTTCCCAAAACTTTGAAGTAAAGCGTGGATCTCTGTCAGATACAATGCTTTCAGGTACAGCATGTAATCTGAAAATATTATCCACATACAGCTTAGCTAACCTCTCTAGTGTATACTGAGGTCGTATAGCTATGAAATGAGATGTCTTAGTCAAACGATCTACAATCACTCAGACCGCGTCAACTACTCGGGGAGTCAATGGTAACCCGATGACGAAGTCCATAGTGATGCAGTCCTATTTCCATGCTAGTTCTGGCAGTGGTTGTAATAATCCTACAGGTATTTACCTTTTCAGCCTTTACCTGCTGACAATTCAAGCATTGAGACATAAATTTAGCTACATCCGCTTTCATTCCTCTCCACCAATATAGTTTCTTCAGATCATGATACATCTTTGTACTTCCAGGATGTACCGAATAAGCGGTGGTATGGGCTTCCTTCATTAGTCTGTGTCTAATATCCAAGTCTTTATTTTCAGAAACACATACTCTCCCTTTGTATCTTATTACTTATTCAGAATCCAAAGTGAAGTCAGGGTTAGTCCTACCTTTTTCAAGGTCTTCTTGCATCATTCTCAGATAAGGGTCTGATTTAATAGCTGCTTTCACATCGTCTAATAGATCAGGTACAATCTTCAATGTAGCAAATATGTTCGAGAATAGATGAATAAACCCTTGGTCAGTTGATTCATTTGGAATATCGATCACGAACTGCTCATTATCGTAATTAAATACTCTTCCTATGACACACATTACAACATTTGCACTAGCTTCTTCTTGGAATTTTGTCATAGCTTTCCTGCTTAATGCGTCAGTAACTACATTAATTTTTCCTGAATGATACTGGATATCCCAATCATAATCCTTCAGTAATTCTAGCCATCTTCTCTGTCTCATGTTCAACTCGTTCTGATTAAAAATTTGATTTAATCTGAAATTTTTCTCCATACAAATAATGTCTCCATATCTTGATAGCATGTACCACCACTACTAATTTCAAGTCATGAGGGATAATTCTTCTCATGTGTCTTCAGTTGACTTAAGGCGTATGCAATTACTTGTTCTTCTTGCATAAGCACACATCCCAAACCTAACCCAGACGCATCGGTGTACAAGATAAATGGTTGTCCTGGGATCAGAATAGTCAAGATGAGAGCTGATATCAATCTAGCCTTCAATGTTTGGAAACACTCTTCACATTTATTGGTCCAAACAATCTTTTCTCCTTTCTTTGTCAGACTGGTGAGTAATCTTCCACAAATCATTGATAATAATTAGCTAAACCTAAGAAACTTTTGATTTCGGCAACATTCTTAGGCTCTTCCCATTTTACAATGGCTTCAACCATGCCAAGATCCACTTTAATTCCTTCAGTAAATACAACATGGCCTAAGAAAGAGACTTCATTCAGCCAGAACTCAGACTTAGTAAATTTAGCGTAAAGCTTCTCTTTTCTTAGTCGCTATAAAGCGGCTATTGTGATATGAGTTTCTTTGTCCTTGGAGTAGACTAGTATATCGTCAATAAATACAATAACTGACATATCCATCATATCATGGAATACCCGATTAAGGAGTTCCATAAAAGTTGCGAGTACATTTGTCAATAAAAAAGATGTAACTAAAAATTCATAATGTCTATATCTGATTCTGAATGTTGTCTTTGGAATATCACCTTCCATAATATTCAATTGATGGTATCTTGATCGAAGATCAATTTTTGAGAACACTTTGGTACCATGCAACTGATCGAATAAGTCATTGATCCGAGGCAACGGGTATCGATTCTTGATTGTAAGCTTATTCAATTCTCGATAATCTATAAATAGTCAAACAATATTGTCCTTCTTTTTTATGAACAATACTGACACTATCCATGGTGATATGCTAGGTCTAATATAACCCTTTTATCTATTAGTTTCTGTAATTGTACCTTCAGTTCCTTCTGTTCAGTAGGAGTCATTTGATAAGGTGCTTTCGATACTGGTGCGACTCCGGGTATAATATCTATAACAAACTCTGTCGCTTGATCATGTGGTAGTCTTGGTATTCCTCAGGAAATACATTCAAAAATTCATGCACAACTTCAATATCCTCCATTCTTGGTGCTTCCTTGGTGAGGTCGACTACGGATACTAGATACCCAATTCCACCTTTCTCGAGGCATTTTCTAGCCTTTAATGCAGAGAGAATGAATTTTTGTTTATGGGGAAGTTTGGTTCTCGTAAAACTAAACTCTGCTCCATCCTTGTCTTTAAATGTCAGTTTCTTTTCCTTACATAATAGGTTTGCAGAGTGCCTATCTAACCAATCCATTCCCAAGATAACGTCAAAGTCTGCCATCTCGAGTTGAATTAAGGTTGCATCCAAAATCTTCTCGCCAATAAGAAATGGACATGGTCCGTAACCTTTGTCTAGTTCCACTTCTAATCTCATAGGTGATCGTACAAGCAGTTTGAAGTCTAAAGGTCAGAGGGGTAGATTTAACTTCTTTCCAAACAACACAGATACAAAAGAATGAGTAGCTCTAGAGTCAAAGAGTACTCTGGCGGGTAAGCCATTAATAGGTATGATACCTATGATTTTATTTAATTTAGTCTACATGCTCACACAAAGTAGTACAAAACAAAAGGTTCAGGTAACACCTGTGACCACATTAGGCGATGCAACAACATCCTTAGAAGTAACTGCATAAACTTTTCCTTGTTGTAGCTGCTTCCTTAGCTTAGGACACTCTCTTGAATAATGTCCTACTTGATCACAATTGAAGCACTTGACTCTAGCATTACTTTGCTTCCGTTGAGGTTGGGCTATCGGAGTAGTCTTGGCTGCAGCATTGAAGCCTTAAGTTCGGAAGGGTTTAAATGTCTTTGAGTTCCCTCCGTTGTATGAGTTTTCAATGGGCCTCTTTATACCTCTGTTATGAGCAAAATAAATTTCCCTCTGGCTCGATTCCAGTACTCGGGCAATCTGTATAGCTTCATTATAAATCTTCTTTTTCAGTCCCATAATGAACCTTCGAGTTTTGCATGCGAGAGGGAGCAAAGAAGAATAGTTCTTCATAACACTATTGATATGTATCTACAGTCATCTCTCCTTGGTATAAACTCAAGAACTCCTTTTCCATTTGATCTCTGAAACTCTTGGGAAAGTACTTCTTGTAGAAAGCTTCTTTATAAATAACCCATGTCAGTTGGGCGTGCTTTGTTAACAGATAACTTCTAGTTGATTTTCACCAGTGGTGTGCATCACCTTTCAACATAAATGTGGCACATAATACCTTCTCTTCTTCATTTATAGTCATCATCATAAAGTTTCTTTCCATTTCGTCGATCCAGTGAGCTGGCCACGAAGGATTCGACAGCTTACCTATGAATTCCTTCGGCTTCAACTTCAGGAAATGCTCAATCAGTCTGGAGTGATCAAGCTGATATTGTAAATATGCCTCATACATAGGCGGTTGGTACTGATAATTACCTTGGTTAGACCCGTCTTTCGGTGCTTTAGGGTTTTGCACTTGGCCTTGTACTGTTGGTGTTTGCAGTGCTTGGGGTATAGTGTTGCTACCACCAGGTGCAATTCTAGCTTGTCCTGCTGGTAGAGATGTTGTGTTTGCAACTGGAAAAGAAATTCCGATAGGAGCTTGCATGTTGGCTTGCATTTGCTGTATATGCTGCATTTGCTGTGTCACACCCCAATTCTGCACCATTTAGAATGGTGTGATGAACCGCTAATAAACCAACGGTTCTACCAGGATCTCTAATAGGCTGTGTCTATTAAAAATAAAATCATACACATCCACAACCATAATCAGAATAAATACACAATAGCGGAAGTCTTATAGTAAATGAACTGAGAAATCTAACTGTGATATCCATAATAAAATATCAAGTCATTGTTATATCAACTGAGACATAAATAAATAAGGTATCAATTACATTCCCTTAATAACTTAAATAAAAATCTAATCGAATACGCATGAGTTGCACTCGCATGAGGGATCATGCGTATCTACTAAGTCTTCGACTTTCATTGCAGAAACACGTGCGTACACCGGAGCACTCATACAATCTTCGACCATAGTACCTGCATCATCAACTAAAAATATTCGACGATGAGAGGGTGAGCACACATCATGGCTTAGTGAGCAAACAATACAATGCAACAAACATATGCATGCATTTAATTCATATCTTTGGTCTGGTAAATAAGTTTGCAATGTGCTATAGAAAGGATAGGTGGCCGCCGCACCTCTATACATGAGTGTGTGAAGATGCCCAAAGGTAACATTTATTGCCATCCCACATGCACCCTATCATGGAATAGAGATAGAGCTAAAGTGCTGAGGCCCGGCCTATGACACTTCCCCTGATACTCTACCCATACCAACACGTAAGCCCCTACTGGCGAGGGCTTGCAAACTGGGCTCGCAACTAACCAATCCTAATGCCAATCAGTGTATCCAAGGCCTCACCCCAGCATCCCTCAATACGTCCATAGAGATAGGGCAAAGGCCCCCCGGCAGAGTCAGAGACTACAAGGTCCGAGACCACCTCCCCTCATACACTACGACGTAATAGCTCTGCTAAGGTAATGGCGATACGACTATGTTAGTGGACAAGACTTGAGTTAGAGATAGAGCTAGAGTGCTAAGGCCCGGCCTATAACACCCCCTGATACTCTCTCGCATCAAGCACATCAACCACAGACATACATTCACATGCCTATTCCTATCATCATCATCATCATCATCATCATCATCATGTTATAAATAATAATTTAAATATGCATGAACAGTAATAATAGAAATATTGGATGACATGTTGAATGCACATAACAAGCATACACGCATAGAATCAACCATGGCATTGGACTCAAGAAATAAAAACAGTTTATTATTAACCAATTAGTTTAGGTCTTGTTCCCTCACCTTTGCTTGATTGTAGATCTTTTCTCAAACTTTAAGAATCAACTAAATATCAATATTATATCACTAGAAGACCTAATCAAGTTGATAGAATTTAAGTAGAATTAATTCTGATTTTAAAAAGCTTACTGTTAACTGGGGGTCACAGGACGGGTCGCAGGTAGGGTAGCAGTTTTCTGCGACCCCCTGTAGTAGGGTCGATACCAGGGTCGGATGTTCCATCGACCCTGGGTGCGACCACCCATAATCTGGAATTCCTGAACACTGGGGGTCGATGTTAGGGTCTGGTAGGGTCTATTTTCCATCGACCCCACGTGCGACCCCCCATGGGTTTAGTAAAAATTTTCATCCTACAGTCCATTACATCGTGTTTGGGTCCTATGGCTTGCTTCTATAATCCATTCCATACATGTTCTATGGTTTAGAACCATAGTTTATTCACCTACATGGTTTTAATAATCTCCTCCATGGTTTTCCATTGAAACCTAACTATGGATGGATGATTTGGGTTTCTCCTAGATCATACCCTCTTCACTATCTATTCCAAGGTCTTTAGAATTACATGGAGATAGTATCCATACCTGAGAATTAGGCTTGTTTCTCTGAAGCCTTCTCTTTGATCTTCTTCTCCACTTTCCTTCTCTTCTCTTTCTCTTCTCCTTCTCTTCTCTTTCTCTCAATCCAATTAGGGTTCTAAAAGGAGTGAATGAGGCTTAGGGACGTCCTATTTATAGAGTGGAAACTCCCAAAATAAGTCCCATTGGGATTAGGAAAGAATCCCATTGAAATTTGGAAACTTCCCAATTTACGATTTCTGTCGACAGACTGGGGGTTGATGAGGGGGTTGGAGATCCCGTCGACCCCTGGTTCTAAATTATCCGACCCCCGGATAGAAACTCCAGGTCTGACATTTTATCTTGGGGGGTCCGACCCTGCCTTGTTGGGTATGCGACCCTCCCCCTTATTTTTTTTGTTTTTGGGTCAGTTTAATACCTAGGATCGTTATCTCCATCACGCACTTGATCCATTTGGATCGACCATGATGGGTAGACCTAGTTCAAGGTTGTAAGACCGGGTTAGTTTGATACGGGTCTTACCACTTCCCCCTACTTATAAAAATTTCATCCTCGAAATTGTTCATACCTTTCGAGTCGAATAAATGAGGATATTGCTTTCGCATAGTATTCTCTTCTTCCCATGTGATTTCTTCCATATATCTACTTCTCCAGGTGACCTTAACATAATAGATATCATGGTTGCATAGTCGTTGAACCTTTTGGCTGGTGATTTCAGTTGGTATTACTTCAAATGTTAAATCATCAGTCAAATTAGCTAGATCTACTGTCAAAACGTGCGTTGGATCCTTGACATACTTCTTCAATAAGGAAATATGAAATACGTCATGCACACTTGACATAGATGGTGGTAGTGCTAACTGGTAAGCCACTTTTCCATGCTTAGCTAAAATCTCATATGGTCCGACATATCTTGGACTTAATTTCCCTTTCTGTCCGAACCGTTTCAATCCTCGCATAGGCGATACTTTTAAGAATACTTTACCACCAACGACGAATTCAAGGTCTCGGCGTCACGTATCTGCATATTGGTTCTGAAGATTCTGAGCTGTTCTGACTCTTTCCTTGATATTGTCGACCACTCGACAAGTCTCTTCAACAAATTCTGGTCCAACAATACTACGTTCCCCAACTTCATTCCAAAACAAAGGAGTTCGACACTTTCGGCCATACAGTGCTTGATAGGGTGACATCTGTATAGTAGCTTGATAGCTATTGTTATAAGCGAACTCAATCAGTGGTAACTTTTCATTCTATGATCCTTTAAAATCAATTACACATGCTCGAAGCATATCTTCTAGAATCTGAATTGTACGCTCTGACTATCCATCTGTCTGTGGATGGAATGCAGTACTAAACTTCAATGTTGTACCCATAGCCTTTTGCAATCCTTCCCAAAACTTTGAAGTAAATCATGGATCTCTATCGGACACAATGCCTTCAGATACACCGTGTAATCGCACAATGTTATCCATATACAGCTTAGCTAACCTCTCCAGTGTATACTAAGGTCGTATAGGTATAAAGCGAGCTATTTTAGTCAGGCGGTCTACATTCACCCAAACTGCATCAACTACTCGAGGAGTCAACGGTAATCCTGTGACGAAGTCCATAGTGATGCAGTCCCATTTCCATGCTAGTTCTGGTAACGGCTGTAACAGTCCTGTCGGTCTTTATCGTTCAACCTTTACTTTCTGACAATTTAGGCATTGAGACACGAACTTAGCTACATCTGCTTTCATTCCTCTCCACCAATATAATTTCTTTAGATCATGATACATTTTTGTACTTCCAGGATGTATCGAATAGATGGTGGTATGGGCTTCTTTCATCAATCGGTGTCTAATGTCCAAGCTTTTTGTTTCAGGTACACTTATTCTTTCTTTGTACTTCAGTACCTTTTCTTCGTCCAAGATGAACTCAGGGATAGTCCTACCTTTTTCGATGTCCTCTTGTACCGTTCTTAAGTAAGGATCTGATTTGATAGCTGTCTTTACTTCATCAATTATATCCAGTATAATCTTCAATGCGGTGAACATATTTGAAAACCGATGAATAAACACTTGGTTGGCCGATCCATCCGGTGCATCTATTACAAACTGCTCATTACTGTCACTGAATACCTTCCCGGTAGTACACATTATGGCAGTTGTGCTAACCTCTCCCTGAGATTTTATCATTGCCTTTCTACTCAACTCATTGGCTACTACATTAGCTTTCCCCGGATAATACTGGATATCACAGTCATAGTCTTTCAATAATTCCAGCCATCTTCTTTGTTTCATATTCAATTCCTTCTGATTAAATAGATAAGTAAGACTTTTATGGTTTGATTTAATCTGAAACTTTTCCCCGTACAGGTAATGTCTCCATATTTTGATAGCATGTACTACTGCCGCTAGTTCCAAATCATGAGTGGGATAGTTCTTCTCATGTGTCTTCAACTGTCTTGAGGCATAGACAATTACTTGTTCTCCTTGCATAAGTACACATCCTAATCTCAGTCCTGACGCATCGGTGTACAAGATAAATGGTTGTCCTGGAATCAGGATGGTCAAGATTGGAGCGGATATCAATCTAGCCTTCAAGGTTTGGAGACTCTTCTCGCATTTATTCGTCCAAACAAACTTCTCACCCTTCTTAGTTAAGCTGGTGAGAGGTACAGTAATTCGGGAATAGTCTTCCACAAATCGTCGATAATACCCAGCTAGACCCAAGAAACTTTTAATTTCTGCAACGCTCTTTGGTGCTTCCCACTTTACGATAGCTTTGATCTTGCTAGGATCCACTTTAATTTATTCAGCGGCTACAACATGGCTTAGAAATGCGACCTCCTTTAGCCAAAACTCACATTTTGAAAATTTGGCGTAGAGCTTCTCCTTCCGTAGTCGCTGCAGAGCGACGTTTAGATTCTTAATATGAGTTTCCTTGTCCTTGGAGTAGACCAATATATCATTGATGAATACAATAATCGACATATCCAACATATCGTGGAATACCCGATTTATAAGTTCCATAAAGGTTGCTGGTTCATTTGTCAATCCAAAAGACATGACCAAAAATTCATAATGTCCATATCTGGTCCTGAATGCTGTCTTGGGAATATCACCATATATAATCTTCAACTGGTGGTAGCCTGACCGAAGATCGATCTTGGAGAACACTTTGGCACCTTGCAACTGATCGAACATGTCATCGATCCGAGGCAATGGATACCGATTCTTGATTGTCAGTTTATTTAGTTCTCGGTAGTCTATACACAAGCGAACGCTATCGTCCTTCTTCTTCACGAATAATACTGGCGCTCCCCATGTTGATATACTAGGGCGAATGTAACCCTTATCCAGCATTTCTTGTATTTGTACTTTCAATTCCTTCACTTCAGTAGGAGCCATTGTATATGGTGCTTTCGATACTGGTGCGGCTCTAGGTATAAGATCTATAACAAACTTTGTAGCTCGGTCGGGTGGTAATCCTGGTAGTTCATCAGGAAATACGTCTGGAAAGTCACACATGACATCAATATCTTCCATTCGTGGTGCTTCCTTGGTAAGGTCGACCACAGATACTAAATACCCTACTGCTTCTTTCTCAAGGCACTTCTTATCCTTTAGCGCAGAGAGTATGAGCATTCGTTTATGGGGAAGTTTGGTTCCCGAAAAACTGAACTCTGCTCCTTCTTTGTCTTTAAATGTCAGCTTCTTTTCGGCACATAATAGATTTGCAGAATGCCGAACTAACCAGTCCATTCCCAAGATGACGTCAAAGTCTGCCATCTCAAGTTGGATCAAGGTTGCATCCAAGGTCTTTTCATCAATAAGAACTGGACATGGTCCATATCCTTTTTCTAACTCCACTTCTAATCCCATTCGTGATTGTACAAGTAGTTTGTAGTCTAATGTTTTGATGGGTAAATTCAGCTTCTTTCCAAATGACACAGATATAAAAGAATGAGTAGCTCCTGAGTCAAAGAGTACTCTGGAGGGTATGCCATTTATAGGTACGATACCTGTGATTTATTTTAACTTAGTCTACATGCTCATACAATGTAATACAACTTTAAAAAAATTTAAGTCATACCTATGACCACATCAGGCGATGCGGCAGCATCCCCAGATGTAACCGCGTAAACTCGTCCTTGATGTAACTGCTTCCTGGGCTTAGGACATTCCCTTGCCATATGTCCCCCTTGGTTGCAGTTAAAACATTTTATCTCTTCAGTAATTGGCTTTTGTTGCTGTTGAGCTACGGGAGTAGTCTTGGTTGCAGCGGTAAATCCTTGAGCGCGGAAGGGTTTGAATGTTTTGTTATTCCCTCCATTATAAGAATTTCTAGCTGGCCTTTTTATACCTCTGTTTTGCATGAAATAACTCTCCTTCTGGCTCGATTCTATAACTCGAGCAATTTGTGCCGCTTCATTATAAATTTTCTTTTCATGTCCCAGAACATGCTCGCGGATGATTCCCCTAAGTCCCATGACGAACCTTCAGGTCTTTGTGTTTTCCTCTTGCATACTGGTGGGTGCAAAGAAGAACAGCTCTTCATAACGTTGTTGATAAGCATCCACGGTCATCTGCCCCTGATATAAACTCAGGAACTCTCTTTCCATAAAATCTCTGAAACATCTCAGAAAAGACTTCTCGAAGAATGCCTCCTTATAAATATCCCAAGTCAGTTGGGCAGGCTTTGTTAATGAATATGTCCTGGCAGACCTCCACCAATGGTGTGCATCTCCTTTCAGCATAAAGGTGGCACACAACACTTTTTCTTCTTCATTTATTGTCATCATCATAAAATTTCTTTCCATTTCGTCAACCCAGTGTGCAGGCCATAAAGGATCTGCTGGCTTGCCATTAAATTCTCTGGGCTTCAGTTTCAGAAAATGCTCCACCAGTCTGGAGTGGTCTAGTTGCTGTGGGACATACGCTCCATACATAGGTGGTTGGTATTGATATCCACCTTGAGCTATCTCAGGATTTTGTACTTGAGCCTGCATGATAGGAGTCTGAGGTGCATGGGGTACTGTGTTACTTCCCCCTGGTGCTGTGCTTGCCTGTCCTGCTGGCATTGGAGGTGTCTGTGCAGCTGGAAGAGTTATGCCTATGGCAGCTTGTATAGTAGCTTGTGCCTGTTGCATTTGCTACAACTGTTGGGCCAATTTCATTACGATTGTGGCCAAGTCTGTAGGTGGAGCAAGGAGATTTATAGGATTTGTCTGCCCATTTATGACGGACGGTGCCGTGTTCGTCTTCCCCTGTGTGTCCGGGTATGTCTGGTTATCTTCCCCCACAGGTGGTGGTGGTGGGATAGAGTTACGACTCTATCTGGTTACTCTGCATCCATCCATTATCTAATCTGGTAGTGGGATTGCCTGAAAATTGTTGAACACGTGAGACAATCATTAAATACTTCATTCCCATATTTTAAATCCACTAACAAATCCAAATTTCAAAATTTTCAGATCATTCTGTCGAAAATACTGTGTTTTCACTATAGGGTCGATGGTTATCTGACCCTCAGTTTGCGACCCTGAAAAATCAACAATTCTTCCTGAGAGCCGGGGGTCGATGGGGGGTCGGAGGATGTCCGACCCAGGGTGCGAACCCTGGTTCTCTGTCAGATTCCCGAGAGCAGAGGGTCGATGCAGGGGTCGATGGGTGGGTCGATTGTTTTAGTCGAATTTTCCGACCCCCGGACTAAAAATCAGATTTTTAAGTTCCGAATCAAAGTCCATTTCCCATTCATTCTTCTACGCTTCGACTCGTCTCGTCCATCTGAGTTGCTACAGTGACAACTCCGATCCGTTGGTGGTTTGCACTCCTTGTTTTGTCGTCTACACCTCCGTTACAAGTATGCCTTCTACATTTTCATGTTTTTAGGTTTCCTTAACTAGGTTTTTGCTCGTATATCTCGTATTTTTAAAATTAAACTTTTTCCAAGCGTAAAAATTTGATTTTTATTGGGGGCTTTTGTCGTTGGTGACTCGAGGAACGAAAGCCCTAAAAAAAATTGAGTTTCATCGGTTGGTTATCGAGAAACTCAAATTTTACTCTTTTTGCCCTAATTTTGTTGAGATTTCGAATTTCTTAAAATTTCTTCCAATTCAATCTTATTAGCTAAAATTTCCGACTATATGAGTCTCACAGGATAGTTTAGGATCTATGTAAGTCCTCCTTCCCACGTGTATGGGTGAAAAGTGAGGCTTTTGACCAATTTACGTCGTTATAATGTCAAAATTTTGGGTTTTTCCTCTCTACTAAGCCATTATTTGTTTTTCTTTCTTATTTGCAGATACTATGGCTCATACCAAGGTACCCAGTGTTTGCGACCATCTTCGCTTCCATTCCACAGAAGCCGAGACTCAGTATGCCCGCTACGCTTGCAAGAAAGTAGAGGGAGGCCGCAAAGTGGACTTGGCTAGCTTGGCCTTGTTCAATGTGGAGGGGGCTTTTGGCGATATGCGAAGGCTCCTTGTCATCACCTATGACGCCTGTACTTGTCCTGACCTGGTACGCCAGTTCTATTGTAATCTCCAAGTGATGGGGGATTACAACGATGTTGAGAGAGGTGGTGAGCTTCAGATCACTAGCTATGTCAAGGGGGTTGATATTTCTTTCGACTATCGACAGCTAGCGGACTTGCTGGGTATCTCCTATGGCGGCTCTTTCATATTCTATGCCACAGGAGAGCCCCAGTTCTTTTCATTATAGATGAGGGCTGAGATAGACCGTCAGCTCATCAAACCAGATCGCTGGGAGATGAAAGCGAGTTATCTACGTTCAGATCCACGGGTGTACTACAAGATCATTCAGCATAACCTGATACTGCATAGTGGACACTATGAGAGGGTCTCCCAGTTGACCCAGTATCTGCTGTACTGCATATGCACTAGGCAGCCCGTCTGCCTTCCCTAAATCATCATGCGGACGATGAGCAGTGCCACGTTGCCCAGTCACACTGGCAACCTTCCTTATGGACGCATGATCACTACATTGCTTACTCACCTGGGGGTTGATTTGTTGGATGAGAAGATTCAGGAGAAATCCTTCTCATCGCCTCTGGATTGGGAGGCCATCTGCAAGATGGGCATGCGGGATGCCCAGGTCAGTGATGAGGAGAGGAACGCGATGGTGCGCCCTCGCACTCAAGTGGAGATGGCTGACGCTGAGGCAGCAGCAGCAGCCACTGGAGCCGAGGTTCATGGGGATGATGACGATCGTCTGTACATAGATGTAGATGCCATACCTCCTCCAGTACCTACTCATGCTACAGGAGGTGGTCCGTCTTCTTCAGCAGGTCCTTCACATGCAGCTGGTCCTTCGTATGCTCCTTTTGATGACATGATGGGATTTTGCATGTGATATGAGAGGCTCAGCGTATGTCTGACTTGAGGATGGGAGAGCTTCTAGAGGCTCAGCACTTGTCCGATCAGCGGGTGGGAGAGCTTATGGATGCTCAGCGCATGACCAACCAGTGTGTGGCTGCCCTCATAGCTCGTCTCCAGACGACCCCGACTCAGATAGCTTGGTTGACTAGAGTCTATGCTGAGGACTACGATAGAGACCGTGAGGCACCACCTCCCGCATCACCTCCAGCTTCTTGATGTATTTCTTTTATCTTTCTTTTGTACTTCAGAGTAACTATCCGGATTGTGGACTGTACTCTGCTTGAATCATATATATATAAATGTTTGTTCTTCTCTTGGTTGTATATAAATTTGTTTCTCATTTAATAGATGCATTATTCTCTTTCAGTTTTGTCTCAAACAACATATATGTTTATGGTGTGTTATTATTACATCTTTTAAATTTTTTATCCTATCTCAGTTCACGAACATTTGTGGAAGTATATTGGTTTCACAGACAGGGCCTGAGATGCTCTGATACCAAGTTGTCACACCCTAATTCTGCACCATTCAGAACGGTGTCATGAACCGCTAATAAACCAACGGTTCAACCAGGATCTCTAATAGGCTATGTCCATTAAAAATAAAACCATACACATCTATAACCATAATCAGAATAAATACAAAATAGTAGAAGTCTTATAGTAAATGAACTGAGAAATCTAACTGTGATAACAATAATAAAATATCAAGTTATTGTTGTATCAACTGAGACATAAATAAATAAGGTATTAATTACATTCCCTTAATAACTCAAACAAAAATCTAATCGAATACGCATGAGTTGCACTCGCATGAAGGATCATGTGTATCCACTAAGTCTTCGGCTTCCAATGCAGCAATACGCACGTACACCGGAGCACTCATATAATCTTCGACTGTAGTACCTGCATCATCAACTAAAAATATTCGACGTCGAGAGGGTTAGTATACATCATGGCTTTGTGAGCAAACAAAACAATGCAACAAACATATGCATGCATTCAATTCATATCTTTGGTCTGGTAAATAAGTTTGCAATGTGCTATAGAAAGGATAGGTGGCCGCCGCACCTCTATACTTGAGTGTGTGAAACCGCCCAAAGGTAACGTTTATTGTCGTCCCACATGCACCCTACCATGGAATAGAGATAGAGCTAAAGTGCTGAGGCCCGACCTATGACACTTCCCCTGATACTCTACCCATACCAACACGTAAGCCCCTACTGGCGAGGGCTTACAAACTGGGCTCGCAAATAACCAATCCTAATACCAATCAGTGCATCCAAGGCCTCACCCCAGTATCCCTCAATACATCCATAGAGATAGGGCTAAGGCCCCCCGGCAGAGTCAGAGACTACACGGTCCGAGATCACCTCCCCTCATACACTACGATGTAATAGCTCTGCTAAGGTAATGGCGATACGATAATGTTATTGGACAAGACTTGATTTAGAGATAGAGCTAGAGTGCTGAGGCCTGGCCTATGACACCCCCCCTGATACTCGCTCGCGTCAAGGAAACCAACCACACACATACATTCACATGCCTATTCCTATCATCATCATCATCATCATCATCATGTTATAAACAATAATTTAAATATACATGAACAGTAATAATAGAAATATTGGATGACATGTTGAATGCACATAACAAGCATACACACATAGAATCAACCATGGCATTGGACTCAAGAAATAAAAATAGTTTATTATTAATGAATTAGTTTAGGTCTTGTTCCTTCATCTTTGCTTGATTGTAGATCCTCTCTCAAGCTTTGAGAATCAACTAAATGTCAATATTATATCACTAGAAGACCTAATCAAGTCGATAGAATTTAATTAGAATTAATTTTGATTTTAAAAAGCTTACTGTTAACTAAGGGTCGCAGGACAGGTCACAGGTAGGGTAGCAGTTTTCTGCAACCCCCTGTAGTAGGGTCGATGGCAGGGTCAGATGTTCCGTCGACCCTGGGTGCGACCACCCATAATCTAGACTTCTCGAACACTGGGGGTCGATGTTAGGGTCTAATAGGGTCGATTGTCCATCGACCCCATGTGCGAGCCCCCGTGGGTTTAGTCAAAATTTTTATCCTACACTCCATTCCTTCGTATTTGGGTCCTATGGTTTGCTTCTATAATCCATTCCATACATGTTCTATGGTTTAGAACCATAGTTTATTCACCTACATGGTTTTAATGATCTCCTCCATGGTTTTCCATTGAAACCTAACCATCGATGGATGATTTGGGTTTCTCCTAGATCATACCCTCTTCACTAACTATTATAAGGTCTTTAGAATTACATGGAGATAGTATCCATACCTGAGAATTAGGCTTGTTTCTCTGAAGCCTTCTCTTTGATCTTCTTTTCCACTTTCCTTCTCTTTCCTTTCTCTTCTCCTTCTCTTCTCTTTCTTTCAATCCAATTAGGGTTCTGAAAGGAGTGAAATAGGCTTAGGGACGTCCTATTTATAGAGTAGAAACTCCCAAAATAAGTCCCATTGAGATTAGGAAAGAATTCCATTGAAATTTGGAAAGTTTCCCATTCACGGTTTAGGTCGACAGACTGGGGGTCAATGAGGGGGTCAGAGATCCCATCCACCCCTGGTTCTAAATTGTCCAACCCACGGTTAGAAACTCAGGGTCTGACATTTTATCTTGGGGGGGTCCAACCCTGCCTTGCTGGGTATGCGACCCTGTAAGCACCCCATTTTTGCCACCCTCGGCATAAGTGAACCAATATGGCAGGTTTCAGACCTTTAACCCAAAGATTTGTGATTCTCCACTGATCCTCACAACAGGGTCATGGGCTATTATCTGCATGGATGCATAGGTCATAGAATTATCTTCGAAACGAGACCAGAATTGCTCAATTCTGATATCAAATGAGGAAGATATGATCATTTTAGTCGGATGATACATATAAGGGAGGTTTCTGAAATTATTATAAAATAATAATCCCAGGGGCCTTCATGCAAATTATCCTAAGTCGGATTGCTTGAATTTCAAATCATCATATCTTGATCATCTGACATCGGATTCAGATGATTCCAAGACCATTATTCTTCATTCATGATGTTCTACAAAGTGGACGTAAAAAAATCCCGGGTAGAAGTCTCCAGTGGGTCCCATACAAGCTTGCATGCAAAATTATCATCAGAACTTCGAAGCTGCATATCTTTTCCGTTCTACATCGGATTCAGGTGATTCCAGTCTCATTATGTTCCATTTTTAGTGCGCTACAAAGTGGACGTAAAATATTTCCGGTAGAAGCCTCCGAAGGATCTCATGCAGAATGGTCAACCAAATTATCGGTAATTGGTCCGTTTAAACTTCAAAAATTCATAAGTTGATCATTTTACTTCCAAATGAGGTGATTCAAGTTCCTATATTCCTCATTTTTTATGTTCTACAAAATGAACGCAAAAAATTTGGAATAGAGGCCATCGGAAAATTTCATGCGGGATGACAGCGGAAATGACCCGTGAAATGACAAGGAGAGGAAACCCAGTGAAAATTTCATGCGGGAATAGAGGCCATCGGAAAATTTCATGCGGGAATAGAGGCCATCGGAAAATTTTTTATATATATGTGTATGTATGTTATTAAATATATATGTATAATATATATGTGTAAATCATAATCCAAAAGATTTTTGAGAAGAAAAAGGAAAGAGGGGAGAGAAAAAACGTGGAAAAGAATGAAGATTTCAATTGTGGAGATAATCCAAAAGATTTTGAGAAAAAAAAGGAAAGAGGGGAGAGAAAAAAACGTGGAAGAGAATGAGGATTTTGATTTTGGAGATAATCCAAAAGATTTTGAGAAAAAAGGAAAGAGGGAGAGAGAAAAAACGTGACCTTTTTCTAAGAGAATCCAAAGGATTTCTTTGGAGAAAAAAAAGGAAAGAAGAAAGAGAAAAATTAGGTTTTTTTTAGGAGCCACGGTTTTAAGAGTTGTTTAAAAAAAAAAAATAAGGGAGAGGGAGGACATGAAAAGAGAGAGAATTTAGGGTTTCTAGATTTTTTTTTTTTAAAAAAAAAAAGGAAAGAAGGGGAAGATAAAATGGACGTGAGAGAGAGAAGAAGGAGGATGTTTTTTTTCCAAAAAAAAAGGAAAGAAAAAAACGTGAAAGGGAATCACGTTTTGGAGAAAAAAGGGGAGGTTTTTTTTCAAAGAGAAAAAAAAAAAGGGGAGAAAGAAAAAAAACGTGAAAGGCTTTGTGGCTCACACTTTTGGGAGAAAAAGAAGGGAAGAAGAGAGAAAAAAAGGGAGAAAAGAGAAGGGAAAAACATGAAGAAGGAGTTTTGATAGAGTTTGGGCTCTCGGTTTGAAAAAAAAGAAGAAGAAGAAGGGAGGAGCAAGCAGAACCTACGTGCATCAAGGTAAGCTACCTTTACTTTTATTTTTCTTCTATTCTTAACTACAAATCTCCATCTCATGAACCATTCTACCTCATCATTAACCAATTTCCATCATCAATCTAGCCTTTACTTGATCCCTATACAATCAGCATTCTAACTGATTTCATCTCATACTCCAACAACCAACACCCCACGCCACTTACCTGAACCTAGCTATGTTACCTTCCTCATCTTACCCTTGATCTTTCCATTAAATATGGGTCATTGAGTGAACCTATGATCATGATATGCTTGAATAGAAATATAAAAAAAATCTGAATTTTTTATTCTTTATCGTGTTAATATGATGTCCATTCAAAATCTGATCCATTGAATATGAAATTTGTCTTGATCATGTGATAAAAATTTGTCCATTGATATTTGAATGAATGAACTTGATTAATTGATGTGAATTTAATCTGAATCGTTGATCTTTTAAGATCCAATCATGTGAATGGATGGTTAATTAATCGGAACCATTGATCTTAATCTGAAGATGATCCAATGATGAATTAATTTGAGCCATTAGAGTCTTATCAATTGAGGGTATATGATCTAAACTGTTTTAAGATCTTGTATTACTTTCAATCATCAATCAAGTGTGATTTCGGTTACATTGTGGATAATCGATGCATTGAATCTAAACCGTAGATCTAAAATACGTTTTGATTGATTGATTCACATGCCTTGATTGTTTATCACATGCCATATTTTGATGCTATATTGTTCACATGCTATATTAAATGCTTATTGTCATAATTAGGGTAGAAAACCCTAAAATAGAAAGAAAGTAACATTTAGGGTAGAAAACCCTAAAAATGGAAAGAAAATAATAATTAGGGTAGAAAACCATAATAAAATAACATTTAGGGTAGAAAATCCAAAAATGGAAAGAAAGTAATATTTAGGGTAGAAAACCCTAAAAATAGAAAGAAAGTAACATTTAGGGTAGAAAACCCTAAAATGGAAAGAAAATAATAATTAGGGTAGAAAACCCTAATAAAATAATAATTAGGGTAGAAAACCCTAAAATGAAAAGAAAGTAACATTTAGAGTAGAAAACCCTAAGATGGAAAGAAAATAATAATTAGGGTAGAAAACCCTAAAATGGAAAGAATGTAACAATTAGGGTAGAAAACCCTAAAAAATGAAAATAATTAGGGTAGAAAACAATGGAAAGAAATAGGAGACCCTAAAATGAAGGTAGAAAACCCTAAAAATGAAAATAAAATAACAATTAGGATAGAATACCCTAAAATGGAAAGAAAATAACAATTAGGGTAGAAAACCCTAAAAAATAGAAATAAAATTATAATTAAGGTAGAAAACCCTAAATATGAAAAGAAATAGCAATTAGGGTCTTGCCATGCTTAGAAGATAGCATACTAGATCATGCCATATAGGCTCTTGCCTTATTTGCAATACATGCCATATTTGAAAGATTTTTAAACAATCTTACTATATGTGAATTTCTTGCCATAAATGTTTTATGTGCCATATTTAGATAGAATATTCTATTTTTTTTGCAATAACTTATTTTATGCAACACCTTAGTTAAACTGCCATATATGCACACTTCTAGAAGACAATGTAGGTGTGGTGACGTGCATTTAGGCACCCACATTCTTGGGAAGGGCATAATGGGAATAATAAAAAATCTTAATAAAGAAAGAGAATGCTTTGCCAAACCTTCCAAAATTAGAATTCAGAATGAAAAGGGTAATTTAGGACGATTTGCCCCCTCGGCAAACCCTAAACCTAGAATAGGTTCTAAACCCTAAACCTAGAATAGGTTCTCAATCTTTAACCTAGAACAGGTTATCCATCTCGAACTACGCGGATTCTGATTCCTAGGGCAAACCCTAGGATACGTAGGCTATTTGGGAGAAACCCAAATTCGGATCCACACCTTAGTCCACTTGGACTATCCATAGATCTACTAGGATACCATTTTACCTTAGGGTTTCCACACGCCGACTATCCATAGATCCACTAGGATACCCCCATCATTTTAACCACAACCCCCAGGGGAGCCTTTGGGACCCAAAAGGGTTATCCAAATCTTAGTCCACTTGGACTATCCATAAATCCACTAGGATATTTATCCTTAGTCCACCCAAAGGGGTTATCCAGACTTATCCATGGATCCACATAGGACGTTATCCACATTTCAACCCGAATAGGGTTATCCATATTTTGACCCAAATAGGGTTATTCTTATATCCACTAGGACTATCTATTAGTCCACATGGACTATCCGGATCCTAACCCATAGGATTTCTCAACCTTTCAAGCATAAATTTCAACTTGAACAAAGAACTTAATCATGCACAAGCATAAATCACAGCCATAAACTTTAATCACACCTGAACTACGATGGTGAACCTGATTTTCGGAATAAATCCGTAATACGTAGGCAATCTGATGGATACTGATTTGGTTCAATGATATCAAACCCCTTGGTTTTGTTTGGCTTAGCAAATAGAGTCTAGCATAGGAAAGGTATAGGAGACCGATTTTGATCGGGCGGTTTGGGTGCCTAACCCCTTCCCTTAACCGTAACCTGACACTTACCCAATCTCTAATGGACCAGAATTCCAATCTAAGGGTCATGAGTCAATCGAAGTCTTACCTTGGGGTGAGATTTCACATTTCTAAGGTCCTAGACCTAAATCTAGGTGGCGACTTCTAAAGATTTCCATCTTTGTCCTCACAATGGGCGACTCCGCTGGGGATATAAATGTCAAACTCCTAAATGAAAACTTTCCTTGTGTGAATTGGATGCTAGATTTTAGGATACTATATTTATGCTTGTATATTATTGCTTTGGGGGAATGGGTTCAGTCACACATTCGTGCGAGTAGCCGAACCGGGTCCCATGCATATGGGGTAGCCCGCTAGGAGAAACACACAGCCTTGGCCTGTACTTTGTGAGACCACGACCGATGAGCAGCCTCTAACGAGCGTTTCTTGGGTCCGCCTGGGAATGCGTTATGCTACTCCACGTCGCTTGGATCCTTGCAACATAGTATATAAAGGGATTGGGGGCCCATTATTCATCGAGCATTTGGTGATAGGTTACCCCATCCTCGTCAAGGTGGCCTTTTCCCGTCCTAACCCGGATTGTAGCCCAATGTTTGTTATTTTTTGGTTCATCCCTAAACCGACCCGGTAAAATCGGTTTAACCATGACATCAATGTTCGAGACGTCGAAGTTCTACCTGTTTTTGTCCTCGATTGGTCAACATGTTAGAATCTACACGATGAGCATCTTGAACTCTCACCCATTGGGAGTATGAGGTATGTATACACCTGTTCTTCATCATAGTAGACGGTCACTATACACCCTCCATTAAGTAAGCTCGATGTGTCAAATCTCTCATTGTTAACACGTCGATTTCAAAAAACGAGTAGAAAATCCCTATCAAGACTTAGATACCATGGTCAAGAAGAAATTTACTAGTTTGTTCATCTATGAACCGCTTTTGCTAATCATCCCTAATAAGGACGATGGATTAATATATCCATTTCAATTTCATCGAATTCGGTAATCCAATTGGCCAGACCTTGGTACCACTGATTATCAATTTTGGAATCATGAGGTCCCAAGACTGAACACATGGCTTAATCAAATTCAATTAAATTGACTCGGATAATGTTTACCCAATCTCCCTTATAAGGGATCTAACTTTTGTTTGGTTAAGTCATCTTTGATTGTGCATGTGACTTCTTCCATTCCTCTAAATGTCTAAAATATCGATATTCCTCCATTAGGAATCAATCTAACCATATCCACCCTTTTAGGGTGAGAGGCCCCTACAATTAGGGAATTGTCTTGATCTCCCATCTCGAGATCCATCTATATTATCTTTCCAAATGAATCAATGGAAGTCATGAATCCAGATCTTGATTGAACATCAAATTTTATAAGAAAGAATGAAAGATTCAGCCCCTAGGCAAATCCAATCATAGTTCCCGATTCATCTCTAAATTAAGGAATGATTCAGCCCCTAGGCAAATCCAATCATACTTCTCAATTCATCTCATAATTAAGGAAAGATTTAGCCCCTAGGCAAATCCAATCAAAGTTCTCAATTCATCTCTGAATTAAGGAAAGATTCAGCCCCTAGGCAAATCCAATCAATATTCCCTATTCACCTTTGAATTAAGGAAAGATTCAGCCCCTAGGCAAATCCAATCATATTTCATGATTCATCTCTGCATCAAGGAAAGATTCAGCCCCTAGGCAAATCCAATCAATATTCCCTATTCACCTTTGAATTAAGGAAAGATTTCAGCCCCTAGGCAGGTCCAATCATCATTCCAGTTCATCTCGAATGAATCAAAAATAATCAAATCAGCTCTCCTTCAGGCCGATTCAATTACAATCCAATCACGTTCATCTCATCTCGAATTAAGGAAGTCAAAAAAATATATTCAGCCCCTAGGCGAGATCCAATTACAACCATTTCAAATTCAGGCTCAGCTCGGACCACCATCGAAGGAAAGATTCAGCCCCTAGGCAGGTCCAATCATCATTTTGGTTCATCCATAATTAAGGAAAGATTCAGCCCCTAGGCAGATTCAATTACATCCAGTTCATCTCAGAATCAAAAAAAAAAATTCAGCCCCTAGGCAGATCCACCCACCATTTCTGGTTCATCTCGGGACGAAGGAAAGATTCAGCCCCTAGGCGGGTCCAATCATCATTTTGGTTCACCCAGAATTAAGGAAAGATTCAGCCCCTAGGCGCATTCAATTACATCTAGTTCATCTCAGAATCAAACAAATATTCAGCCCCTAGGCAGATCCAACCACCATTTCTGGTTCATCTCAGAACTGAAGGAAAGATTTAGCCCCTAGGCAGGTCCAATCATCATTTTGGTTCATCCAGAATTAAGGAAAGATTTAGCCCCTAGGAAGATTCAATTACATCCAGTTCATCTCAGAATCAAAGAAATATTGAGCCCTGATCATGCTAAAATGAAGAAGGCATTCGACCCCTAGGCAAATTAATTTCACCCTTCACCTCCAAAAAATTTAGGCTCGATTCATGGTCGGAACTAGGAAAAATTCCATTCATTTCGAATTCAAGAGATTTAGCCACTAGGCTTATCCAACCATCAACTTTGGTTAGGGTTCCAGATTCATGCCGAAACTAGGAAAAGTACATCCATTCATCTCGAATTAAAGAAATATTTAGCCCCTAGGCTTGTCCAACCATCAACTTTGGTTCAGGTTCGGATTCATGTTGGGAACTTAAGAAGAGTCTCATTCATCACTCGGATTCAATAAGCAGCCCCTAGGCTTGTCCAACCATCAACTTTGGTTCAGGTTCAGATTCATGTTGGAATTAAGAAGAGTCTCATTCATCTGAATTCAATTAGCCCCTAGGCTTGTCCAACCATCAACTTTGGTTCAGGTTCGGATTCATGTTGGAATTAAGAAGAGTCTCATTCATCTGAATTCATTTAGCCACTAGGCTTATCCAACCATCAACTGTGGTTCAAGTTCTGATTCATCTTGGAACTAAGAAGAGTTCCATTCATCTGAATTCATTTAGCCACTAGGCTTATCCAACCATCAACTGTGGTTCAGGTTCTGATTCATGTCGGAACTAAGAAATGTTCCATTCATATGAACTCAATGTGAGCATGAGTTAGCCTCTAGGCCTGTTCAATCATTACCTTTGGTCCATGTTCCACTTCATAAAAGAATCAAAGAGAATTTCAGTCATTCCATCATCTCTAGCAATTAGAGTCCAATCCATGATTGTCATCCTTGGTCTTTATCAATCGAAGCCCAACTCAAGCAATCCTTGCCTCTAGCAACTAGAGCCCAGTCCATGACTGTCAATCTTGATCTCTATCAATCAGAGATCAATTCAAAGTCGATCTTGATCTCTATCAATCAGAGACCAATTCAAAATCAATCTTGATCTCTATCAATCAGAGACCAACTCAAAATCAATCTTGATCTCTATCAATTAGAGATCAATTCAAAATCAACTCTGTCTCTATCAATCAGAGACCAATTCAAAGTCAACTCTCTATCAATCGGAGACCAATTCAAAGTCAATCTTGTCTCTATCAATCGGAGACTGATTCAAAATCAATCTATGGCTTTATCAATTAGAGCCCGATCCATGTCTATCATAGCCCAGTGCTACAAGTTAGGATCGCTCGTCGGGAATGACGAATGATAAGCATTACTCATTGCTTGTCAATAAAGATCACTTCCAGATTCTAGAGTCATCGGGGAGACCATGAAACTTCAACTATGACAGTGTTATCCCATCACAGGCATTTCTATCCCATTGGCCAGGAAAATGTTAGAATCCGAAGAGTTGCCCTCACATTTCTCATTATTCAAAGAGAGGGAATGGAATTTCCCGAGCACTAGGGTAGACCAAAGATGAGATCTAATGTGCTCTAGGCTAGGATAAGAACCAGAATCACAGCTAGGGAATGGTCCAATGATGAAGCCCTGAGCCCTAAGTGGGGCATGAACCAGATTGACCTTGGACCCAAACTGAATGCGGTCTAATGAGGAAAGCCATTTTGCCCTAAACTGGGGCATGGACCAAATTGACCTTAGACCCAAATTGAGAGTGGTCTAACAAAGAAATCCATTGAACCCCCCAAGCCAAGGCATAAACTAGTCTAATCTTGGACTCAAAATGGTGTAGTGCAATGGCGATACCCCTTGCTCCCCAAGCTGGGGCATAAGCCAAAATGATCTGAATTCAGCTAGAAGTGGTCCATCGATGAATCCACTGAACCCCAAACTGGGGCGTGAACCAGAGTAACCTTGTGCTTAAAAAGCAATAGTCCAGTTATGAATGGATCCCAAACTGAAAAAAAAGAGGGAGAATTATATGGAAAAGGTAGGTATCTTGCACCTATTGATAGAGGGGCATGATGAGTCTTGCTATTAGAGATCTGAAGGAAGACTTATTCCCGCAACGACTGAAAGTGGTTGTCGAAGGCGTTATGCCCAACTGGAGCCGCTTGAACAAACTAGTTGTTTCAACTTTCTATTATCGGTATTTGATAGGTCATCCATGTCTAGGTCCAAGATCAATATGCTTGTTGACAAGTCTAGTCCAATCTGCCGTGCAAGTAAAAGAAAATCACCCCGTTTGGGATTTCAAACTCTGTGCCTTGTCTCTTCCATATATTTCCTCCCAGTTTCATACATCCTCCTATTCTACGTGCGCAGTCAATTCTAACTCTGAAGATGATTGAAATGATGAGCCATCTCCTGAACTTCTATGCCACCCGGCCTCTTGAGAAAGAAAGGTCCAACCCGTCTGGGAAAGCTTTAAATGATCAATCGAGAGGCACAAGAGTAGTCTCAAGAAACATGTATTGGAGAAGCTGCCATTTGTTCTACCTGTGAAAAGATTATAAGGAAAGCATTAGATCAACAGATCAGCCAATCAGTACAAATGTGGAGGATAGATGTGCCACCAAAAAGATGGAAATACCAAAGTTCATATCATCTGCAAGCAAGAGATATATGATGAATGATCAATCTCAAAATCAAAGAATAAGGTCATTGGGATACCCAAAAAAAAAAAAAGAAAAAAAAAAAAGAAAAGGAAAATTCAAGCCTATGTTTTATCTACATCCATAATGGGAAGGCAGTCACATCAGATAGAAGGTGATGATTAACTTCCAGAGGATAGCATACGGATTCACCATGCAGATAAAATCAGATACTATATGAGCAGTCACAAATGCTCATAAAGTTTATAGAAGATCGAAAGTGCTAGTTGGGGCAAAGACGTTCTATCTTATTGGAAATGTTTGGAAGAAGAAGATTCAAATCCAATATTGAAAGTCGGGAATCAATTTCGCGATCAAGCGGAGGCACCGCATTATGTGGCCTTCACATCAAAAAAAAAAAAAAAAAAAAAAAAAAAAGAAAAAAAAAAGAAAAAAAAAGAGAAGAAAAGAAAATAGTAAGATGTTGAATGGCATTGGAGCTCGACAGTAAGCCAATTGTCCCTCTCACTTCAAGAGGATGATAGTTCCAACCAAAGCCTGATAGCAAGTTCGATCATTCGTCGAGATTTACAGCATGTTGGACCGGACTTTTGATTTTGGCCAATTACATCCCGCCTTTACAAGAGACGATCTCATCACTTCTTCATTACGAGAGAAAGATTTCTCATTGGCATTAGACTCTCTCTCCCGTCCATCAATCCGACGGCCTTCCAAGGAGTCTCTATCACAATCCCTTCTTTTGATTATCATTTTTTATGGCATTATATCTCGTGGTCATGTCATCATTTTATGTACAAATTCATGAATCTGGCTGGAACTCTCATCTGTCGTTCATTACATCCAACGGCTTCACAAAGGTTCCCATAAGCCCTTCATTTCTCAAGCCAATAAAATGGGATCTTCTCGGTAAGATAAACCCATTCTACATAAATAACCAAATACTCTCCCAATGGTACACCCATGTAGACAGTTTCACATCAGTCCTCTTGGACCTTCAACATCAATACTTGTCAACAAACCTAAAGGTTTCAGGCCCAAATATGATCGTGACTGATTCGGAATCTCGATATAGCTTGTTGGGACACGTGTTCCATCCCGAACATCTCCAAGAAAGGAAAACATAATTCGGCACCATTTTTAATTTTGGTGTGGGACTGCATTTCCCTAAGGTCACTTTTAGTGATGATTCAAATTGCTGCCCACTTATCAATCCGTATAGGTGTCAACTTAAACAGTGGGGTAAGGCTACCCATTTGTCATGAAAGTCATGCCATTTGGATTTCCCCTAAGGGTTTCAGACCATTGGATAGGACCATAATTTTGACAATATCCTCACCATATCAGGACTCTTTATTCAACCCAAGATGGGGTTTGCAAAAAAAAGAAAATGAAAAAAAATAATAATAAGAAGAAGAGAAACTTCAGCAGGGAAAGGCAACCCGAGAAACCTCAATGGGCAACCCATAATACCTCAGTGGGGATAGGCGACCTGATGCAGCCCTAAAGCATTGCCCTCATTGGCCTTTCATAGAAAAATTCAGTGGTTCATGTAGACAAGTGTCATACCGGTCTACCCTTCATAAGAAGGAACCTCTCTCTTGCTCCCCAGTGAATCATACTCGGAGGAGTTGAACAAACCATCATCTATTGGGCTTCATAGCATTGCCTTTCAACATAATTCTATCTTCAAATCCTTTGGTCATGTTAGGGAGAGAGCAAATTCTCATGGCCTGGTTACGGATGTAGCCAAATTCATTCAAATCATCAGTTCCTTCATTTTTCAAGATTCAAGAAGGGCTTATCTAAGAAGTCACTTCCTATAACCAATCTGTCAATCTTCCCTTGACCTTGGAAGCATGGTCAATTATGGATGCAATCCAGATTCAACCTAGTTCTAACTCTGTTAGATTGCCCGTTCTTGCCCTAGCATACTACGGTAGTGGTCTGTCACAACATGCAGACACTGGGGCATAGATATACCCTATGTAGAGGAATTGAACTTGATCATGAGCACTAAATCTAAGATCCATTGTCTAGTTTGAAGTCACTGACTTTCCTAGTCAATAGAAGTAGGATCCTCCAAGTTGGTTTTTACCAATTTCTCAGTTCTCCCAATCCTGTTGATGAAGAAGATCCAACGTGGTCACTCACCTGTTAAGATTTGGTCACCAAATTCTCTGAAGGTACACTTCGAATCCTTTGCTCCTCGTGCCTACTTTGGGGCCATGGTTCATTCATCTTTCAAAATTGGCACAACAATGTTGCAATGCCCTGAGCTTTTCATGAGCCTAGATCAAGGGCCAAACCCATGTCACATTTCATCGCCACTTGGCTGTTCTACCAATTTGGTCTACCATAATGCACAGTTAAAGAACTTAGTTGACCCGATGTCCCTTGACAGTTTAACACCATGGTCAATCAATAAAGTCACTTTGGTTAAAGACTGTCAAGGTCCCCTCATTCTTGTCCAAAATCCTCGCTAGAGTTTCTTGCAATCCAAAATCCAACAACACCAATGTTGGCTGAAGAAAATCATCACCTTCAAATTACATGGAACCCTTCAAAGGGAGTAACCAAGTCATCCCTACCATGCTGAAATTGAGTCAAACTTTCGGTACAGAGGTCATAAAATGGAAAATTTCAAATCTAGGTATCATGCCAGCAAGTCCATGACACCATTTCCATTGATGTCATGTTTTGTGCCTTCACCAATAAAGCGGGAGCAAAAAAAAAAAAAAAAAAAAAAAACCTTGAAAAATTGCCAAGGAATTCACCATCATTTCAAATATGTCCAGCACTCTATAGGTTCAAAGTCAAGAGACTTCCAAGATGGGGCAGATTTCAACCCTAAAGGTTCAAAGTCAACAAAGCCTTCCTGTATGGGTCACTTTCAAGCATCCTAAAGGTTCATAGCCATAGAGCTTCCAAGAAGGATATTCCTATTTTCAATCCCGAAGGTCCAAAGCTGGTAGGAACTGCCAAGATGAGTCATTCAGGATCACCTTATAAGTGACCTTCAAGAGTTCTTACTCATTTCGGAATCAAATGTAGAGCCCTAGCTCACCCAAAGATCAAATCAAGTTCTTAGATTATTAGTGAATCAAATGTGGAGCCCTAGCTCATCCAAAGATCAAATCAATCTCGGATTATTGGTGAATCAAATGCAGAGCCCTAGCTCATCCAAATTTCAAATCAATCTCAGTCTATAAATGAGTCAAATGTGAAGCCCTAGCTCATCCAAAGATCAAATCAATCTCAGATTATTAATCAAATGTAGAGCCCTAGCTCATTCAAAGATTAAGTCAATTAGCATAAGTGAATGCGGGCCTAGCTCATTCAAAGATCAAGTCAATCTCAACCTATAAGTGAATGCAGAGCCCTAGCTCATTCAAAGATCAATTCAATCTCAGCCTATAAATGAATCAAATGCAGAGCCCTAGCTTATTCAGAAAAAACAATCTCAGAATCTCAATCAAAAGAGCCTCATTTCAATCAAAGAGAAGACATCAAGTCTTCCATCCAAACAAATCAAATCCGAGCCCAAGCTCATGCAATCAGCCTTGTATTCACAGCCTAGCTCTATACAAGAAGAGGTTTATCAGCCTACAAATGGATCAAGTCGGGTCCAAGCCCGCACATACCTTGCATCATGAGTTTCACCTCAGCAAGAAGAGGTTCCCAGCCTACAAATGAGCCTTGTATTCACAGCCTAGCTCCATACAAGAAGAGGTTTATCAGCCTAAAAATGGATCAAGCCGGGTCCAAGCCCGCACATACATTGCATTGAGTTCCACCTCAGCAAGAAGAGGTTCCCAGCCTACAAATGAGCCTTGTATTCACAGCCTAGCTTCGTACAAGAAGAGGTTTATCAGCCTATAAATGGATCAAGCCGGGTTCAAGCCCGCAAGTACCTTGCATCATGAGTCACCTCAGCAAGAAGAGGTTCCCAGCCTACAAATGAGTCTTGTATTCACAGCCTAGCTTCATACAAGAAGAGCACTCACCAATCTTCCGAGAAGAGCAAACCTTTTTGCCAGTCGAACTACGTTAGGGGCTTGATTTCTAGGACACCCTTAGAATACGTAGGCAGTTTAGGAAGAAATACCCTAAGTGCAGCCCAATAAACAATGTCACTCATACCCCAAAAATGTGGTTCTTTTATCTTTAGCCTTCAACTGATAACAATCTTGGCTAAAGAGGGGCATCTGTAAGCACCCCATTTTTGCCACCCACGGCATAAGTGAACCAATATGGCAGGTTTCAGACCTTTAACCCAAAGATTTGTGATTCTCCACCGATCCTCACAACGGAGTCATGGGCTATTATCTGCATGGATGCATAGGTCATAGAATTATCTTCGAAACGAGACCAGAATTGCTCAATTCCGATATCAAATGAGGAAGATATGATCATTTTAGTCGGATGATACATATAAGGGAGGTTTCTGAAATTATTATAAAATAATAATCCCAGGGGCCTTCATGCAAATTATCCTAAGTCGGATTGCTTGAATTTCAAATCATCATATCTTGATCATCTGACATCGGATTCAGATGATTCCAAGACCATTATTCTTCATTCATGATGTTCTACAAAGTGGACGTAAAAAATCCCGGGTAGAAGTCTCCGTGGGTCCCATGCAAGCTTGCATGCAAAATTATCATCGAACTTGAGCTGCATATCTTTTCCGTTCTACATCGGATTCGGGTGATTCCAGTCTCATTATGTTCCATTTTTAGTGCTCTACAAAGTGGACGTAAAATATTTCCGGTAGAAGCCTCCGAAGGATCTCATGCAGAATGGTCAACCAAATTATCGGTAATTGGTTCGTTTAAACTTCAAAAATTCATAAGTTGACCATTTTACTTCCAAATGAGGTGATTCAAGTTCCTATATTCCTCATTTTTTATGTTCTACAAAATGAATGCAAAAAATTTGGAATAGAGGCCATCGAAAAATTCCATGCGGGATGACAAATGGAAATGACCCGTGAAATGACAAGGAGAGGAAACCCAAGTGAATTCCAATCAGTCCCAGTCAACTCAATTCAAATCAATTGTCAACCTAAGTCAGTCTCTATATATATTATAATATATATATATATATATATATATATATATATATATATATATATATATATATATATATATGTATGTATGTATGTATGTGTATGTATGTTATTAAATATATATGTATAATATATATGTGTAAATCATAATCCAAAAGATTTTTGAGAAGAAAAAGGAAAGAGGAGAGAGAAAAAAAATGGAAAAGAATGGAGATTTCAATTGTGGAGATAATCCAAAAGATTTTGAGAAAAAAAGGAAAGAGGGGAGAGAAAAAAACGTGGAAGAGAATGAGGATTTCGATTTTGGAGATAATCCAAAAGATTTTGAGAAAAAAAGGAGAGAGGAGAGAGAAAAAACGTGACCTTTTTCTAAGAGAATCCAAAGGATTTCTTTGGAGAAAAAAAAGGAAAGAAGAAAGAGAAAAATTAGTTTTTTTTTAGGAGCCACGGTTTTAAGAGTTGTTTAAAAAAAAAAAAAAAAGAGGGAGGGACGTGAAAAGAGAGAAAATTTAGGGTTTCTAGATTTTTTTTTTTTTAAAAAAAAAAAGGAAAGAAGGGGAAGATAAAAGGGACGTGAGAGAGAGAAGAAGAGGGAGGTTTTTTTTCCAAAAAAAAGGAAAAGAAAAACGTGAAAGGGAATCACGTTTTGGAGAAAAAAAGAGGGGAGGTTTTTTTTCAAAGAGAAAAAAAAAAAAGAAAGAAAAAAAAACGTGAAAGGCTTTGTGGCTCACACTTTTGGGAGAAAAAGAAGGGAAGAAGAGAGAAAAAAGGGAGAAAAGAGAAGGGAAAAACGTGAAGAAGGAGTTTTGATAGAGTTTGGGCTCTCGGTTTGAAAAAAAAAAAGAAGAAGAAGAAGGGAGGAGCAAGCGGAACCTACGGGCATCAAGGTAAGCTACCTTTACTTTTATTTTTCTTCTATTCTTTAACTACAAATCTCCATCTCATGAACCATTCTACCTCATCATTAACCAATTTCCATCATCAATCTAGCCTATACTTGATCCCTATACAATCAGCATTCTAACTGATTTCATCTCATACTCCAACAACCAATACCCCACGCCACTTACCTGAACCTAGCTATGTTACCTTCCTCATCTTACCCTTGATCTTTCCATTAAATATGGGTCATTGAGTGAACCTATGATCATGATATGCTTGAATAAAAAAAAAAAAAAATCTGAATTTTTGATTCTTTATCGTGTTAATATGATGTCCATTCAAAATCTGATCCATTGAATATGAAATTTGTCTTGATCATGTGATAAAAATTTGTCCATTGATATTTGAATGAATGAACTTGATTAATTGATGTGAATTTAATCTGAATCGTTGATCTTTTAAGATCCAATCATGTGAATGGATGGTTAATTAATCGGAACCATTGATCTTAATCTGAAGATGATCCAATGTTGAATTAATTTGAGCCATTAAAGTCTTATCAATTGAGGGTATATGATCTAAACTGTTTTAAGATCTTGTATTACTTTCAATCATCAATCAAGTGTGATTTCGGTTACATTGTGGATAATCGATGCATTGAATCTAAACCGTAGATCTAAAATACGTTTTGATTGATTGATTCACATGCTTTGATTGTTTATCACATGCCATATTTTGATGCTATATTGTTCACATGCTATATTAAATGCTTATTGTCATAATTAGGGTAGAAAACCCTAAAATAGAAAGAAAGTAACATTTAGGGTAGAAAACCCTAAAAATGGAAAGAAAATAATAATTAGGGTAGAAAACCCTAATAAAATAACATTTAGGGTAGAAAACCCTAAAATGGAAAGAAAGTAATTTTTAGGGTAGAAAACCCTAAAAATAGAAAGAAAGTAACATTTAGGGTAGAAAACCCGAAAATGGAAATAAAATAATAATTAAGGTAGAAAACCATAATAAAATAATAATTAGGGTAGAAAACCTTAAAAATAGAAAGAAAGTAACATTTAGGGTAGAAAACCCTAAAATGGAAAGAAAATAATAATTAGGGTAGAAAACCCTAATAAAATAATATTTAGGGTAGAAAACCCTAAATGAAAAAAAAATAACATTTAGAATAGAAAATCCTGAAATAGAAAGAAAATAATAATTAGGGTAGAAAACCCTAATAAAATAATAATTAGGGTAGAAAACCCTAAAATGAAAAGAAAGTAACATTTAGGGTAGAAAACCCTAAGATGGAAAGAAAATAATAATTAGGGTAGAAACCCCTAAAATGGAAAGAATGTAACAATTAGGGTAGAAAACCCTAAAAAATGGAAATAATTAGGGTAGAAAACCATGGAAAGAAAGTAACAGTTAGGGTAGAAAACCCTAAAAAATGAAAATAAAATAACAATTAGGATAGAATACCCTAAAATGGAAAGAAAATAACAATTAGGGTAGAAAACCCTAAAAAATAGAAATAAAATGATAATTAGGGTAGAAAACCCTAAATATGGAAAGAAATAGCAATTAGGATCTTGCCATGCTTAGAAGATAGCATACTAGATCATGCCATATAGGCTCTTGCCTTATTTGCAATACATGCCATATTTGAAAGATTTTTAAACAATCTTACTGCATGTGAATTTCTTGCCATAAATGTTTTATGTGCCATATTTAGATAGAATATTCTATTTTTTTGGCAATAACTTATTTTATGCAACACCCTAGTTAAACTGCCATATATGCACACTTCTAGAAGACAATGTAGGTGTGGGGACGTGCATTTAGGCACCCACATTCTTGGGAAGGGCATAATGGGAATAATAAAACCTTAATAAAGAAAGAGAATTCTTTGCCAAACCTTCCAAAATTAGAATTCAGAATGAAAAGGGTAATTTAGGACGATTTGCCCCTCGGCAAACCCTAAACCTAGAATAGGTTCTAAACCCTAAACCTAGAATAGGTTCTCAATCTTTAACCTAGAACAGGTTATCCATCTCGAACTACGTGGATTCTGATTCCTAGGGCAAACCCTAGGATACGTAGGCTATTTGGGAGAAACCCAAATTCGGATCCACACCTTAGTCCACTTGGACTATCCATAGATCCACTAGTATATTTACCTTAGTCTACTCGGATTATCCATAGATCCACTAGGATACCCCCCATATTTTAACCCAAAAAGGGTTATCCAAATCTTAGTCCACTTGGACTATCCATAAATCCACTAGGATATTTACCTTAGTCCACTCGGACTATCCATAGATCCACATAGGGTTATCCACATTTCAACCCAGAATGGGTTATCCATATTTTGACCCAAATAGGGTTATTCTTATATCCACTAGGACTATCTATTAGTCTACATGGACTATCCAGATCCTAACCCATAGGATTTCTCAGCTTTTCAAGCATAAATTTCAACTTGAACAAAGAACTTAATCATGCACAAGCATAAATCACAGCCATAAACTTTAATCACACCTGAACTACGATGGTGAACCTGATTTTCGGAATAAATCCGTAATACGTAGGCAATCTGACGGATACAGATTTTGTTCAATGATATCAAACCCCTTGGTTTGGTTTGGCTTAGCAAATAGAGTCTAGCATAGGAAAGGTATAGGAGACCGATTTTGATCGGGCGGTTTGGGTGCCTAACCCCTTCCCATAACCGTAACCTGACACTTACCCAATCTCTGATGGACCAGAATTCCAATCTAAGGGTCATGAGTCAATCGAAGTCTAACCTTCGGGTGAGATTTCACATTTCTAAGGTCCTAGACCTAAATCTAGGTGGCGACTTCTAAAGATTTCCATCTTTGTCCTCACAGACCCTCCCCCTTATTTTTATATTTTTGGGTCAGTTTAATACTTGGGATCGTTATCTCCTTCACACACTTGATCCATTTGGCTCGACCATGATGGGTAGACCTAATTCAAGGTGGTAAGACCGGGTTAGTTTGATACAGGTCTTATATGCTGTGCCAAATTCATCACCACAGTTGCCAAATCCGTAAGTGGTGTAGGTAAGTTGGTTGGGTTGGTAGGGTGTGAACATTCAGAGGTGCAGCATTCTGAGCATCAATATTTCCTTCCTGCCCTTGTTGACCTTCATTGTCGTTGGTCTCCATAGGTGGTGGAGAAGGGTATGCATTCTGTCTCCTTCTACTTACTCTACGTCTAGCCATTTAAACTCTTGGTTGATGTGTTATTGGCAAAGCTACATAGGTGAGACAAAATAGAGCGGTGGTATTGGGTTAATCTCACAATGGAAGGAGAGAGAAGAACATGATAATAGGCAAAAGTTCGAACAAAATAAAAAGACAGACAACTGTCAGTTATACGATCGATGGCCTACGGTCGCATGTTGTGCAACCATAGGTATGACCATAAAATCCCTGGCAACTTACCGAGACCCTATGGTCGATCATATGATCGATCATACGGTCGATGGTTTTGGTCGAATTGTACGACCGTAAGATTCAAAATCAGTTTTAAAACTGGTTTTTTCTGAGATTTTCCCTCTCATTTTCCTTTCTTCTTCCTACAGTCTCAACTCATCTCGCCACCACTGAGTTGCTATAGTATCAACCGTACAAACTTAGTGAATTTTTCATCGATCAACAATCTTCCTTCCATTTCTCAAGGTATCTTCTCTACTCTTTCTCCTTTTAAAGTTTTCATACCTAGGTTTTGCTCCATTTATAGGGTTTTATGTAAATTAATATTTTTCTAATCATAAAAATTTGATTTTTATTGGGGGTTATTGCTATTGGCTACCCAATGGATGAAAGCACTGAAGAAAATTCGAGTTTCATTGGGTAGTTTAGTAGAAACTTGAAAATTCTCATTTTTGACCTAAATTTTGGGGTTTTTCCCAATTGTCAAAATTTCGTCAAATTTGACCTACATAGCTTATATTTCCGATTTTATGAGCCTTGCAGGATGGTTTGGGACCATGTAATTCCTCTTGCCCAAATGTTTGGGTGAGAAGTGAGGCTTTTTCTTCTCTTACAGTTATCATGGTTCGCACTAAGGTTCCTCGAGTTCATGACCCACGTGGCTTCCGATCCATGGAAGCAGAAACACAATACCCTTGGTTTAATTGAAAGAAGGTAGATTGGGGTATATGTGTTAACTTTGCCCATTTGGCCCTATTTAATGTGAAAAGGGAATTTGGTGATATGGGCTAGCTTCCAGTGATTCTGTATGAGTCTTGCACTCGCCTAGACATGGTCAAGCAGTTCTACTGTTAACTTCAGGTGGAGGGTGACTTAGAGGATGTGGATAGGGGTAGAGAGCTTTGGATCACCAGCTGGGTGAAAGGGGTTCCGATCTCTTTCAACTGTCAGGAGTTGACTGATCTCCTAGGCATCTTAAATGATGTTCAATTGGTTTACTGTGCACCCAGGGAGCCACAGTTTCTGTCTATATAGGTGCGTACAGAAAAATAAATAACCAAATTCTTCAAGATGACCATTGGGAGATGAAAGCAGTCAACCTGCATCCAGAGCCATGGGTCTACTGTAAGATTATCGAACATAATCTTATTACCCTAAGGCGAACACTATGAGATGGTCTCACATTTGACCCAATAACTGCTATACTGTACCTATACTAGCCAGCCTGTCTGCCTTCCATATATTATTCTTCGGACTATGCACAGAGCTACGTGCCTGACTCGAGAGGTAACTTACCCTATGGGCAGCTGATCTCCACCCTACTCGCTCGTCTACAGGTAAAACTAGTGGATGAGAGGATCTTTGAGAACACCTTCTCAGTTGACCTTCATTGGGAGGCCATTAGCAGGATGGGCATGAGAGAGATACAGGTCAGTAATGATAAGGGGAATGCTATGAGACGTCCTCTCACTTGGGTAGCGACAGTAGATGCAGAGGCAGTAGGAACAACAGTAGTAGAGGCACATGAGAGTGATGATGAGGAGGATGATGATCGGATGTACATGGATGTAGATGCCATCCCTCTTGTAAGACCCGTATCGAACTAACCAATCTTACCACCTTGTACCAGGTCTACCTATTATGGTCGAGCCAAGTGGACCAAGTGCGTGAAGAAAATCACAAGACCAGGTATAAGTATAACCCAAAAATAAAATGTGAGGGTAGGGTCGCATGCCTAAACAGGTAGGGTCGACCCCACCTCAATAGAAGTCCAACCCATGACTTTTTAGTTGTAGGGTAGCATGAGTAAGAAGGTGTAGGGTCGACGGATCCTGCGACCCTACGTCCGACCCTACGATTACAGACAGAAATCATAAATTAAGAAACTTTTCTAATTCCAAGGGGTTCTTTCCTAAACTCGATGGGACTTATTTTGGAGGATTTTCCTCTATAAATAGGATGTCACTTAGCCTCTTTCACATCTCTTAGAACCCTAATTGAAAGTAAGAGAAAGAGAAAGAGAAGGAAAAGAAGAAGAGAAGGAAAATTAAAGAAAAGACTAAGGAAGAGGAGGAAGTTCAGAGAAACCTCTGAATCTCAGCCAACCTTAGGTATGAACGTAATTCCCTTCATAAAGTAAGATCCTAGAACAGATTATGAAGAGGTTAGGATTAAGAGAAACCCCAAATCATCCATCCACGGATAAGTTCCAAAGGAATCCATGGAAGTAATCATCATAGGGAATGGAAAGTGTGTAAGAATCATAGTTATGAGCCATAGAACAATCTTAGAATGGATTTACAAGACCACAGGATCGATCACATGCCCTCGGAAGTTCCCAAGGAGGGTGTGGTCGCACATAGGGTCTATTGGTATCCGATCCCACGTCCGACCCTACACCGTAGGGTTGCAGAAAAATGCTACCCTAGGTGCGACCCTACCCTACGGCCCTACAATTTCAGCTAGTCTAAATTTGTTGGAATTAGTTCTAATTAAAATCTATCGACTTGTTAGGCTTTTCTACTGATTCAAAGGTAATTCATAACACTTGAACGAGGATCTACACTCAATCAAAGGTGAGGGAACAAGACCTAAACTAATTGGCTAATAATAAATTATTTTTGTTTATTGAGTCCAATACCATGTATGATTCTATGATTGTATGATTGTAATGTCCATGTCACATGTCATCCTCATCCACTATTCCTATTATTACTGTTCATGCATATTTAATTCAGTTTATTTATAACATGATGATGATTATGATGCTAGGAATAGGCATGTGAATGTATGTGTGTGGTTAGTGTGCTTGATGCGAGTGGAGCATCAGGGGGAGGACGTGACACTGTGGTTCATCCTGGTCACCAGACTCTAGCTCAATCTTTACTCAAGTCATGTCCACTAGCATCGTAGTATCGTCATTATCTTAGCAGAACTATTACGTCGTAGGGCATCAGGGGAGGTGGTCCATGACCGTGTAGTCTCTAACTCTTCCGGGGGGCCTTAGCTCTATCTCAGTGGACGTACTGAGGGCTGCTAGGGTGAGGCCTTGGATACACTGTTTGACATTAGGATTGGTTAATTGCAAGCTCTCGCCAACAGGGGCTTATGTGTTGGTATGGGTGAGCATCAGGGAAGTATGATGCGGTGCGGTCCTAAGCACTTTGGCTTTATCTCTATTCCATGGTGGGTGCATGTAGAGGCGGCAATGGTGTTTGATCCGTTGGGCGGTTCCATACATTCGTGTATAGAGGTGCGGCGGTCACCTATCCTTTCTATTGCACATTGAAAACTTATGAACCAGACCATAGATATGAATTGTATGCATGCATATGTTTGTTGCCTTATTTTATTTGCTTACTGAGGCATGATGTGTGCTCACCCTTTCGACGTCAAATACTTTTAGTTGATGATGCAGGTACCATGGTTGAAGACTATATGAATGCTCCTATGTATGGACATGCGACGGCGATGGACGCTGAAGTTATGGTGGAGTCGTAGGATTCGTCATGCAAGTGCAACTCATGCGTCTTCGATTAGATTCATTCTTTTGGATTTTATTTGGAAATGTAATTGAATATTTTAAAATATTCTATATCTCAGTCAATGGAGAATAATTGGATAATTTATAATTTTATATTGTTAGACTCTCAGTTCATTAATATAATGACTTCCGCTATTGTGTATTTACTCTGATTATTGTTGTAGATGTGTATGGTTTAAGCAAACAGACACAGCCTATTCGAGATCCTGGTTAACCGTTGGTTAATTAGCGGTTCATCACACCATTCTGAATAGTATGGAATTGGGGTGTGACAACTTGATATCAGAGCTCTTAGGCCCTGTCTATTAAACCAGTATATTTCCATAAAAGTTCGTGAACTAAATGAGCATAAAATCTAAAAGCTTTAATAAGAATACACTGTAAGCACCTGTGTTGTTTGAGACAAAAATTAAGAAAGGGAATAATGCATATATAAAAAGGAGAAACAAGTTTTATATACATCAAATAAAAAACACGTTTATACATATCCAAAGCAGAGTACACTCCATAACCCAGACAGTTACTCTGTAGTACAAAGGAAAACAAAAAGAAAATATACATCATGGAGCTAGAGGTGATGGAGGAGGAGGTGCCTCGCGATCTCTGTCGTAGTCTTCAACCTATACTCTAGTCAACCAGGCTACCTGAGTCTGGGTCGTCTGGAGACTAGCTGTCCACTCGGCCATCCTCTAATCCGATGCACGCGGAGCATCTAGAAGCTCGTGCACTCTCCCATCAGTCACGCACTGAGCATCTAGGAGCTCTCCTACTCTCCTATCTGTCATGCGTTGTGCATCTAGAAGCTCTCCCACTCTCAAGTTCGTCACACGCTGAGCCTCTCTGATCTCGCACAGTACTCCCATCATATCATCAGATGGTGGGTGTGAAGGACCAGTCATGTGTGAAGGAGCCCGAGATGGACCAGCTCCAGTAGAATGTGGAGGTGATGGAGGAGGTATAACGTCTACATCCATATACATGCGATCCTCATCCTCAGCATCACCCCCGTGGACCCCTGTTGCGGCTACTGCTACTGGTACTGCCGCCTCAGTATCTGCTACCTCTACCCGAGTACAAGGACGCACCAGAGCGTTCCTCTCATCATCACTGACCTGAGCATCCTGCATACCCATCCTACAGATGGCCTCCCAGTCCAGAACCGATGAGAAGGTCTTCTCCTGAATCCTCTCATCCACTAAATCAATGCCTAGGCAGGTGAGCAATGTAGTGATCAGACGTCCGTAGGGCAGGTTGCCTAGCTAACCAGGCAGCGTAGCATAGATCATCGTCCTCAGGATAATGTAAGGTAGGTAGATAGGTTGCCTAGTGCAAATGCAGTAGAGGACATACTGGGTCAACTAGGAGATCCTCTCATAGTGTTCACTCTGGGGTATCAGGTTATGTTGGATGATCTTACAGTACACCCGAGGATCTAGACGTAGGTTGATCGCTTTCATCTCCCAGCGACAATCTCTAATAAGCTGACTGTCAATCTCAGCATGCATCTCCAAGGAAAGGAACTGGGGCTCCCTGGGAGCATAGTACACCAAAGGGCCATCATTTGATATGCCCAAAAGATCAGCCAACTGTTGGCAGTCAAATGAAATCTCTACCCCTTTGATATAGCTCGTGATCCTGAGCTCCCTACCCCTCTCTGTGTCATTGCGATCCCCCACTACCTGGAGATTGCATTAGAACAGTCTCACCAAATCCAGATGGGTACAAGCGTCATAGGTGATCATAGGGAGCCAGCCCATGTCACCAAATGCCCCCTCCAAGTTGAACAAAGCTAGACTAGCCAAGTCCACACAACGACCCCCCTCTACTTTCTTACACTCATAGCGAGCATACTGAGCTTTGGCCTCATTAGAGCAGAAACGAACTGGGTCATGAGCCCTAGGCACCTAGGTACGAGCCATATTATCTGCCAAAACAAAGAAAAACAAATAATAGATCAGTAATGGTGAAAAACCCAAAAATTTTGGCATTATAACGGCATAAATTGGTCAAAAGCCTCACTTTTCACCCAAACACTTGGGCAAGAGGACATACATAGGTTCTAAACTATCCTGCAAGGCTCATACAGTTGGAAATTTAATTGAGAAAGATCAAATTTGAAGAAATTTCAATAAATTCAAAAAATCTCAAAAATGGAAAATTTTAAGTTTCTCGATAACCAACCGATGAAACTTGAATATTTTTGAGTGCTTTCGTCCATTAGGTGAACAATAGCAAAAGCCCCCAATAAAAATTAAATTTTTACGGATAAAAAAAGTTTAATTTGAAGAAAACAATGTAAATGAACAAAAGCCTAGTTTAGAAAGCTTTAAAAATGTGAAACAGTAGAGAGCATACCTAAAGAGAAGGAGCGGAAGTCGCGAATGGAAGAAATGATCACCAAACACTAGGGGTCGATACTGTAGCAACTCAGGGAACCGGGTTGAGTTGGAAGGAAGGAGAAAGAATGGGAAATGAATCCAAAATCGGGTTTAAAAACCTGATTCTGGATCATAGGGTCGCATAATTCGATCAAAATATTCGACCCTACATCAAACCCTACCATCGAACCTAGGCTCTCGGTGATCTGACAGAGAACCAGGGGTCGGACCTAGGGTCAGACAATTACCGACCCTACCATCGACCCTAGGCTCTCGGTGATCTCATAGAGAACCTTGGGTCGGACCTAGGGTCGGACATATACCGACCCCACCATCAACCCTAGGCTCTCGGTAATCTGACAGGGTTTATTAGGGTCGCATACCCTAGGGTCACGTAAGGACCGACCCTACCATCGACCCTATGATGGAAAATATAGTATTTTGTCAGAATGATCTGAAAATTTTGAAATTTATATTGATTAGTTGGATTTTTACTTAAGAACAACTTATATTGATTGCCTTACATGTGCTATGATTGTTTTCAGACACTACCACCACTAGAACAAAAAATGGCTGGGCGAAGGGTGACCAGACGAGGTCGTAACCCAATTCCACCACCACTACCTATGTAGGACGACAACCATGTAAATCATGAAGCACAAGAGAATCTGAATACGGCACCGCCAGTGGCTAGTGGCCAGGCAAATCCTACAAACATGCCAGCCCCACCTACAGACCTGGCTACAGCAGTAATGAACTTGGCACAATAGCTGCAGCAAATACAGCAGGTGCAAGCCAATATGCAGGCTGCTATAGGCATGGCTTTTCCAGCTGCACATACGACACCTATGCCAGCAGGACAAGCTAGCACAGTACCAGGGGGAAGCAACATGGTACTCAACGCACCTCAAACACCAGTCATGTCGGCTCAAGTACAGAATCCTGAGGTAGCTCAAGGCAGTTACCAGTATCAACCACCTATGTATGGGGCCTATGCTCCATATCAATTGGACCACTCCCGACTGATCGAGCGTTTTCTGAAGATGAAGCCCAAAGAATATAATGGTAAGCCAGCAGATCCTTTGTGGCCAGCACACTGGATTGATGAAATGGAAAGCAATTTTACTATGATGACAGTAAATGAGGAGGAGAAAGTGCTGTGTGCAACCTTCATGCTGGAAGGTGATGCACACCACTGGTGGAAGTCCACACGGACTTATCTGTTAACAAAGCACACCCAATTGACCTAGGATATATATAAAGAGGCATTCTTTGAGAAGTATTTCCCTAGAAGTTTTAGAGATTCTATGGAAAGAGAGTTCCTGAGTTTATATCAAGGCCAGATGACTGTGGATGCATATCAACAACGTTATGTGGAGCAGTTTTTCTTTGCACCCGCCAGCAAACAAGAAGAAAATACAAAGACCTGAAGGTTCATCATGGGACTTAGGGGAAGCCTTCACGAGCATGTTCTGGGATTGGAAAATAAAGTTTACAATGAAGCAGTACAGATTGCAAGAGTAATAGAGTCGAGCCAGAAAGAGAGCTATTTTGCTCAGAATAGAGGTATCAAGAGGCCAAATGGGAATTCTTATAATGGAGGGAATACAAGGACATTCAAACCCTTCCGTACTCAAGGTTTCAATGCTACAGCCAAGACTACCCCAACAACTCAACCTCAACAAAAGCAAAACAATGAAAGAGTAAAATGCTTTAACTGCAACCAAATAGGACATTATTCAAGAGAGTGTCCTAAACTCAGGAAGCAGCTACAGCAAGGAAGGGTTTATGCTGTTACATCTGAGGATGCTGCCGCATCGTCTGATGTGGTCACAGGTATGACCTGAATCTTTCATTTTGGGTTACATTGTGTGATCATGTAGACTTACACTAAAACAAATCACAGGTAATGTATCAATTAATGGCATACCCGCTAGAGTACTCTTTGATTCTGGAGCTACTCATTCTTTTATAACTGTGTCATTTGGAAAGAAGCTGAATATATCCCTCAAATCTTTAGACTACAAACTGCTTGAACTATCGCCTGTGGGATTAGAAGAGGAATCAGAAAAAGATATGGACCATGTCCAGTTCTTATTAACGAGAAGACTTTGGATGCAACCTTGATTCAACTTGAGATGGCAAACTTTGACGTCATCTTGGGAATGGACTGGTTAGCTCGGTATTCTACAAACCTATTATGTGCAGAAAAGAAGTTGACATTTAGAAACAAGAAAGGAGCAGAGTTTAGTTTTGCAGGAACCAAACATCCCCGTAAATGAAAACTCATCCTGTTTGCATTAAAGGCTAAGAAATGCTTCAAGAAAGGAGGAATTGGGTATCTAGTATCAGTGGTCGACCTCACCAAGGAAACACCACGAATGAAGGATATTGATGTTCTGCATGACTTTCCAGATGTATTTCCTGAAGAACTACCAGGACTACCACCCGACCAAGCAACATAGTTCGTTATAGACCTGATACCCGGAGCCGCACCAGTATCTAAAGCACCCTATAGAATGGCTCCTACTGAATTGAAGGAATTAAAAGTACAGTTACAAAAATTACTAGACAAGGGTTACATCAGACCTAGCATATCACCATGGGAAGCGTCAGTATTGTTTGTAAAGAAGAAAGACGGTAGCGTTCGACTGTGTATAGACTATCGAGAATTGAATAAGCTGACCATAAAGAATTGGTACCCATTGCCTCAAATCGATGACTTGTTTGATCAGTTGGAAGGTGCCAAGGTGTTCTCCAAGATTGATCTTCGGTCAAGATACCAGCAGTTGAAGATTAAGGACGGTGATATTCCAAAGATAGCATTCAGAACAAGATATGGACATTATGAATTTTTAGTCATGTCTTTTGGATTGACTAACGCACCCACAAATTTTATGGAACTCATGAATTGGGTATTCCATGATATGTTGGATACGTCGATCATTGTGTTTATTGATGATATATTGGTCTACTCCAAGGACAAGAAAACTCATGTCATGAATTTAAGAGCCACTCTGCAGCGATTAAGGAAAGAGAAGCTTTACGCCAAATTTACAAAGTGTGAGTTTTGGTTAAATGAGGTCGCTTTCTTAGGCCATGTTGTATTCATTGAAGGAATTAAAGTGGATCCTAGCATGATTGAAGCCATTGTGAAGTGGGAAGCACGGAAGAGCGTTGCAGAAATTAGAAGTTTCCTAGGTCTAGCTGGGTATTTTCGACGATTCGTGGAAGACTATTTCAGAATTGCCGTACCTCTCACCAGTTTGACTAAGAAAGGAGAAAAGTTTGTTTATATTGATAAAAGTGAGAAAAGTTTCCAAACATTGAAGGCTAGATTGATATCTGCTCCGATCTTGACTATTCTTATTCCAGGACAGCCATTAATCTTGTACATTGATGCGTCGGGATTGGGTTTAGGATGTGTACTTATGCAAGGAGAATAAGTAATTGCGTATGCTTTAAGACAACTGAAGACATGAGAAGAACTATCCCACTCAAGACTTGGAAGTAGCGGCAGTAGTACATGCTGTCAAGATATGGAGACATTACTTGTATGGAGAGAAATTTCAGATTAAATCAGATCATAAGAGTCTCAGTTATCTTTTTAATCCGAAGGAGTTAAACATGCAACAAAGAAGATGGCTGGAATTATTAAAGGATTATGATTGTGATATCCAGTATCGTCCAGGAAAGGCTAATGTAGTTGCTGATGGGCTAAGCAGAAAAGCAATGATAAAATCTCAAGGAGAGGTTAACACAATTGCAGCAATGTACTATAGGAAAATTGTTCAATTATGGTAATGAGCAATTCGTGATAGATGCACTGGGTGAATCAACCAACCAAGGGTTTATTCATCGGTTTTTAAATATGTTCGCAACGTTGAATATTGTACCTGATATAATTGATGAAGTAAAATCAGCTATTAGATCAGAACCTTATCTGAGAACGGTACAAGAAGACATCGAAAGAGGTAGGACTATTCCTGAGTTCACCTTAGATGATGAAAAGGTACTGAAGTACAAAGGAAGAATATGTGTTCCTGAAATAAAAAATTTGGATATTAAACACCTACTAATGAAGGAAGCTCATACCACCGCCTATTCGGTACATCCTGGAAGTACGAAGATGTGTCATGATTTGAAGAAATTTTATTGGTGGAGAGGAATGAAAGAAGATGTAGCTAAATTCATATCTCAATGCCTAAATTGTCAAAGGGTGAAGGCTGAACGACAAAGACCTGCAGGACTGTTGCAGTCGCTGCTAGAACCAGCATGGAAATGGGACCGCATCACTATGGACTTCGTCACCGGTTTACCATTGACTCCTTGAGTAGTTGACGCGGTCTGGGTGATTGTAGATCGTCTGACTAAGACAGCTAGCTTTATAGCAATACGACCACAGTATACCCTGGAGTGGTTAGCCAAGCTATATGTGGATAACATTGTCAGATTACATGGTGTACCTGAAAGCATTGTCCGATAGAGACCCACGCTTTACTTCAAGGTTTGGGAAGGATTGCAAAAGTCTATGGGTACAACGTTGAAGTTCAATACTGCATTCCATCCTCAGACAGACGGACAGTCAGAGCGTACCTTTCAGATTTTAGAAGACATGCTTCAAGCCTGTGTAATTGACTTTAAAGGATCATGGGATGAGAAACTACCATTGATCGAGTTCGCCTATAACAACAGCTATCAAGCTACCATACAGATGTCACCTTATGAAGCACCGTATGGTAGAAAGTGTCGAACTCCTTTATTTTTGAATGAAGTTGGTGAACGTAGCATCGTTGGACTAGAAGTTATTGAAGAAACTTTTCGAGTAGTCGACATCATGAAGGAAAGAGTTAGAACGGCTCAGAATCGTCAGAAACAGTATACAGATACTCGATGTCGAGACCTTGAATTTGTTGTAGGTGCTAAGGTATTTCTAAAGGTATCACTTATGCAGGATTGAAAAAGATTCGGACAGAAAGGGAAGCTATGTCTGAGATATGTTGGGCCATATGAGATTTTAGCCGAACGTGGAAAGGTGGCATATCAGTTAGCGCTACCACCATCTATGTCAAGTGTGCATGATGTATTTCATGTCTCATTGCTGAAGAAGTACGTCAGAGACCCAACACATGTTTTGACAGTAGATCCACCAGGTCTAACTGATGATTTGACATTCGAAGTAGCGCCAATTGAAATCATTAGACGAAAGGTTCAACGTCTACGCAACCGTGACATATACTATGTTAAAGTCACTTGGAGGAGCAGAGATATAGAAGAGATCACATGGGAAGAAGAGAATGCTATGCGGAAGCAATATTCTCACCTTTTCGACTCGGAAGGTATGTATAAATTTTGAGGACTAAATGTTTAATAAGAGGGGGGAGTTGTAAGACCCGTATCGAACTAACCGATCTTACCACCTTGTACCAGGTCTACCTGTCATGGTCGAGCCAAGTGGACCAAGTGCGTGAAGAAAATCACAAGACTAAGTATGAGTCTAACCCAAAAATAGTAAATGTGAGGTTAGGGTCGCATGCCTAAACAAGTAGGGTCGACCCCACCACAACAGGAGTCCAACCCATGACTCTTTAGTCGTAGGGTGGCATGACTAAGAAGGTGTAGGGTCGACGGATCCTGCGACCCTACGTCCAACCCTACGATTATAGACAGAAACCGTAAATTAGGAAACTTTCCTAATTCCAAGGGGTTCTTTCCTAAACTCGATGGGTCATATTTTGGAGGATTTTCCTCTATAAATAGGACGTCCCATAGCCTCTTTCACTCCTTTTAGAACCCTAATTGATAGTGAGAGAAAGAGAAACAAAAGAAAAAGAAAAAGAGAAAGAAAATTGAAGAAAAGACTAACGAAGAGGAGGAAGTTCGGAGAAACCTTTGAATCTCAATCAACCTCAGGTATGATACTAATTCCCTTCATAAAGTAAGAGTCTAGAATATATTATGAAGAAGTTAGGATTTAGAAAAACCCCAAATCAACCATCCATGGACAAGTTCCAAAGGAATCCATGGAAGTAATCATCATAGGCAATGTAAAGTGTGTAAAAATCATAGTTATGAGCCATAGAACAATCTTAAAATGCACCTACAAGACCACAAGATCGATCACATGCCCTCGGGAGGTCCCAGGGAGTGTGTGATCACACGGAGGGTGTATTGGTATCCGACCGCACGTCCGACCCTACACCCTAGGGTCGTAGAAAACTGCTACCCTAGGTGCGACCCTACCCTGCGAGCCTACGATTTTAGCTAGTCTAAATTTGTTGGAATTAGTTCTAATTAAAATCTATCGATTTATTTGGCCTTTCAACTGATTTCAAGTTGATTCATAAAGCTTGAACGAGGATCTATACTCAATCAAAGGTGAGGGAACAAGACCTAAACTAATTGGCTAATAATAAACTATTTTCGTTTATTGAGTCCAATACCATGTATGATTCTATGATTGTATGATTGTAATGTGTATATCACATATCATCTAATATTCCTGTTATTACTGTTCATGCATATTTAATTCAGTTTATTTATAACATGATGATGATTTTGATGCTAGGAATAGGCATGTTAATGTATGTTTGTGGTTAGTGTGCTTGATGCGAGTGGAGCATCAGGGGGAGGACGTGACACTATGGTTCATCCTGGTCACCATACTCTAGCTCTATCTCTACTCAAGTCTTGTCTACTAGCATCATCGTATCGCCATTATCTTAGCAGAACTATTACGTCGTAGGGCATCATGGGAGGTGGTCTCGGACCGTGTAGTCTTTGACTCTGCTGGGGGGCCTTAGCTCTATCTCTATGGATGTATTGGGGATGCTGGGGTGAGGCCTTGGATACACTATTTGACATTAGGATTGGTTAGTTGCGAGCCCAGTTTGCAAGCCCTCGTCAACAGGGGCTAACCTGTTGCTATGGGTAGAGCATCAGGGGAAGTGTGATGCGGTGTGGTCCTAAGCACTTTAGCTCTATCTCTATTCCATGGTAGGTGCATATGGGGGTGGCAATGGTATTTGATCCGTTGGGAGGTTCCACACATTCGTGTATAGAGGTGCGGCAGGCACCTATCCTTTCTATTGCACATTGCAAACTCATGAACCAGACAAAAGATATGAATTATATGCATGCATATGTTTGTTGCATTGTTTTGTTTGCTCACTGAGCCGTGATGTGTGCTCACCCTTTCGACGTCGAATACTTTTAGTTGATGATGCAGGTACCACGGTTGAAGACTATATGAATGCTCCAATGAATGGACATGGGGCGGCAATGGACGCTAAAGTTATGGTGGAGTCGCATGATTCGTCATGCGAGTGCAACTCATGCGTCTTCGATTAGATTCATTCTTTTGAATTTTATTTGGAAATGTAATTGAATATTTTAAATTATTTTATGTCTGAGTCAATGGAGAATAATTGGATAATTTATTATTTTATATTGTTAGACTCTCAGTTCATTAGTATAAAGACTTCTGCTATTGTGTATTTACTCTGATTATTGTTGTGGATGTGTATGGTTTAAGCAAACGGACACAGCCTATTCAAGATCCTGGTTAAACCGTTGGTTAATTAGCGATTCATCACACCATTCTGAATAGTACGGAATTGGGGTGTGACACCTCCCTCATCACCACAACATTCTACTGGAGGTGGCCCTTATCGGGCTTCTCATTTAGCTGGCCCTTTACGCCCACCACCAAATGACATGATAGGGCTGTTACATGAGATTCGGGAGGCTCAGCGCACGATTGATTGGAGAGTAGGACAGCTTCTAGATGCCTAGCGCTTTACAGACCAGCGGGTAGTGGCTCTGACAGCTAGTCTCCGAGCGATTTAGACTCAGGCGGCCTGGCTCGTGAGAATATATGCTGAGGACTATGATAGAGATTGTGAGGCACCTTCTCCTCCAGCACCTCCAGCTCCATGACATCATTTATTTCTTTTTCTCATTTATTTTACAGAGTAATTGTCTAGATTTGTGGACCGTACTCTAATTCGGATGTATCTTGTCTTACTCCTATTTGGATATATATATATATATATATATATATATATATATATATATATATATATATATATATATATATATATATATATATATATATATATATATATATATATATATAATTGGTTTTCCATTTACATGTGTGCATTATCCTCTTTCTTAGTTTATGTCTCATACAACACAGGTGCTTATTGTGTGTTCTTATTATGGCTTTTAATTTTTATCCTAACTTAGTTCATGACTCACGTCGAAGTAGTTAAGTCAATGGGTATAACCTGAGATGCTCTGATACCAAGTTGTCACACCCCAATTCTGGTCTAACCAGATTAGTGTGATGAACCGCCAATAAACCAATGGTTCAATCAGGATCTTTTATAGGTTGTACCCACCATATCAAACCACACACACATTCCACGGTAATAATCAGAGGTAATAAACAAATAAGCGAAAGTCTTACAGATAATGAACTGAGTATCTAACAATGACAATAAATAATTAATCCGATTTTCTCCAAAATTCAAGAATTAAAAGTAAATAATCCATTACATGTTCCATTAATCAAATATAACTAGACTAATAAAAAATGCACTGGTTGCACTCGCATGATGAATCATGCACATCTTCAACAACTTTTATGTTTATGGCGGCAACATATCCATATGGCGGCACATTCATATATTCTTCAATAGTAGGACCTGCATCATCAACTAAAATATTCGATGTCGAAAGGGTGAGCACACATCACGGATCAATGAGCAAACAAAACAATGCAACAAACATATACATGCATTCAATTCATATCTTTGGTCTAGTTTTTAAGTTTGTAATGTGCTATAGAAAGGTTTGGTGGCCCCTGCACCTCCATACACGAATGTGTGAATCTGACCAATGGATCAAACAGCATTTCCATCCTACATGCACCCACCATGGAATAGAGATAGAGCTAAAGTGGCCAGATCAAACACCGTCAACACTTCTCCTGATGCCTTGCCCATACCAATACGTAAGCCCTTATTGGCGATGGCTTACAAACTGGACTCACAACTAACCAATCCTAATGCCAAACAGTGTATCCAAGGTCTCACCCCAGCATCCCTCAATATGTCCATAGAGATAGAGCTAAGGCCCCTTGGCAGAGTAAGAGACCACATGGTTCGAGACCACCTCCTCTGATGCCTTACGACATAATAGTTCTGCTAAGGTAATGGTGATACGATGATGTTAGTGGGCAACACTTGAGTAGAGATAGAGCTAGAGACTGGTGACGAGGTCAAAGACCACCATGCCACGTCCTTCCCCTGAGGATCTACTCTCATCCAACACACCAACCACACACATATAATCACATGCCTATTCCTAGCATCATCATCATCATCATGTTATAAATAAACAAAATTAAATATACATGAGCAGTAATAGCAGGAATATTAGATGAGATGCACATTACGAGCATACACTCATAGAATCAATCATGGCATTGGACTCAATAAAAATAAGATAGTTTGTTATTATCCAATTAGTTTAGGTCATGTTCCTTTACCTGTTAGCAATACTCAATCTCCTTCCAAGCCTTGAAATTCTCTTTGAATTGATTTAACAACCTAAAAGTTTTATGAATTTAAGTTAGGATTCATATGTAACATGTTACAGTAGTAGAAAATTGAAACATAGCACTGATAGGTGTCTGATTGGTCCTATGGTCTCATACTGTCTCGACCTTACTGCCTACGATTGATACCATATGGTCTCATAGGTGCGTTAGTAGCTACGACCATATGATTCTTGAATCTTCTCGAATGCCTCTGGATGATCCTCTGATCAGGCTGGTCATGCTATAGTCGACAGTAGCTGTGACTTTAAGATTTCTAGTCACAGACTACAAGCAATTCGAGTTCTTCCTGGGTCAAATCCTATATTCTTCAATTGGATTTATTCTAAGATCATCCTATGGCCATCATTAGTAGATTCTTATTAACCCTAATCATCAATCTCTCTCCTCATGGTTCTCCTTGGGATGTTCTCAAGGAAATCACATGGATCATAATAAGTTGATATTGCCTATAGAAGTCTTATTCCATAAAGTTTACATCTCCAGGGATTAGGTTCATACCTTTGCCTGTGATAGAGAGCCAATCTCTTCTCAGCAAGATCCTCTCCTTAGCCTTTTCTTCTTCTCCTTCTCTTCCTTCTCCTCCCTTCTCTTTCTCTAGGGTTTACTAATGTTCTAAAAGAGTGAAAAAGGGCTGAGGGACGTCCTTTATATAGAGGAAAACTCTCCATATAGAGTCCTCTTTCAATTAGGAAAGAAATCCCTTAGTTTAGGAAAGTTTTCAAAACTTGGAGTCTAATCTTGGGGTCTTACGGTCGATGGCTACGATCGTAGAACCCATCGATCGTAGGGTCAAAATCATCTACCGTTGGGTCCTGGATTTGTGATCTTCATTCTTACCATATGGTCAACCATACCTACCCAGGTATGCGACCATATGTATACAGTGTTGGGTGTTGAGTCAATTTTTATACCTGATTTGGGATCTATCTTCACATGCTCTGTCTACTTGGTCCAAGAATGATGGGAAGTCCTGGTATGACACAATTAAACCAAGTTAGTGGAGTCAGGGTCTTACAGTCCCACCTCACTCCGAACCAATGTAGAGTTGGTAGACGAAGTAGAAAACCTAAGGGACTCCTTAGGTTGCCAATTGGTAGTCCCTTATAGTCTCCAACTCTCTAAGGAGTTCTACCTCAAGAAGGAGACTCCGATTTTATATAAGTTCCTTCAAAACCCTCTCTCTCTCTCTCTCTCTCTCTCTATCTCTCTCTCTCTCTCTTTCAGAGTACCATTCCTATACCTAAAGTTCTAACACATTCTTAGAGAGAGAAGAGAGTTGGAGGAAGAAGAAGGATGCTAGAAGGAAGAATCACCTTAGAGATGACCAACGTGTTTTGATATCATGGACAATTAGTTTGAAACCACTGTAAGAAACCCTACACTACCCTATAATGGATTTAAAACTAGGATGGATTGATAAAACCATGGATCATCAACCATTAATGGAGTTACTACCCATTAATGGATGAGGATTTAAGAAAGTTCCATCGAATTCGACTCTAGATTATACCTTGGGTCCGATCATTATCATAAATAAAATAAGAGATGGTTTAGTAATTAATGACTTCACAAGACCTAAAATAGGAGTGGAAATCCCATATAGATGTCAGGCCAAAGGGGTCCAACAATGGAGTTCTATAGCAGAGATCTATTGTTGGAATCTGGATGGACTAAACCCCCAGACCAACCTTTCGGGGAAGGTCCGCTCCAGATTATTGATCATGACATAAGAAACTGGATTTGCGATCAGATGTATTTGGGAAGCCCATGGAATGTAACCGGCCTCAACATCTGGTTGCGCCACCTACAGTAGTTAGATACGTGATCGGTTGGTAATAGTATTGTTCTCGAGAGCAATCGGCCTAGACACCGGTCGCGACCAGTCGCAACCAAATGATCGCAATTGGTTAATCTCAAGAAACCCTATATCAGATTAATTCTTATAAACAATCTATTTGATAAATTTTCCATACACTAGGTGATTCATACGTAACCAAGAATGTCCCTTTGATAAGGAATAGCAGTAATCTTTATATTTCAGGTGAGGAAATGGAACCCCTGACTTAATTTATGGAGTATTTCTTTATATTTTGATTATGCCTATGATTGCATTGATTTAGTTATGATAACATATCATCCAATAACTACTTTTGCATGCATTTTCATCTATAATATGTTGTTGTGTGAATGTGTGTGGAATGTAACTTGTGAGTTGTGGTAAAACGATCGAGGACTGAGGGATACAACCTACTTGGTAAACTTTGATTTGTATTGTTCTCACGCCCTAGTGGGATGACAATGTATAGGGGTAGTCGAACAGATTGGAATTCCTACTAAGAATATGGGGAAACTACAATTGATGCATGTAAGATGATGGTTAGTGGAATGACCCATGTATCCTGGCCAACATGGGGTCAGGTGTTGGTATGTATAAGAGAGGATGGAAAGTTGTTGGCAATGTTCGTAGGAGTGTCGTTGGCCAGACCTTTGCCCTACCACTATCTGTCTAGGATGATGTGTGGGAACACTAGGGCTATTGGAGTAGGCTAGTTAGTATCCATTCTCTCCTATGCATGGAGGCTATTGTAAGCTTTGGTGAGTATGATCTGGCTTTCCCATAGCACTAGCATACATTATACTAGACAAATTGCATTTGCTATATGTAATAAATTGATCAGGCACCTTGGTTGCTTGCTTATCTATTTTCTCATGAGCTCAAGTTGGATAGCTCACCCTTGCATACGCAAACTCTTTTGTCAATGTTGCAGGTACTACTATAGCTGATTTCATGAACATCCTAGTTGTTACTTCTGTGGAGCACATGGACATACAAACTCTTGAGGAAAATGAACATGATGCTGACTGTGAGTGTGACACATGCGTATTCGAGTAAGAAAAGCAAGAGACATTGTATCAATTGTTGGAGAAGATTGATGTTTAGTTTATTCATTTTAGTTTCATTTACTTTTTACAGTACTAGTTTATGGCTCAGTGTTATAGTTTTGAATTAAGAATGGTTTTACTTTATTGGTTGTGGATGGTTGAACAAGAATAAGGTTGATACAATGACTATTTATTTTATTTAAAGTATCAATAGAAGCTCAGTTGATTTATTATTTCTGCTATTTATATAACTCTAATTAATTATTTCTGACATTGGTCACGGTGTGGTTGAGGTTGGGCGCACGCTGCTTTTGAGATTTTGGGTTGGACTGAACATAAAATGTATGTTGGTTTAGTTAACTCAAAAATTTTACATATCGTAAATTTAGGGTGGGAAAGGTTTGGTATCAGAGCTCTAAGCTCTGTACACCAAGCAACCCGGATAATGTCATAATATATATCAGTTAATTGAGCATTAGGATCCTAATAAAAATCAAAAGATAATAGCTGGTAATTATGAAACAAAATTTGTTACTGTATGCTAATCAACCAAAAAGCATAACATGCTATGGAAAGACTAGAGACTAATGCAAACTAGAGACTATGTAGATGAAAAACATTTGCATAATAAGAAATAAAAGCAAGTAAAAAAAGAAAAGAAAAGGAGTAACCGAATGTCAATTTGAGTATGGTTCAAAAGTCGAACCATCATCGCCAAAATAATAAAAAGTGTATCTATCTCTGCTATGTGTCTGATGGGGGAGGTGTAGACCAACGAACCCACTAAAATGTATGCACCTGTGCCGTACCTGATTCCAATGTCTCACCCACAACCTCTGGAGGCAATAAGCCAACTATCACGAATGCTGTCTGTATGCTATCAAGGCGAATGGAGAAGGTAGTCTGGGCATAACATATCTACCTGATCTGGTTCTCCACGGTGTGAGCATGCTCTCTCTGGTAGGCCCAAATACCATGAATATCCATCAGGACATCATCTAGCATAGTTTAAGCCTGTGCAGGACCCACATAGAGGTCTCCACTCTCTCTTTGTACCTCCACTAATACATCTTTGTCCTCTGCTTCCTCTGCTGCTACCACTGCAGGAGCCTCTTGCCATCTAGGTGGGGGAGGTCTAGCCTCTAACTTGTCATTGGATAGGACCACTTGGTGCAATTCCATCTTGGTGATGGCATACCAATCAAAATCAATAGCCACCATCTCATCAAGGGCAAGTGCCTCATGCACGTTGAGGTGAAAGAGTGTAAAGAGCAGTGTGAGTAACTACCTAATTGGTAGGCGAGATGGACCTATGCTCTCTGCAGCCATGATCATAACTCTCATAAGGATGTAAGGCAAGCAGAAGGGAATGCAAGTCACTAGTTGATACGTGAGGAACTGATAGAAGGCTGACACTTCATTCTAGTCGCTAACTTGGGGGACGATGTTGTACTATACTATCCAGTAATATACTATGCGAAGAGGGCGATGGTTAGCGCATTGATGCCGCCTACCAAGAAGGAGAATTTGACTCCAGATCTTTGCTGTTATGCTCTTTGTCAAAAAAATCCTTCTCTTTTGGACCACCAAAAACTACCTCACTGCCCATGGAAATCCCCATGAGACCTGCCAACTGCTCGGTGTTGAAAAAATGTCAACATCCATGACTCGGCTGGTAATACGAAGATCTCGTGCCATGGTAAACTCACCAAACCTGTAAGACCCATGTCAATCTAACCCGGTCTTACCCCCTTGAACCAGGTTTACCCATCATAGACGAGTCAAATGGACCAAGGGCGTGAAGGAGATCGAGATCCCAGGTATCAAATCGACCCAAAAATACTTAAAATAGGGGAAGGGTCGCATACCCAGATAAGCAGGGTCGGACCTCCCAAAACAGAAAGCCAGACCCTCAGTTTTGAAGGGAGGGTCAGACAGCTTAGGACCCTAGGGTCGACGGGATCATCGACCCTCCCATCGACCCTCGGTTGTCGTAAGAAAATAAAATTAGAAAATTTCCTAATTTTGATTGGGATTCATTCCTAATCTCAAAGGGACTTATTTTAGGATATTCCTACTCTATTTAAAAGACGTCCCTAAGCCACTTTCACTCCTTTCACAACCCTAATTGAATTGAGAGAAAGAGAGGAGAAGGAAAAGAGGAAGAAGAAAGGCAAGGAAGAGAACTTAGCAAAAAGGAGAAGAATTTCAGAGAAAAAGTAATCATCTCAGGTATGGATACTAAATCCATGAGTTTCTACAGACCTTAGGTCAGTTATTGTTGAGAGTGTGATCTCAGAGAAACCCAAACCATCAAACTATGGTTAAGTTTTCATGGAAAACCATAGAAGAATGCATGAAAGCTATCTAGGTGGTTGATTCGTTGTTCCAGACCATGGAATTATGTTTAATGGAATGTAGAAGCAAGCCATAGGACCCCAAACACGAAGAATGGATTAAAGAGAGGGAATTGGACCAAAGTGCATAGAGGGTCGCACCGAGGGTCGATGACCATCTGACCCTAGGTGTTCCTGACCATCGACCCTCAGTATTCGGGAAGTTCAGAATCTGGGGAGGGTCGCACCCAGGGTCGATCAGGACTCCGACCCTACCTCCGACCCTCAGTTAACTGCATGGTTTTTAAATTTAGAATTAATTCTAATTAAATTCTATCGACTTTGTTAGGTCTTCTAGCAATATAATAACATTGTAAAGGTGATTATAAAGCTTGGAAAAGTATCTAGTAGCAAGCTAAGGTGAGGAACCAGAACTCCAAACTAAATTGGTTAATAACAAAAACTATTTTCTATTTCTTGAGTCCTATGCCATGCTTGATTCTATGCAAATATGTTTACAATGTGCATACAGCATACCATCCAATATTTCTATTATTTGTTCATGCATATTTACTTTATTGTTTATAACATGATGATGATGATGATGATAGGAATAGGCATGTGCTTGTATGTGTGTGGTTGATGTATTTGATGCGAGCGAGTATTAGGGGGGGTGTGATGAGGACGTCAATAAATGTTAACCTTTGGCGGGTCTCAGCACTTTAGCCCTATCTCTAACTCAAGTCTTGTGCATTGGCATCGTCGTATCGCCATTACTTTAGCAGAACTATTATGTCGTAGAGTGTCAAGGGAGGTGGTATCGGTCCTTGTAGTCTCTGACTCTACCGGGGGGCCTTAGCTCTATCTCTTTGGACATTCTGAGGGATGCTGGGGTGAGGCCTTGGATACACTTTTTGGCATTAGGATTGGATAGTTGTGAGCCCAGTTTGCAGCCCTCCCTAACAGGGGCTTACGTGTTGGTATGGCACTATATAGCAATAAACGTAACCTTTGTTATATAATGTTCATGATTGGGTGCATGTGAGTTGACGATAAACGTGATCTTCGGGTGACGTCACACACTCGTGTATAGAGGCGGGGTCAATAAATGCGACCTTTGACTACCTATACCTTTCTATTGCATACTGCAAACTTTAAACCGGACCAAAGATATAAATTGATTTTCATGCATATGTATTGTTGCATTGTTTTGGCTACTCACTGAGCCGTGATGTGTACTCACCCCTTGACGTCGAATATTTTTAGTTGATGATGCAGGTTATACCATTGAAGACTATGTGAATGCGTATGCGTACGGGAACGTGGCAGCGATGGAAGCTGAAGCTGAAGTGGATACACACGACTCCTCTTGCGAGTGCAACTCGTGTGTATTTGATTGGATATTTTATAGGTTTCTTTATTGGATTTATTAAGACATGTATTTGGTACTTAAATATTATGTCTCAGTTGAAAACAGAATAATTTGCTATTAAATTATTAATATCATCTTAGTTTCTCAGTTCATGTTATTATAAGACTTCCGCTATTGTGTATTTACATTGATTAAGATTACGGGTGTATGTAAGTTTAGATAACGTGGGGATAGCCTATTTGAGATCCTGGTTGAACCGTTGGTTTATTAGCGGTTCATCACATCATTCTGAATAGTGCAGAATTGGGGTGTGACAACTTGGTATCAGAGCATCTCAGGCCTTGTCCGTCAAACTAACATACATTCGAGACAATTGTGAACTGAGATAGGATAAAAGTAAAAACAGTAATATTAACACACTATAAGCACAAGTGATGATTGAGACCAAATTTAAAAAGAGAATAATGCATCTATTAAAGGGGAAACAAGTTTACATATAATGAGAGCGAAACAAAACGTATATTCATAATGAAAGCAGAGTACAGTCCACAACCCGGACAGTTACTCTGAAGTACAAGGAAACTAAAGTACACTCAGGAAGCTGGAGGCGAAGGAGGAGGAGGAGCCTCACGGTGTCTGTCATAGTCCTCAGCATAGACTCTAGTCAACCAGGCTATCTGAGTCTGGGTCATCTGTAGATTAGCTGTGAGATCGGCTACCCTCTTATCAGTCGACGCTGAACCTCTATGAGCTCTCCCATCCACGTATCTGATTTGTGCTGGGCGGCTAACAGCTCATCCACTCTCACATGATGAGCGTCTAGCAACTCCTCCATCCTCAGATCAGATCTGCGCTGTGCCTCCCTGACCTCCTGCAGCATCTCTATCATATCAGGAGGTGGGCGTGAAGGGCCAGCCGCATGAGTAGGTGAAGGCGGTGGTATCACGTCGACATCCATATACATACGGTCATCATCATCGATAGGATCCACATGGGCTCTAGCAGCGGCAGCAGCAGCCTCGGAATCAGCCATCTCGATACGAGTATGAGGGCGCACCATCGTGTTCCTCTCATCATCACTAACCTGGGCATCCCGCATACCCATCTTGTAGATTGCCTCCCAATCTAGAGGCAACGAGAAGGTCTTCTCCTGGATCTTCTCATCCACCATGTCAACCCCCAGACGGGTCAATAGCACTGTAATCATGCGTCCATAGGGTAGATTACCCCTATGATTGGACAATGTAGCGCTAATCATAGTCCGCATGATGATGTATGGAAGGCAGACTGGTTGTCTGGTGCAGATACTGTATATTAGGAACTGGGTCAGCTGAGAAACCCTCTCATAGTGCCCACTCTGCGGGATCAGATTATGCTGGATAATCTTGCAGAAGACCCTTGGAGCTGGACGCAAATAACAAGCTCTCATCTGCCAACGATCAGGACGGAGCAACTGATTGTTGATCTCTGCCCTCATCTCCATCTCAACAAACTGGGGCTCTCCAGGCACACAGTACACCATGGGGCCATCATAGGGAATGCCCAATAAGTCGGCCAGCTGCCGATAGTCGAAAGAAATATCTACACCTTTGACGTAACTGGTGATGCGCAACTCCTGACCATGCTCAACGTCATTGTAATTCCCCACCACCTGGAGATTACAATAGAACTGGCGCACCAAATCCGGACATGTGCACCCATCGTATGTAATAACAGGAAGCCACCCCATGTCACCAAAGGCTCCCTCTACGTTGAACACGGCTAACTCAGCCAAGTTCACCATACGACCACCCTCAACCTTCTTACAGGCATAGTCAGCATACCGTGCCTTGGCTTCATTGGAAGGGAAGCGAAGGGGATCACGAACTTTGGGTACCTTGGTATGAGCCATGGTATCTAAAAACAAGAAAGAGAAGGAAAAATAAGGAAATTATGGGATAAAAATTCGAAATTGATTTAATAACGACGTAAGTTGACCATAAAGCCCCATTCCTCACCATACAAGTGGGCATGAGAACTTACGTTGGTCTAAACATACCCTACCACCCACATGTAGTAGGAAATTTTAATTGACGATGTTCAATTTGAAAAAATTCAAGAAAAATTGAAAATATCGACAAATTAGGGTAAAAAGAGAAAATTTCAAGTTTCTCGATAACTAACCGATGAAACTCAAAAATTTTTGAGGGCTTTCGTTCCTTGAGACACCAATAAAAAAAGCCCCCAACAAAAATCGAATTTTTACGGTTAGAAAAAGTTTAATTTGGAAAATACAAGTTAAACGTACGAAAACCTAGAAATGGAAACCTAAAAATAGGTAAAAATGGGAAGGCATACTTGTAGGGATGAAATGGACGTCGAAACTCGGAATAAAATCGACCAACAATAGTGGAGTAGCACTGTAGCAACTCAGAGTGGAGAGGCGAGTCGAAATGGGAGGGAAATAATATGAAATGACCCAGAATCGGATCTTAAAAATCTGATTTTTGGTCCGAGGGTCGGACAATTCGACTAGCACAATCGACCCTCGAATCGACCCTCCCATCAACCCTCGACTCTCGGGAATCTGACAGAAAATCAAGGGTCGGAACTGAGGGTCGGATACCCATCGACCCTCGCATCGACCCTCAGCTCTCGGGAAGAACAAGTCATTCCCAGGGTCGGATACCAAGGGTCGGACACACCATCGACCCTCACCATCGACCCTGCATAGAAAAGACAGTATTTTTTTTATAAAATGAGCTAGAATTGGAATTGATTATTGGTTAGCATACCTACATGAAATTTAAATGACTTCTTACCTATTTTGATGATTTTCAGGCACCACCAATCACAAAAAAAGAATTATGTCTGGACTTAGGGTGACCCAACAGACCCGAAATGCAGTCCCACCACCACCACCCGTGGAGGAGACTAGTCAAGAAAATAACTATGCACCGGGTAATCCAGAACCGACAAACCCTACAAATTTGCCACCTCCACCACCAGAGCTAACAACCGTGGTGTTGAATCTAGCACAGCAGCTGCAGCAGATGCAACATGCGCTGGCTCAGATGTAGGTTGCCATCGGAATTATGTTTCAAGCCACTCAGGCTGCACCCATGCACACATGACAAGCCAGTGCAGCACCGGTAGGTAACCACCCAGCTCCTCAGACACCTCAACAACCGGCTGCACAGATTCCAGTGCAGGTACCGGAAGCAGCTCAGGGGAATTACCAGTATCCACCCCATATGTTTGGGGCAAACTCACAAAATCAGTTGGACCACTCCCGACTAGTGGAGAGATTTTTGAAGATGAAACCCATAGAATTCAACGGTAAACTGTCTGATCCATTGTGGCCAGCCCACTTGATAGACGAGATGGAGAGAAATTTTCTCATGATGACTATCACAGAGGAAGAGAAAGTACTATGCGCTACCTTCATTCCCAAGGGCAACGCACATCATTGGTGGAAATCCACGAAGGCATATCTACTGACCAAGCATGCCCTACTGACATGGGCTATATATAAAGAAGCCTTTTTTGAGAAATATTTTCCACGGAGCTTCAGAGATTCGATGGAGAAGGAGTTCCTGAGTCTTTATCAGGGACAGATGTCAGTGGATGCGAACCAACAACGTTATAAAGAGCTGTTTTTCTTCGCACCACTGAGTATGCAAGAAGAAGAAACCAAAACCCATAGGTTTGTCACGGGACTGAGAGGAAACATCAGAGAACATGTTCTGGGCTTAGAAAAGAGAATTTATAATGAAGCTGTCCAGATTGCTTGAGTTATAGAATCGAGCCAGAAGGAGAGTTATTTTACTCAAAACAAAGGCATCAAAATGCCAGCCGGAAATTCTCACAACGGAGGCAATAACAAGACATATAAGCCTTTCCGTCCTCCGAATTTTACTCCTGCAACGAAGACTACTCCAGCAGCTCAACCTCAGCCAAAGCCAAATTCTGAAGCCCCGAAGTGTTTTAACTGCAACCAGCCGGGACATATGGCAAGGGAGTGCCCTAAGCCGAAGAAGCAATTCCATCAGGGACGGGTATATTCTGTTACGTCCGAGGATGCGGCCGCATCACCCGATGTGGTCACAGGTATGACTGAAACTTTTTAAAGTTATAATTACATGAATGAGCATGTAGACTAAGTAAAGATAAATCACAGGTATTGTACCTATAAATGGCATACCCGCCAGAGTACTTTTTGATTCCGGAGCTACTCATTCATTTATATCTGTGTCATTTGGAAAGAAGACGAAATTACCCATCAAAACATTAAATTACAAATTACTTGTATGGTCACCGATGGGGTTAGAAGTGGAACTAGAGAAAGGTTATGGACCATGTCTAGTTCTCATTGGAGAGAAGACTTTAGATGCAACCTTGATACAACTTGAGATGGCAGACTTTGATATCATCTTGGGAATGGACTGGTTAGCTCGGCATTCTGCAAATCTATTATGCGCCAAAAAGAAGCTAACGTTCAAAGACAAAGAAGGAGCAGAATTAAGTTTTTCGGGAACTAAACTTCCCCAGAGACGCAAGCTCATACTTTCAGCACTAAAGGCTAAAAAGTGCCTTGAGAAGGGGGCAATCGGGTATCTAGTATCCGTGGTCGACCTAACCAAGGACGCATCACGAATGGAAGATATTGATGTCGTGCGGGACTATCCTGACATATTTTCGGAGGAACTACCCGGATTACCACCCGACTGAGCCACGGAGTTTGTGATAGATCTTATACCTGGAGCCGCACCAGTGTCAAAAGCACCTTATAGAATGGCTCCTACGGAACTGAAGGATTTAAAAGTGCAACTACAAGAACTGCTGAACGAGGGTTATATTCGACCCAGTATATCTCCATGGGGGGCACCGTTGTTATTCGTAAAGAAGAAGGATGGTAGCGTTCGATTATGCATCGAATATCGGGAGTTGAATAAACTGACAATCAAGAATAGATACCCACTACCTCGGATCGATGACTTGTTCGATCAGTTACAAGGAGCAAAAGTATTTTCTAAGATCGACCTTCGATCAGGCTATCATCAGCTGAAGATTAAAGAAGGTGATATTCCGAAGACAGCATTCAGAACCAGATATGGACATTATGAATTTTTGGTTATGTCTTTCGGATTAACTAATGCACCGGCAACGTTCATGGAACTTATGAACCGAGTTTTCCACGATATGTTGGATACATCGGTTATAGTATTTATTGATGATATATTGGTATATTCCAAGGACAAGAAAATCCATATCAAGAACCTAAACGCAACCCTACAGCGTTTAAGGAAAGAGAAGCTATATGCCAAATTTTCAGAGTGCGAGTTTTGGCTAAGTGAAGTCACCTTCTTAGGCCATGTAGTATCCGCTGAAGGAATAAAAGTGGACCCCAGCAAGATCGAGGCTATTGTAAAGTGGGAAGCACCAAAGAGCGTTTCGAAAATAAGAAGTTTTTTGGGTCTAGCTGGTTATTATCGGAGATTCGTAGAAGACTATTCTCGGATTGCCGTACCACTCACCAGTTTGACTAAGAAAGGTGAAAAGTTCGTGTGGACCGATAAATGTGAGAAGAGTTTCCAAACGCTGAAGTCTAGATTGATATCCGCCCCGATTTTGACTATTCCTATTCCAGGACAGACGTTTACCTTATACACTGATGCATCGGGATTGGGATTAGGATGTGTGCTTATGCAAGGAGAGAAAGTAATTGCGTATGCCTCGAGACAGTTGAAGGTATATGAGAAAAATTACCCCACTCATGATTTGGAGTTAACGGCAGTAGTACATGCTGTCAAGATATGGAGACATTACTTATACGGAGAGAAATTTCAGGTTAAGTCAGACCATAAAAGTCTTACTTATTTATTTAATCAGAAGGAGTTGAATATGAGACAAAGAAGATGGCTGGAACTATTGAAAGACTATGATTGTGATATCTAGTATCATCCGGGAAAAGCGAACGTAGTAGCGGATGCATTAAGCAGAAAAGCAATGATAAAATCTCAAGGAGAGGTTAGCACGACTGCATCAATGTGTACTACCGAAATGGTATTCAATCACGGCAACGAGCAGTATGTGATAGATACAATGGATGGATCAGCCAACCAAGGGTTTATTCATCGGTTTTCGAATATGTTCGCGACATTGAAGATTATACCAGATATAGTGGATGAAGTGAAGATAGCTATTCAAGCAGATCCTTATCTGATAACAGTACAAGAAGATATTGAGAAAGGTAGGACTAATCCTGAGTTCACCTTGGATGACGAGAAAATACTAAAATACAAAGGAAGAATATGTGTACCTAAAATAGAAAGTGTAGACATTAGACACCGACTGATGAAGGAAGCCCACACCACCATCTATTCGATACACCCAGGAAGTACAAAAATGTATCATGATCTAAAGAAACTATATTGGTGGAGGGGAATGAAAGCAGATGTAGCTAAGTTCGTGTCTCAATGCCTAAATTGTCAGAAAGTAAAGGTTGAACGACAAAGACCCGTAGGACTGTTACAGCCATTATCGGAACCAGCATGGAAATGGGACTGCATCACTATGGACTTCGTCACGGGACTACCATTGACTCCTCGAGTAGTTGACACAGTTTGGGTGATTGTGGACCGTCTGACTAAAACAGCTCGCTTCATACCTATACGACCTCAGTATACACTGGAAAGGTTAGCGAAGCTGTATGTGGATAATATTGTTCGAATACATGGTGTTCCAGAAAGCATTGTGTCGGATAGAGATCTACGTTTTACTTCCAAGTTTTGGGAGGGATTACAAAAGGCTATGGGTACAACATTGAAGTTCAGTACTGCATTCCACCCACACACAGACGGACAGTCAGAGTGTACAATTCAGATTCTAGAAGATATGCTACGAGCATGTGTAATTGACTTCAAGGGATCATGGGATGAAAGATTACCACTGATCGAGTTCGCTTATAATAACAGCTATCAGGCTACTATACAGATGTCACCTTATGAAGCACTGTATGGCAGGAAGTGTCGAACTCCCTTGTTTTGGAATGAAGTTGGAGAACGTAGTATTGTTGGACCGGAATTTGTTGAAGAGACTTGTCGAGTGGTCGACACCATCAAGGAAAGAGTGAGAACAGCTCAGAACCGTCAGAAGCAATATGTAGACACTCGACGAAGAGATCTGGAGTTCGCCGTAGGTGATAAAATATTTTTGAAGGTATCGCCTATGAGAGGATTGAAAAGGTTCAGACAAAAAGGAAAACTAAGTCCAAGATATGTCGGGACGTATGAAATTCTAGCTAAGCGTGGAAAAGTGGCTTATCAGTTAGCACTACCACCATCTATGTCAAGTGTGCATGACGTATTTCACATTTCCCTATTAAAGAAGTATGTCAAAGACCCAACGCATGTTTTGACAGTGGATTTGTCAGAATTGACTGACGATTTGACATTTGAATTAACACCAACAGAAATCACTAGTCGAAAGGTTTAACGTCGATGCAACAGAGATATCTACTATGTTAAGGTCACATGGAAAAGTAGAGATATGGAAGAAATTACATGGGAAGAAGAAAATGCCATGTGGAAGCAACACCCTCACTTATTTGATTCAGAACGTACGTACAATTTTGAGGACAAAATTTTTATAAGTTGGGGGGAGTTGTAAGACCCGTGTCAATCTAACCCGGTCTTACCACCTTGAACCAGGTTTACCCATCATGGTCGAGTCAAATGGACCAAGGGCGTGAAGGAGATCGAGATCCCAGGTATCAAATCGACCCAAAAACACTTAAAATAGGGGAAGGGTCACATACCAAGCTAAGTAGGGTCGGACCTCCCAAAACAGAATGTCAGACCCTCAGTTTTGAAGGGAGGGTCGGACAGCTTAGGACCCTAGGGTCGACGGGATCATCGACCCTCCCATCGACCCTCGGTTGCTGTAAGAAAATAAAATTAGGAAATTTCCTAATTTTCGATTGGGATTCTTTCCTAATCTCAAAGGGACTTATTTTAGGATATTCCTACTCTATTTAAAGGACGTCCCTAAGCCACTTTCACTCCTTTCACAACCCTAATTGAATTGAGAGAAAGAGAGGACAAGGAAAAGATGAAGAAGAAAGGCAAGGAAGAGAACTTAGCAAAAAGGAGAAGAATTTTAGAGAAAAAATAATATTCTCAGGTATGGATACTAATTCCATGAGTTTCTACAGACCTTAGGTTAGTTATTGTTGAGAGTATGATCTCGGAGAAACCCAAACCATCAAGCTATGGTTAAGTTTTCATGAAAAAACCATAGAAGAATGCATGAAAGCTATCTAGGTGGTTGATTCGTGGTTCCAGACCATTGAATGAATTTTTAATGGAATGTAGAAGCAAGCCATAGGACCCCAAACACGAAGAATGGATTAAAGAGAGGGAATTGGACCAAAGTGCACAGAGGGTCGCACCGAGGGTCGATGACCATCCGACCCTAGGTGTTCCTGACCATCGACCCTCAGTGTTCGGGAAATTCAGAATCTGGGGAGGGTCGCACCCGGGGTCGATCGGGACTCGAGGCCCTACCTCCGCCTTAACAAAGCATGGTTTTTAAATTCGGAATTAATTCTAATTAAATTCTATCGACTTTGTTAGGTCTTCTAGCAATATAATAACACTGTAAAGGTGATTCTAAAGCCTGGAAAAGTATCTAGTAGCAAGCTAAGGTGAGGAACCAGAACTCCAAACTAAATTGGTTAATAACAAAAACTGTTTTCTATTTCTTGAGTCCTATGCCATGCTTGATTCTATGCAAATATGTTTACAATGTGCATACAGCATGCCATCCAATATTTCTATTATTTGTTCATGCATATTTACTTTATTGTTTATAACATGATGATGATGATGATGATGATAGGAATAAGCATGTGCTTGTATGTGTGTGGTTGATGTATTTGATGCGAGCGAGTATTAGGGGGGGTGTGATGAGGACGTCAATAAATGTTAACCTTTGGCGGGTCTCAGCACTTTAGCCCTATCTCTAACTCAAGTCTTGTGCATTGGCATCGTCGTATCGCCATTACTTTAGCAGAACTATTATGTCGTAGAGTATCAGGGGAGGTGGTCTCGGTCCTTGTAGTCTCTGACTCTACCGGGGGGCCTTAGCTCTATCTCTATGAACATTCTGAGGGATGCTGGGGTGAGGCCCTGGATACACTTTTTGGTATTAGGATTGGTTGGTTGCGAGCCCAGTTTGCAGCCCTCGCTAACAGGGGCTTACGTGTTGGTATGGCACTATATAGCAATAAACGTAACCTTCGTTATATAATGTTCATGATTGGGTGCATGTGAGTTGACGATAAACGTGATCTTCGGGTGACGTCACACACTCGTGTATAGAGGCGGGGTCAATAAACGCGACCTTTGACTACCTAAACCTTTCTATTGCATACTGCAAACTTTAAACCGGACCAACGATATAAATTGATTTGCATGCATATGTATTGTTGCATTGTTTTGGCTACTCACTGAGCCGTGATGTGTGCTCACCCCTCGACGTTGAATATTTTTAGTTGATGATGCAGGTTATACCATTGAAGACTATGTGCGTCTGCGTACGGGAACGTGGCAGCGATGGAAGCTGAAGCTGAAGTGGATACACACGACTCCTCTTGCGAGTGCAACTCGTGTGTATTTGATTAGATATTTTATAGGTTTCTTTATTGGATTTATTAAGACAACTATTTGGTACTTAAATATTTATGTCTCAGTTGAAAATAGAATAATTTGCCATTAAATTATTAATATCATCTTAGTTTCTCAGTTCATGTTATTATAAGACTTCCGTTATTGTGTATTTACTCTGATTATGATTATGGGTGTATGTAAGTTTAGATAACGCGGGGATAGCCTATTTGAGATCCTGGTTGAACCGTTGGTTTATTAGTGGTTCATCACATCATTCTGAATAGTGTAGAATTGGGGTGTGACAAAACCCACCCTCTACTTGAGGGTTGTAGTAAAACTGTCTCACCAATTTAGGCCTGGTGATGATGCTATAGCGAAGGACAAGTGACCAACCCATAGCTTCAAAGGTTGCTTGGACATCGAACCACTCTAAGTCCTCGAACACCACTCGCCTACCCACGTCCACCAATCTATTTTTGAACAGGGGGTCAGACTCTTGCACTTCTAGTAAATGGAATCACACTTCATCCAATACAGGAGGAGTAGGAACTTTTGACCTTTTCTTTGCAGCCATTTGTCTGCAAAAGAGACATATAACAAAAAAAAAATTAAACATAAGCGACGGATAAGAAGTTAATGGAAACAGTGATGGAAGCATTAGTAAATTGGTTAAATGAAACCCACGTAGTTGATAATTAGACATTGATGGAAAAACACGAAGAACATGGGGAAATTGGAGAATAACACCTTGTTGAACATGTAAATGAGAAATCATTACTGGTTATGAATGGCACCCAATACCCACTCAAATTCACGCACCAAAGACCAAAGTGACAGATTAAATCCGGGTGAGACACAACCACTCACATTGCCTCTTGGTGTGAACCCTCAGGAGGAAACCGTACTACCACCACCACCCAAAGCTACTCCTGAGAATATCTAAGCAATCATGAGGAACCTAGCTCACACCATGGGCCAGAAACAATATGAAGTGCTAAGGGAACAACAATGTTAAAGCTAAACTCAGCAATGACTATTTTTTGATGACCTCAGTGACATACTGAGGCCAGCACTGGCACCTCTAGGGACAGTTAATCAAGGGAACAATGCCACCACTATTCCTTTTCCTGGAGCTAATGCTACTAATACTACTGGAACGTCGATAGATTAAAATAGGGCTGCAAACGAGGCCAACTACACTGTTGTAGCTACATAAAACCAGTAGCAAATCCTGCCAGCACTACACTAGCATGACCCAACTAGGATTGTAGAGAGGTTCATGAAGATGAAACCCCTAAAATTTACTGGGATAGGGACAAATCCTTTGCAACCAAAAATTTTGATTAAGTCCATCGAAAAGACGTTACGAATGATGGTCTGTAATGAATAAAAAAAGATCTTGTGCACCACCTATATGCTCGAAGGTATACCCAACACATGGTGGGAATCCACTCAGCCTCTCTTAGCTGCAAAGAATCCTTAGATCACTTGGTAATTTTTAAGGAGGCCTTCTTTGACAAGTATATCCCAAGAAGGTTTAGGGATAGGAAAGAGGTTGAATACCTGAATGTATCCCAAGGATAACTATCTATGGATGAATACTAGCACAAAGTTAAAGAGTTGTTTTACTTTACTCCGGCTAGCATGAAAGAAGAAGTAGCTAAGGGTCGTAGATGCACTAGGCAAGGAAGTATACTTTAACACCTTTTAGATGGCCAAGATCATTGAAGCTAGTCTATGAGACAATTATTTTGCACAGAAAGGAACCAACAAGAAGACAACCAACTTCACTGGTGGGAGGACAACTAACAAAACCTTTCGTACCACTCAAACCATGGCAAGGCCTGCTACGATTAGGATGGCACCCGTGGGAACCGTCCAACTTTCCCACCTGGCACTAGTCTCAAGTATTTCAATTATGTTAAGATAGTATATTTTTCCAAGACTTATCCTTACCTCCTAGAGCAGCTCAGATGGGAAAGGTGTATGCTATTTCAATTGAAGAAGTAGAAGCTTCCCTTAACATGGTAACAAGTATGCATTTACAGTTATTACATTATTGGTTGTATGCATGAGCTAAATTATAGTAATTACCTTAGGTACTGTAACCATAGCGGGAGTTCCAGTAAAGGTACTCTTTGACTCAGGAGCTACCCACTCCTTTATATCTCCATTCTTTGGAGGGAGTATCGAAGGTGGTATAAAATTGTTTGAGGCGCCATTGGTTATCCGATCGCCTCTTGGTGCAGAAGTGATTCTTAATGAATACCAAGGACCATGCCCAGTCCTAATAGATGGCAGAAGTCTGGAGGAAAATCTAATTTAGCTAGACATGTCAGACTTTGATGTAATCTTGGATATGGACTGGCTGTCTCTACACAAGGCAAGTCTCCAATGTGTGGAGATGAAGTTGTTGTTCAATGAAGGTGACAGGTAGATGTTCAAGTTTGTAGGGGACAGAAAGCCGAAGAAGAGAAAACTATTTCTCTCTGCACTTAAGGCAATTATATGTCTACAAAAAAGGGGAATAGGATTTCTAGTATCTATCCTAGATGTCACTGCTGATAGGCCTGGTTTGAAAACCTAGAAGTGGTAAAAAATTTCCCGATGTATTCCTGAAGACCTAACAGGATTGCCACCAGATTGAGCAACAGAGTTTGTGATAGACCTGCTACTAGGATTGACACTGGTGTCTAAGGCTCCATATAGAATGATACCTATGGAATTAAAGGAATTGAAAGTGTAGTTAGAAGAAATACAAGATAAAGGTTTTATCAGACCTTGCATCTTTCCATGGGGCGCACCTGCGTTATTCGTAAAGAAAAAGGATGGTAGTATATGATTATTCATAGACTATTGCGAATTGAACAAGGTCACCATCAAGAACTGATATCCACTACCAAGGATACAACATATTTGACCAATTACAAGGTGCTGCGGTGTTTTTGAAGATCGATCTCATATCAGGTTACCACCAATTGAAGATCAAGAAGAGTGATATACTTAATATAGCTTTTCGAACTAGGTATGGGCACTATGAATTCTTGGTCATGTCATTGGGACTGATAAATGCTCTGGCTTCGTTCATGGAACTCATGAATCGAAAGTTTCATGATATGCTAGACACCTCAGTCATAGTCTTCATTGATGATATGTTAATATAATCTCAAAATAAAGAAGAGCATAGGGTACATTTACGACAAGCATTACAGAAGTTGAGAGAGAAGACTCTCTACGCTAAGTTTAAGAAGTATGAATTTTAGCTGAATGAAGTGGCATTCCTAGTTCACATAGTATCAACCAAAGGAATCAAAGTGGATCCCAATAAGATTGAAGCCATCATAAACTGGGAAGCACCCAAGACAGTTACTGAGATTCTCAGTTTCTTGGGTATAGCTGGGTATTATCGAAGGCTCATAGAGGATTATTCTAGGATCACTGTACCTCTAATGAAGCTAACAAAGAAGAGGGAGAAGTTCATTTGGTCAGACCAGTGTGAGAGAAGTTTTCAAACATTGAAGGAAAGGCTAGTCTTAACCCCCATACTGATCATTCCAAGGCCAGGTGAACCTTTCACCTTATATACTAATGCCTAAAAGCTAGGCTTGGGATGTATACTCATGCAAGGAGATCAAGGCATAGCTTATGCCTCTCAACAACTGAAGAAACACAAGTAGAACTACCCTACTCATGACTTGGAGCTAGCAGCATTGGTTTTCTCTCTCAAGGCATCGAGACACTACCTATATAGCGAGAAGTTTCAGATCAAGTCTGTCCATAAGAGCCTTACGTACTTATTAACTTACAAAGACTTGAATATGAGATAATAAAGATGGGTTAAACTACTAAAGGATTATGATTGTGAGATACCATACCACCCAGGCAAGGATAATGTGGTAGCTGATTCTTTAAGCAGGAAGAGTCTAACAATATTTGAGGAAGGGACTGAACCCGTTCCTGAATGGATAACATGAACCAGCACTCGCAAGAAGACATAAAAGAAGCTGGACGTGTTAGAAGGATCTCTAAGAAGCAAGGTCATTTGGGAGCTTGTAAGTCTCTTTACAACACTACAAATAAAAGCAGAACTAGTCTCCGAGGTAGTGAGCGAGCTACCAATAGACCCTTACCTCAAGGCACTGAAAGAAGACTTACAAAAGAGAAAAATAGATCTTGACTTCACTCTCTAAAAAGATGGTGCACTCAGATTTTGAGGAAGAATCTATATCCTGGTGACAACCGAGGATATTAATGAAAGAATTCTGAGGGATGCCCATAACGCACCATACTCAAAGCATCTAGGAAGTACTAAGATGTACCACGACTTGAAGAAGGCCGTCTAGTGGAGAGGAATGACGTAGATGTGGCAAACTTTGTAATACAAGTGCCTAACTTGCAAGCAAGTGAAAGCAGTCAGACAGAACCTTCAGAGTTACTTCAACCACTACCAGTACCAGAATGGAAGTGGGAATGCATTACCATGGACTTCGTTATTGGCTTACCTTTAACACTTGGAGTAGTAAATGTTGTTTGGTTAATCGTGGATCATCTCATGAAAATAGCAAAGTTTATAGCTGTAGGCCCAAGTATACCATGGATAGATTGGCTAGGTTTTAAGTAAATCCAATAGTTTAACTATACGACGTGTTGTAAAGCATTGTGTCAGACAGAGATCCCAAATTACCTCAATGTTTTGGGAAGGGCTACAACATGCTATGGGTACTGAGCTAAAATTTAGTACAGCATTCCATCCTCAGACTGATGGTTAGTCAAAAAGGCCCATTCAGATCTTAGAAGACATGCTCTGCACTTGTGCTATCGACTTCAAGGGAGCTTGGGATGAGAAGTTGTCTTTGATGGAGTTCGCCTACAACAATAGCTACCAAGGTAGTATTGGCATGGCTCCATATGAAGCCCTATATCAGAGAAGATGCTGAACTCCCTTATATTGGGAAGAAGTTAGTGAAAGAAGAATCTTAGGACCAGACTTCATTCAAGAAACTTGTCAAGAAGTTGATTTGATCAAAGAAAGAATCAAGGCCGCACAAACTTGTCAAAAGAGTTATTCTGATGTTAGAAGGAAGGACATCAAGTTTGCTATGGGGGATAAAGTATTTCTTAAGATTTCACCCTTGAGGGAACTAAAACACTTTGGCATGAAGGGTAAACTAAGTCCTAGATCTGTAGGATCATACGAGCTCATTAAGCGATGTGGAGTAGTGGCCTACTAATTAGTGTTGCCACCGTCCTTATCCAATGTACACAACATATTCCACATATTCATGTTGAAGAAGTATGTTTTGGATTCATCCCATGTATTAAAGGTAAACCCTCTAGAGTTGAGTAAAGGCCTAATACTTGAACTTGAGCCTCAAGAAATTCTAGACAGAAAGGTTCAACACCTCGGGAACTAAGATATTTATTATGTCAAGGTGTTGTGGAAGAACCAACATTTAGAAGACCTCTCATGGGAAGAAGAAGAGTCGATGAAGTGAAATACCCCCACTTGTTTGAAAATATAGGTAAGTTGAAATTTCAGCGATGAAATTCTTTTAGGAGGGGGAGTAGTAAAACCCGCACCCAGAAAACCCTACCTAACTCAGATTTTCTTACTGGGCCAGGGTTTTCCACCACTAATGAACCCGACCCAATGTCAACTTGATGACAAACTCGAACCAGGTACAAACCAACTCAGTACTATTTTAAATTTCTAGCTTTAGGTGCTCTCAGAATGGGCATTGGTCATGACAATGGGACGCTAGGACCAAGATCAGTCCAAGCCAGATACCGAAACCTGAAAAGCTAGAAAAGTCTGCCTGCAAATGTAAGTTTTAAAACTCCATTACAAGGTTTAGTGGGAATATTCCCTAGACTAGGGATGTCCCCAATGAGTTCCACATCACTCCTAACCAATTTAGAGTTGGTGGAGGAAGTGGAGAACCTAAGGGACTCCTTAGGTTACCAATTGGAATTCCCTTAGAGTCTCCAACTCTCTAAGGAGTTCTACCTCAAAAAGGAGACTCCAATTTCATATAAGTTCCTTGAAAACCCTCTCTCTTAGAGTACCATTCCTATACCTAAAGTTCTAATGCATTCTTAGAGTGAAGAGAGAGTTGGAGGAAGAAGAAGGAGGCTAGAAGGAAGAATCACCTTAGAGATCATGAGCGTGTTTCGATATCATCAATAATTTTTTGAAACCACTATAAGTAAACTGTACACTACCTTAAAATGGAATCAAAACTAGGATGGACAGATGAAACCATGGATCATCAATCATTGATGGAGTTACTACCCATTAATGGCTGAGGATTTAAGAAAGTTCCATCGAATTCAACTCCATGTTATACCTCGAGTCTGTTCATTATTATAAATCAAATAAGAAACCCTAGTTTAGGTGGTTTAGTGATTATTAACTTCACAAGACGTAGAATATGAGTGGAAATCTCATATTGATGTCAGGCCAAAGGGGTCCAACAATGGAGTTTCATAATAGAGATCCATTATTGGAATCCAGATGTACTAAACCCCCAGACCAACCTTTCAGAGAAGGTGGATCGCGATTACTGGTTGCTATTTACACAACCAGATTTATGACTAGATGCATTTAGGAAGCCCTTGGAATGTAACCAGCCTCGACATCCTGTCATGCCACCTACAGCAGCCAGATATGTGATCAGTTGGTAACAGTATGGTTCCCGAGAGAAACCGACCTCGACACCTGTCTCAACCAGTCGCAGCTGGATGATCGCAACTGGTTAATCTTAGGATACCCTGTATCAGAATAATTTTCATAAACACTATATATGATAAATTTTCCATACACCAAGTGACTCAAACATAACAAAGAGTAACCCTTTGACTAGGAACAATAGTAATCTTTCAACTATCTTGAAGCATAAGCGATTACCTGTTCACCTTGCATTAATACACATCCCAGACCCAATCCAAAGGTATTCGTATAAAGAGTAAATGGTTACCCAGGAACAAGAATAGTTAAGATGGGAGCAGATATCAACTTTGACTTCAATGTCTAAAAATAATCTTTACACTTGTTGGTCCAAACGAACTCCTCCCATTTCTTGGTTAGCTTAGTAAGGGAAACTACGATCCTGGAGTAGTCCTTTATAAATCATATGTAGTAACCAGCTAACCCCAAGAAACTTCTTATCTCTGCAACATTCATAGCTGCTTCCTACCCTAAAAATGTACGATCTTATGGGATCTACCTTTATCCCTTCCGATGAAATTATGTGACCCAAGAAAGCCACTTTGTTTAGCCAGAACTCACACTTCTTGAACATAGCATAGAGTTTTTCCTTTCTCAGCCACTATAAGGCTGCTTTGAGGTGTGTTGCATGAGTATCATCGTCCTTGGAGTAAACCAAAATATCGCCTATGAAGACTATGACCGAGGTGTACAACATGCCATGAAACACCCATTTCATAAGCTTTATAAATGATGCGGGGGCATTGGTCAATCCAATCAACATCACTAGGAACTCATAATGTTCCTACCTAATTTTAAATGTAGTCTTAGGGGTGTTGTCGTCTTTGATCTTCAATTGATGATACCCTGATGGAAGATTGATTTTAAAGAACACCCTTGTACCTTGCAACTAATCAAACAGGTCATCGATTCGAGGCAATGGGTATTGGTTCTTGATTGTGAGCTTGTTTAATTCTTGATAATTTATGCACAAGCGAACACTGCCATCCTTTTTCTATATGAACAGCACTAGTGCTCCCCACGGTGATATACTAGGTTGTATGAAACCCTTATCCAACAACTCTTGTTGTTGAGTTTTCAGTTCCTTCGGTTTTATAAGGGTCATTCGATAGGGGGCCTTAGATACGGGTGTTGACCCTGGTAAAAGGTCTATTACAAACTCGATTGCTTGATCTAGTGGCAACCCTGGTAAGTCCTCTGAAAACACATTAGGAAACTCTCACACTACTTCGATATCTTTGATATGTGTGTGATTTTTATATTTTTATTCCCTTTTTACTATGCTTTTTAATATGTTTTATGTCTTGTTTAACTAAATAGGATGAATTTTATTAAATTGACATATGTTAGAGACATTGTAAATTAATTGCTAAAAGATAAGAAAATTCTAACATTCTTAATATTGACATTTTGAGCTTCATGTATTTTTTTTTTAATAAGGAAAGAGTTCTAGAATTAAAAATTTATCTTTAGTAAAATTGTAGAGAATGTCTCAACCTTTCAAAATGGTATTATGGAGATTTATCTATGTTTGTTTGGGTCTCCAAATGCTGCCTCAAAGCTTAACATGAAAATCTGATCTAAATCTGAACTGGAGCGGCTGTATGATCTGAATAAAGCATTCAACGGTGGATGTAATTTTCATAAAGAGTCTCCTACTCAAGTTAGAAAACCTACAATAGAGGACTTCAAAGATGAGAAGGAAACTCTACAATTTTAGAATTCTAAATAGAGAAGGAATCCTACATAAAGAAAGAATCCTACATAAAGAAGGAATCCTACACAAAGAAGGAGTTCTAAGTTACAAAGAATTGTGTTGTTTTATATATAGAGCACTAGTATTGAAGATAATCAATCCCTCTCTCTCTCTTTTGCTGGAAATTTTTCTCTCTTTAAAAGGATTGTAATGTCTGGCTAATTTTCTCATTCAGTTTAAGCAGATTTTGAAGCCCAAACTCATATCAAGGGTGTAATCTCTATTCAGTAACATTGTTCTTCTTCTCTCTTTTATTGGAATTACTTATGTTATTCTTTCCTCTTTATTTATGATATTTTTTTTAAATAATTCAGTAATGGCCTGCTGAATCAGTTAGATTAATATTAATTGCTAGATTTAGAATTTGTGATACGTAATCATCCTGATTCTAATTACAAGTAGCAAACAGTGGTAGATGATTATGTCTAAGTTTTCATCTCATCATTATGAATAATATAACCTAAGTTAAATAATCCTCACTTATGTGTGATTGTTGCTTAGATTGATCTATTTTTTACTCCCTTAATGCTGCCCTTTGATTAAATATTGAGAGCTTATTCAGTGTTGTTCAATGGTTAGATCTCTTTAAAAAGCTTATTTGAGTAGAGATACTTAAGGGAAAACTCGGGTAACAGAGCATACTGTTATCTAGGATCTTTAATTCTAATTGGGAGGAAGAGATTAACGTTGCGATTAATTTACTCAATGCATGTGTGGGTAGATATTGAACCAATAACTGAATCTTCTCATCTAATTATTTTCCTATTTAAATTCTGTCTGTTTACTTTCAATTTGATTCAACCTACCAAAACCCCCTTGTTTTTGTGTTTGCTTAGCATTAATTAGTATATTATGTTTGAGTAGAATATAAAATTTAATCAATTCATTCTCCATGGGATCGACTTTACTTACCCAGGCTACAGTTTATTAAACAGGTCAGTACAGAAATATTTAATTAAAATTGGTGTATTCAACACGCTAAGAAATTTTGGTGCCGTTACTGGGGAGTAAATTTTGATTAGTTTTTTATCTCCCTTTAATAATTTTTTTTTTGGATTAGCGTGGTTTTTCTATTCTAATTTTTTGTTTTATTGTTTTTTTAGTTTCTTTTATACTTATTATCTTTTTGTTTGTTTGGTTTTTGTTTCTTTTTTTCTTTTCTTTCGATTAATTTTTTTAGTTAATTATCTTAGCTAATTGTGTGAGTTTATGATTGTAACGTGATCTACTCAAAAAGGAGATCTAAATTTTGATCTGGAACTGGAATTTATTTTACGTTGGTTAAGAAAAGAAGCTAAGTAGATTATAGCAGAAAGAAAATCAATTCCTTTCCCAGGATTTAATTTTGAAAGTTTTTTAAGTGACTCTAAACAAGAAGAAATCATGGCTAAGAATGATAGGACATTAAAGAAGTTGGCTACTCCTGATGTTGACCAACAATCTTTATGCATTCAATACCCTACTTTGGATGTCACTATTGAGCTTAAGTCTGGTTTGATTCATTTGTTGCTTAAATTCCCTGGTTTTGCAAGTGAATATCCAAATAAACATTTGAAGGAATTTCATGTAGTGTGTTCTAGCATCAAACTGATAAGAGTGTCAGAAGAACAAATTAAACTAAGAGCCTTTTCCTTTTCGTTATCGGACGATGCAAAAGATTGGTTCTATGACCTATCCTCTGGGACAATCACTACGTGGAATGACGTAAAAAGGATATTTTTGGAAAAATACTTTCCAGCCTCTAGAACCGCCACCATCAGAAAGGAAATCTATAGCATACAACAGTACACAGGAGAAACACTCCATAAATATTGGGAACATTTTAAGAAAATATATGCCAGCTGTCCACACCACCAAATAAGTGATCAACTCCTAATTTAATATTTCTACAAAGGATTATTAACCATGGAAAGGAATATGATAGATGCAGCAAGTGGAGGAGCTTTAGTGGATAAAACCCCTGAAGCTGCCAGAAAATTAATCTCAAATATGGCTGTCAATTCCCAATATTTTGGTGCAAGGAATAATGCACCAATCAAAAAGATGAACAAGGTAAATTCTTCTTCCATTGAACAACAATTATCTGACATTACCTCTCTTGTTAAACAGATAGCTATAGGGAACATACAATAAGAAAAAATATGCAGGTTATGTCTAATTCCAGGACACTCAACTGATATATGCCCAACACTTCAAAAAGGACCCACAGAACAAGCCAATGCCACTAGTCATTTTCTAGGACCACCAAGGCAATATGATCCCTTCTCGAACACATACAATCCAGGTTGAAAAGATCATCTAAACCTGAGCTATAGAGGAAATAGACTAGTAGTGAAAAATTTCTATCAAAGTAAATAGCCTACATTCCAACTAAGGCAACCTGCTCCTCAGAATTCAAACTCATCTCTAGAAGACATAGTCAAATCTCTTGCTCTCAATACTAAATAATTTCAATAAGAGACAAAATCTAGCATTAAAATTCTAGAAAGTCAGGTAAGTCAAATGAAAACTACATTAAGTCCTATAGATGTTCAGGTTAGAGGAAAATTATGATCACAAACAGTTGTAAATCCAAAAGAGGGTGTAAATGCAATAACACCCTGAGGAGCCAAAAAAGGTGATTCCTACTGTCTCAAATGAAGAAAAAATTAAGAAAGAAATAAAGAAAGATGAAATAGTAGCTCAAACTGAGATAATACCCAAACCATCTATTCTATCTAAGACTAATCCTCTTCCTTTTCCGAGCAGATTCATAAAATCCAAGAAAGAAGACAAGGATAAGGAGATTCTAGATTTATTTCGTAAAGTCGAGGTAAATATACCCTTGTTGGATGAAATCAAACAAGTGCCCAGGTATGCAAAATTTCTTAAAGAGCTATGCACTAAAAAAAGAAAGCTCAATGATAATGAAATATTAAATATGAGAGAGAATGTCTCAGTAGTCCTCCAAAGAAAACTTCCTCCCAAGTGCAAAGACCCAGGTATATTCACCATTCCTTGTAAAATAGATAACACCAGAATTGAGAGAGCTATGCTAGATTTAGGAGCATCTATTAATGTAATGACACAATCTATTTATGCTTCATTAAATCAAGACCCCTTGAAAGAAACTAATGTTATTATCCAACTGGTTGATCGTACTAAATCATACCATAAAGGGGTACTTGAGGATGTTCTTGTGCAGGTAAACAAGCTAGTATTTTCAATTGATTTCTATATTTTGGACATGGAAGATGATGTCTCACCTAATCTTACACTTATCTTATTGGGAAGACCATTCTTGAATACGGCTTGAACAAAGATAGACATTCATGACGGTACCCTTACAATGGAGTTTGATGGTGAAGTAATTCATTTTAATATTTTTAAAGCCATGAAACACCCTGCTGATTTTCATTTAGTTTTTACTATTAATACTGTTGATTCTAAAGTGTAGGCAGTGTTTGAATTAAATATAAGAATGAATTAGAAGTTGCAATTATCACAGAATTACAGTTGAAGGAAAGTGATGAACTAGAAGTCAGTGAAAAACTGAAGGAGACAGTGGCAGATTTAAATTCGTTGAAACTAATTCCCAAAAACTATGGAATTTTCTTTGTAAAGCTACCTGATTCTCATAAAAAATTATTACCCTTTGTTTTGTAGGCTCCTACCCTAGAATTGAAGCCATTACCGACTCATTTAAAGTATTGGTACTTGGAAAACAAAAAGGACATTACCGGTAATCATTGCAAAGAATTTGACACGTAGTTAGGAAGAAAAGTTAGTTCGATTGCTAAGGTATCATAAGAAATATTGGACCTATTGGATGGTTAAGCATTGCAATATGAATCTGAATGAAGCTAGTGCCCAAAGGAAGTTACAACTGCAAGAACTTGAGGAGTTGAGGACTGATACCACTAAAGAGGTCATGGATCTCTACAACCTTTTTTTACCTTGATTCTTGATTCACGGAGTTTTTCTTCCCCTTATCATTGTTTACATCTTTCAACATACATTGATGACAATGCATGATTTAAGTGTGGGAGGAGAAATTAGGATATATTATGGGAAATTTAGTTTTGTTTAGAGTTTTATGTTTTACTTAGCTTTATTTGTTTTAGCTTTATTTAGTGTCGTATTTTTATTTTTAGTTTCTTTTAGTGTCGATGTGCTTTGAGTGAAAAATTTTAACATTTTTAAAATTGGTTTTTGGTAAAGTTATACATTCATTCTATGGTTTTGATACAAAAACGGAAAGAGAAAGAGAATTAGGACAAAATCACATGCAAAGTAATAAAAACCTATGTGAGGATAATACCTAGTTTGTATCTTGAGGTGGGAATCGAGTTTGAAAATACATATTACCTGACCTAAAGGCATGAACCTTTTGTGGTTTTTTTTTCATAATTTAAGCCTTTAATTAAAGCTGAGACCTTCTTAAAAAAATGAATTGAGATAAAAAGAAGAATTTAAGTTCTTGGAACTAGATAGGGTATTCTGCCTCAAGAAGTGAGGTGTCATGATTGAAATTTCTTGGATGAGATTTTTTGAAAAAAAAAAAGTATTGTTTAGCATCAATGTCCTTGAGGGTATATGCAAAAAGTGAAACTACATAAGTAACATGGGAATGCATAACTATCTACCCTTCTCAAGCCAACTGCAGTGGAGTAGCTTAGAGAGAAAAGGTGTAGAAAAGAAATGTAAAATATAAGTGTTGATATCTGAATATGGTCAAATAGGCTCTAAATCTTTGGTCTTAGTAGCCAATGTGTTACCATAAGTTTTACCTTTAGGAAAGATAAGTTTAGAAGATATAACAAGATTTTCTAATTAAATTTGCATACTTAGTGTTTGAATCGTATGAGTTAATAAAGTTTAAGTGTGGGGGTTTCCTTATTTTCATGATCCTAGATTGAGTGTCTTGACTAATAGGATTTGTGTATGTTCTCTTTCCTAAATACCAAAGTTAAAGTTTAAAATTTTTGTATGAATTTTGTGTGTAAATCCTCTGAAAACACTCACGAGACACAACTGGTCCACTAGGGGTGACCTAGGAGTTTAAAGGCTAGTTACACGTGCTAAGTGCAATTGTGATTCCTACAAAAGTGAGTTAAGGTTTTATTTCATTTTATTTTTATATTTTCTTTGCTCGAGGACTTACAAAAGCTAAGTGTAGGGGTATTTGATAAATGTATAATTTTTATATTTTTATTCCCTTTGCACTATGCTTTTTAATATATTTTATGCTTTATTGAACTAAATAGGATGAATTTTATTAACTTGACATATTTTAGAGACATTATAAATTAATTGCTAAAAGATAAGAAAATTCCAGCATTCTTAATATTGGCATTCTAAGCTTTATGTAGGTTTTTGACATGGAAAGAGTTTCAGAATTGAAAAATTGTCTTTAGTAAAGCTGTAGAGGATGTCTCAACCATTTTGGAATCATATTATGGAGAAAGACCTAAGTTCGTTTGGACCTCCAAACGTTGCTTCAAAGCTTAATACAAAAATCTGATCCAAATCCAAACTGGAACAGCTGTACGATCTGATCAAAGCATTCAATAGTGGACGTAATTTCCATAAAGGGTCTCCTACTCAAGTTAGGAAATCTACAATAGAGGACTCCGAAGAAGATAAGGAAACTCTATAATTTTATAATTCTAAATATAGAAGGAATCCTACATAAAGAACGAATCCTTCAAAAAGAAGGAATCCTACACGAAGAAGGAGTTCTAAGTTACAAAGAATTATCATGTTTTATATATAGAGCACTAGTGTTGAAGATAATCAATCTCTCTCTCTATTTTGCAAAAAGAATTTCTCTCTTTAAAATGATTGTAATGTCTGGCTAATTTTTTCATTTAGTTCAAGGAGATTTTGAAGCTCAAACTCATGTCAAGGGTGTAATATCTATTCAGTAACATTATTCTTCTTCCCTCTTTTATTGGAATAACTTATGTTATTCTTTTCTCTTTATTTATGATATTTGTCTGAATAATTAAGTAATGGATTGATGAATCAATTAAATTAATATTAATTGCTAGATCTAGAATTTGTGATACGTAATCGTCCTGATTCTAATCACAAGTAGCAAATAGTGGTATATGATTATGTCTAAGTTTTTATCTCATTATTGTAAATAGTATAATCTAAGTTAAATAATCCTCGCTTGTGTGATTGTTTCTTAGATTGTTCTATTTTTCACTCTCTTAATGCTGCCATTGGATTAAACATTGAGAGTTTATTCAGTGTTGTTCAACGGTTAGATCTCTTTGAAGAGCTTATTCCAGTAGAGATACTTAAGGAAAAACTCTGGTAATAGAGCGTATTGTTATCTAGAGTCTTTAATTCTAATTGAAAGGGAGAGATTAACATCGCAATTAATTTACTCATTGCATGTGTGGGTAGATATTGAACCAAGAACTGAATCTTCTCATTTAATTATTTTCCTATTTAAATTCTGTCTGTTTCTTTCAATTTGATTCAACCAACCCAAACCCATTTGTTATTGTGTTTGCTTAGCATTAATTAGTATATTAAGTTTAAGTAGAATATAAATTTTTATCAATTCAGTCTCTGTGGGTACCTTTACTTACCCAAGCTATAGTTTATTAATCAGGTCAGTAAAAAAATATTTGATTAAAATTGGTGCATTCGACATGCTACTAGTCTTCCATTCATGGTTTTTTATGGTAACCTCAATCAAAGATACTAGATAACCAATTCTACCCTTCTCGAGACACCTCTTTGCCTTAAGAGCAGAAAAGATAAGCTTTTTCTTCTTAGGCAATTTGTTTCTAGTGAAACCAAATTCTATGCCATCATTGCCCTTGAACGAGATAACTTTTTCTATACACATAGTAGCTTTGTTGAGTATTGGCCAACCAGTCCATTCCCAAGATAACATTGAAGTCTGACATCTCGAGTTAAACTAGATTTGCTTCTAAATCTCGTCCATTAATAAGAAACCAGACATGGTCTGTAGCATTCATTCAACATCACCTCTAGTCCCAAAGGAGGTCGAACTAACAAACTCTAGTCTAAAGGTCTAACGAATACGTCCGATCTCTTCCCAAACGAGACGAGAACAAAAGAATGGATCGTCCCATAGTTAAAAAGAACTCTAGCGGGTACACTGGCTACACTTATAGTGCCTATAGTTACATAACTAACATTTAGTCTATATGCTCACACCAATATGTTATAGGTAAAATTAAATCATACCTATAACCACATCAGGCGATGTGACTGCATCTTCTGAGGTCATGGCATACACCTTTCCCTACTGCAACTGCTTCTTGGGTTGTGGGCACATCTTTGCACAATGCCCCATTTGGTTGTAGTTGTAGCATTTAAAATTACTAACCTGATTGCCTTCTTTTTGTGCCATTATTGGAGTAGTCTTAGTTGGCCCGATCACTGTTTATGGTCTGAAAGGTCGAAAAGGGTTTAAATTACCCCCATTGACATCTCAGTAGTAGGCCCTTTTAGTCTCTGATTCTAAGCGAAGAAACTCTCTTTCTGGCTGGACTCTAAAACTCTGGCAATCTATACTACCTCATAGATATTCTTCTCAAAACCCGGCACATGCTCATGGATGCTACCTCTAAACTCCATAATGAACCATCGGGTCTTGGTAGCCTATTCTTGCATACTTATAGGAGCAAAGAAAAATAATTTCTCATACCTTTACTGGTAAGCATTAACTATCATCTGTGACTGGTGCAAGTTGAGGAATTCTCTCTCCATCTGATCTTGAAAGCTTCTCGAGAAGTAGTTGTCGAAGAAAGCTTCCTGGAATATTGCCCAAGTAACCTAAGCATGTTTGGTTAGAAGAGAGGTATGGATGGAATTCCACCAATGGTTTGCACCTTCCTTAGCATGTAGGGGGTGCACAATACCTTCTCTTCCTCCGTATACACCATCATATGGAAGATTTTCTCCAACTCTTCTATCCATTGTGTTGGCCACAACGGATTTGATCCCTTTCTTGAAAATGTCTATGGCTTCATCTTCAAAAATATCTTCACTGTCGTTGTGAGGTCATTCTACCATGGGATAGCTATTTCATATGTCTGTGGTTGGTATGGGTACCCTCCCTGGTATTTTCCTTGATATCCGCCCTAGTATGCCCCTTTGGTATAGTCATGGCATGTTTGCAACCAGAATCTATTATTGTTGTTGCTGGTTTGTTGTGGCAGAGTTACTACCAACTGTTGTGGTGTTATCTCTGTGTAGATGCACTAGTGTGGTGTTGACAATGGTCTACATGGTTGTTCCCAGTGCAGCCCACAACTCCGTCAACTCTCTCGGCTGTTCCTGCACTTGATGGACCAGGTTGGTCATGATCATGGCCATATCTTCTAAAGCAGGTCTAGGTAATGGGTTTTGTGTGCCCTAGAAGGGTACCCGTTGGTCTGTTTCCACTAGATTGCTGTGAGGCAGTATCTTCTCAGTTTGATTTTTAGTTCCAGTTTCCGATCGATGGGTGGTATAACCGGGTTATGGACAATGCAACTGCCCCTACAGATTTGGCTTGCCATTTCAGCTTAGTGGTACTGAGGGAATCTAAAAAATATCGCTACAATGCATGAGACACGTGCACATAATAAATCGATAAGATACAACGTTAGTCCCATACAATACATGCGAGATGAAAATCCTAACTAAAACTGAGCAATAAATATTTTTCTAGACAAAACAACACTAGTAACCAAAATTTGTCTGGTGGCATTGTCCAGTGGTAGGTCTTGAATATCTAGTCCCACCGCACAAGTCTAGGAAATCTTGGGAACCTTGTCCGGTCAGACTGTCTGGTGTGGCTTGACTGTATATTTGTCCCCCCAGTCATCCCACTAGACATCATGTCCAAGAGGTCCCAGAGTTGTCTGGTGTAAGACCCGTATCGAACTAACAAGTCTTACCACCATGTACCAGGTCTACCTATCATGGTCGAGTCAATTGGACCAAGTGCGTAAAGAAATCACAAGACCAGGTATGAAGTCTAACCCAAAAATAGCAAATGAGAGGGTAGGGTCGCATGCCTAAACAGGTAGGGTCGACCCCACCTCAATAGAAGTCCAAACCATGACTTTCTGGTCGTAGGGTCGCATGACTAAGAAGGTGTAGGGTCGACAGATTCTGCGACCCTACGTCCCACCCTACGATGACAGACAAAAATCAGAAATTAGGAAACATTCCTAATTCAAAGGGGATCATTCCTAAACTCATTGGGACTTACTATGGATGGTTTTCCTCTATATGTAGGACGTCCCTTAGCCTCTTCCACTCCTTTAGAACCCTAATTGAAAGTGAGAGAAAGAGAAAGAGAAGGAAGAGAAGAAGAGAAGGAAACTTGAAGAAATGACTAAGGAAGAGGAGGAAGTTCAGATAAACCTCTGAATAAAGGTATGAACCTAATTCCTTACCAGAATAAGAGATCCTAGAATAGTTATGAAGAACATAGGATTAGGAGAAACCCAAATCATCCATCCATGGACAAGTTCCAAGAGATTCCATTGAGGAAATCATTATGGACTAGGAATAGTGTATAACTTGTAGTTTTGAGCCATAGAACAATCATAGAATGGACCATGAAAGTAAGCCAAAGGATCCAAACATGAAGGGATGGACTTTAGAATGAAAGGTTGACTCAGAATACGTGTGATCGCATGTAGGGTCGACTGATATCCGACACTATGAGACCACAGGATCGACCACATGCCCTCGGGATGTCCCAGGGAGGGTGTGGTCGCACGTAGGGTCGAATGGTATCCGACCCCACCTGCGACCCTACACCCTAGGGTCGCAGAAACTGCTACCCAAGGTGCTACCCTACCTGCGACCCTACAGGTTCTGTCAGTCTAATTCTAGTCGAACTAATTCTAATTAAAATCTATCTACTTGTTAGGTTATTCTAGTGATTTAAAAGTGATTCATAAAGCTTGAACGAGGATCTACACTCAATCAAAGGTGAGAAAACAAGACCTAAACTAATTGATTAATAATAAACTAGTTTCCTTTATTGAGTCCAATACAATGAATGATTCTATGCTCGTACGATTGTAATGTGCATATCACATGTCATCCACTATTCTTGTTATTACTGTTCATGCATATTTAATTCTGTTTATTTATAACAAGATGATGATGATGATGATAGGAATAGGCATGTGAATGTATGTATGTGATTAGTGTACTTGATGCTAGTGGAGCATTAGGGGGAGGACGTGACACTGTGGTTCATCCGGGTCATCAGACTCTAGCTCTATCTCTACTCAAGTCTTGTCCACTAACATCGTCGTATCGCCATTACCTTAGCAGAACTATTACATCATAGGGCATCAGGAGATATGGTCTCGGATTGTATAGTCTCTGACTCTGTCGGGGGGCCTTAGATCTATCTCTATGGACGTATTGAGGGATGCTAGGGTCAGACCTTGGATACACTGTTCGACATTAGCATTCGTTAGTTGCGAGCCCAGTTTGCAAGCCCTCACCAACAGGGGCTTACGTATTGGTATGGGTAGAGCATCAGGGGAAGTGTGATGTGGTGCGGTCCTAAGCACTTCAGCTCTATCTCTATTCCATGGTAGGTGCATGTGGGGGCGGCAACGGTATTTGATCCATTGGGTGGTTCCACACATTCGTGTATAGAGGTGCGGCGACCACCTATCCTTTCTATTGCACATTGCAAACTTATGAACCAGACCAAAGATATGAATTGAATGCATACATATGTTTATGGCATTATTTTGTTTGCTCATTGATCCGTGATGTGTACACACCCTTTTCGAATTCGAATATTTTTAGTTGATGATGTAGGTACGACCATGGAAGATTATATGAATGCTCCCACATATGGGCATGTTGTAGCGATGGACGCTGAAGCTATAATGGAGTCGCATGATTCGTCATGCGAATGCAACTCATGCTTTTTCGATTAGATTTTTATTTGGATTAGTAAGGAAATATAATTGATTATTTAATTTACTTATGTCCTGGACAATGAATGATAATTGGATATTTTCTTTATGTTATCATTCTTAGATTCTCAGTTCATTTAATATATAAGACTTCCGCTATTGTTTATTTACTCTGATTATGGTTGTGGATGTGTATGGTTTAAGCAAATGGACACAACCTATTCGAGATCCTGGTTGAACCGTTGGTTTATTAGCAGTTCATTACACCATTCTGAATAGTACAAAATTGGGGTGTGAAGAAATGCAGTAGAGGACATACTGAGTCAACTGTGAGATCTTATCATAGTGTCCACTCTGGGGAATCAAGTTGTGCAGGATAATTTTGCAGTACACCGAGGCTCTGGACGTTGGTTGATTGCTTTCATCTCCCAGCGATCATCTCTAATGAGCAGACTATCAATTTCAGAACGCATCTCCAAAGGTAGGAACTGGGTTTCTTTGGGAGCACAGTACACCGAAGGGCCGTCATTTGATATGCCCAAATGATCAGCCAATTTTTGGCAGTTAAATGAAACCTCCACCCCTTTGACGTAGCTAGTAATCCTAAGCTCCCTACCCCTCTCTGTGTCATTGCGATCCCCCACTACCTGGAGATTGCAATAGAACTACCTTACCAAATCAGGACGAGTACAAGCCTCATATGTAATCATAGGAAGCCAGCCCATGACACCAAAAGCACCCTCTACGTTGAACAAGGCTAGACTAGCCAAGTTCACACAGCGACCCCCTTCTACTTTCTTAAACTCATAGCTAGCATACCGAGCTTCAGCCTCATTGGAGCGGAAATGGACTAGGTCATGAGCCCTAGGAACCTTGGTACGAGCCATACTATCTGTCAAGACATAGAAAAACAAATAAGATATTAGTAATGGTAAGAAGCTCAAAATTTCGGCTTTATAACGGCATGATTTGGTCAAAAGCCACACTTTTCACCCAAACAACTGGGCAGGAGGACTTACATAGGTTCCAAACCATCCTGCAAAGCTCATACAATATGAAATTTAATCTAGAAAGATCGAATTTGAAGAAATATTTACGGTTAGAAAAAGTTTAATTTGAAGAAAACGATGTAAATGGACGAAAACCTAGTTTAGAAAGCTTAAAAATGGAAAATAGTAGAGAGCATACCTGAAGAGACGGAGCGGGAGTCGTGAACGGAAGAAATAATCACCAAACCCTAGGGGTCGATACTGTAGTAACTCAGGGGAAGCGAGTTGAGTTGGTAGAAAGGAGAAGGAATGGGACATGAATCCAAAATCGGGCTTAAAAATCGAATTTTGGATCGTAGGGTCGCAGAATTCGACCAAAATGTGCGACACTATGACAGACCCTACCATCGACCCTAGGCTCTCGGTGATTTGACAGAGAACCATGGGTCGGACCTAGGGTCGAACATAGACCGACCCTACAATCGACCCTAGGCTCTCGGTGATCTGATAGAGAACCATGGGTCGCACCTAGGGTCGGACATATACCCACCTTATGATCAACCCTAGGCTCTCGGTGAGTTGACAGTGTTCTCAGGGTCGCATACCCTAGGGTCGAATACAGTGCGTCCCTACCATCGACCCTACGATGGAAAATTCAGTAATTTCACTAAATCATTTGAAAAATTAGAAATTTAAATTGATTAGTTGGATTTTGACTTGGGAACAAATTATATTGATTGCCTCACATGTTCCATGACTATTTTTCAGACACTACTACCACCAGAACAGGAAATGGCTGGGCGAAGGGTGACCAGACGAGGCCAAAACCTAATTCCAACACTACCACCTGTGGAGGAAGACAGCCATGTGAATCATGAAGCACAGGAGAATCTGAATATGGCACCACCAGTAGCTAGTGGCCAGGCAAATCCTACAAACTTACCAGCCCCACCTACGGATTTGGCTACAGTCGTAATGAAATTGGCACAACAGCTGCAGCAATACAGCAGGTGCAAGCCAATATGCAGGCTGCTATAGGAATGGCTTTTTCAGCTGCACATATGACACCTATGCCAACTAGACAAGCTAACACAGACCTGGGGAAGCAACACGGTACCCCACGCACCTCAAACACCAGTCATGCCGGCTCAACTGTAGAATTCTGTGGTAGCTCAAGGCAGTTACCAGTACCAACCACATATGTATGGGTCCTATGCTCCGTATCAGCTGGACCACTCTCGACTGATCGAGCATTTTCTGAAAATGAATCCCAAAGAATATAACGGTAAGCCCGCATATCCTTTGTGGCCAGCACACTGGATCGATGAAATGGAAAGAAATTTTATGATGATGATAGTGAATGAGGAGGAGAAAGTTCTGTGTACAACCTTCATGCTAAAAGGCGATGCACACCAGTGGTGAAAGTCCACGCGGACTTATCTGTTAACAAAGCACGCCCAATTGACCTGTGCTATATATAAAGAGGCATTCTTTGAGAAGTACTTCCCTAGATGTTTCAAAGATTCTATGGAGAGAGAGTTCCTAAGTCTATATCAGGGCCAGATGACTGTGGATGCATACCAACAGCGTTATGAGGAGCTATTTCTCTTTGCACCCACCAGTAGGCAAGAGGAAAATATAAAGACCTGAAGGTTCGTCATGGGACTTAGGGGAAGCATTCGTGAGCATGTTCTGGGTCTGGAGAAGAAAGTCTACAATGAAGCAGTACAGATTGCTCGAGTAATAGGGTCGAGTCAGAAAGATAGCTATTTTGCTCAGAATAGAGGTATCAATAGGCCAAATGAGAATTCTTATAACGGAGGGAATACAAGGACATTTAAACTCTTCCTTACTCATGGCTTCAATGCTGTAGCCAAGACTACTCCAGTAGCTCAACCACAACAAAAGCAAAACAACGAAGGAGTAAAATGCTTTAACTGCGACCAAGTAGGACATTATTCAAGGGAGTGTCCTAAGCCCTGAAAGCAGCTACAACAAGGAAAGGTCTATGCTGTTACATCTGAGGATGCTGCCGCATCGCCTGATGTGGTCACAGGTATGACCTGAACCTTTCATTTTGTGTTACATTGTGTGAGCATGTAGACTAAATTAAAACAAATCACAGGTATCGTACCTATTAATGGCATACCCGCTAGAGTACTCTTTCATTCTAGAGGTACTCATTCTTTTATATCTGTGTCATTTGGAAAGAAGCTGAATCTATCCCTCAAATCTTTAGACTACAAACTGCTTATATGATCGCCGATGGGATTAGAAGTGGAAATAGAAAAAAGTTATGGACCATGTCCAGTTCTTATTGATGAGAAGACTTTGGATGCAACCATGATTCAACTTGAGATAACAGACTTTGACGTCATCTTGGGAATGGACTAGTTAGCTTGGCATTCTACAAACCTATTATGTGTAGAAAAGAAGCTGACATTTACAGACAAGGAAGGAGCAGAGTTTAGTTTTGTGGGAACCAAACTTCCCGGTAAATGAAAACTCATCCTCTCTGCATTAAAGGCTAGGAAATGCTTTGAGAAAAAAAGAGTTGGGTATCTAGTATCAGTGGTCGACCACACCAAGGAAGCACCACAAATGGAGAATATTGATGTTGTGTGTAACTTTTCAGATGTATTTCCTGAAGAACTACCAAGACTTCCACCCGACCGAGCGACAGAGTTTGTTATAGATCTGATACCCGGAGCCGCACCAGTATCTAAAGCACCCTATAGAATGGCTCCTATTGAATTGAAGGAATTAAAAGTATAATTACAGGAATTACTGGACAAGGGTTACAACAGACCTAGCATATCACGATGGGAAGCGCCAGTATTATTTGTAAAGAAGAAAGACGGGAGCGTTCGACTGTGTATAGACTACCGTGAATTGAATAAGCTGACAATCAAGAATCGATACCCATTGTGTAGGATCGATGAGTTATTCGATCAGTTGCATGGTGCCAAGGTTGATCTTCGGTCAGGATACCATCAGTTGAAGATTAAGGACGGTGATATTCCAAAGACAGCATTCAAAATAAGATATGGACATTATAAATTTTTAGTCATGTCTTTTGGATTTACTAACGCACCCGTAACTTTTATGGAACTCATGAATCGAGTATTCCATGATATTTTGGATACGTCGGTCATTGTGTTTATTGATGATATATTGGTCTACTCCAAGGACAAGGAAACTCATGAAATGAATCTAAGAGCCGCTCTGCAGCGATTAAAGAAAGAGAAGATTTACGCCAAATTTACAAAGTGTGAGTTTTGGTCAAATGAGGTCACTTTCTTAGGCCATGTTTTATCTGCTGAAGAAATTAAAGTGGATCCTAGCAAGATTGAAGCCATTGTGAAATGGGAAGCATCAAAGAGCATTGCAGAAATTAAAAGTTTCCTAGGTCTAGCTGGGTATTATCGACGATTCATGGAAAACTATTCCAGAATTGCCCTACCTCTCACCAGTTTGACTAAGAAAGGAGAAAAGTTTGTTTGGATAAATGTGAGAAAAGTTTCCAAACATTGAAGGCTAGATTGATATCTGCTCCGATCTTTACTATTCCTATTCCAGGACAACCATTTATCTTGTAAACTGATGCATCTGGGTTGGGTTTAGGATGTGTACTTATGCAAAGAGAACAAGTAATTATGTATGCCTCAAGACAACTGAAGACACATGAGAAGACCTATCCCACTCATGACATGGAATTAGCAGCAGTAGTACATGTTGTCAAGATATGGAGACATTATTTGTATGGAGAAAAATTTCAAATTAAATCAGATCATAAGAGTCTCACTTATCTTTTTAATCAGAAGGAGTTGAACATGAAACAAAGAAGATGGCTGGAATTATTGAAGGACAATGATTGCGATATCTAGTATCATCCAGGAAAGGCTTATGTAGTTGCTGATGCTAAGCACAAAAATAATGATAAAATCTCAAGGAGAGGTTAACACGACTACAGCAATGTGTACTACAGGAAAAGTGTTTAATTACGGTAATGAGAAGTTCGTGATAGATGCACCGGGTGAATCAACCAACCAAGGGTTTATTAATCGGTTTTCAAATATGTTAGCAACATTGAAGATTGTACCTGATATAATTGATGAAGTGAAAGACGCAATTAAATCAGACCCTCTTCTGAGAACAGTTTAAGAAGACATCAAAAAGGTAGGATAATTCTTGCGTTCCCCTTGGACGATAAAAAGGTACTGAAGTACAAAGAAAGAGTATGTGTTCCTGAAACGGAAAATTTGGACATTAGACACCGACTAATGAAGGAAGCTCACACCACCGCCTATTCGGTACATTCTAGAATTAGAAAGATGTATCATGATTTGAAGAAATTATATTGGGGGAGAGGAATGAAAGCAGATGTAGCTAAATTCGTGTCTCAATGCCTAAATTTTTAAAGGGTGAAGGCTGAATGACAAAGACTTGCAGGACTGTTGCAGCCGCTGCCAGAACCAGCATGGAAATGGGACTGCATCACTATGGACTTCGTCACCGAGTTACCATTGAATCCTCAAGTAGTTGACGTGGTCTGGGTGATTATAGATCGTTTGACTAAGATAGCTCACTTTATAACTATACGACCACAGTATACCCTAGAGAGGTTAGCGAAGCTATATGTGGATAACATTGTCAGATTACATGATGTACCAGAAAGCATTGTGCCCGATAGAGACCCACGCTTTACTTCAAAGTTTTGGGAAGGATTGCAAAAGGCTATGGGTACAACGTTGAAGTTCAGTACCGCATTTCATCCTCAGATAGAAGGACAGTCGGAGCGTACCATTCAAATTTTTGAAGACATGCTTCGAGCCTATGTAGTTGATTTTAAAGGATCATGGGATGAGAAACTACCATTGACCGAGTTCCCTTATAACAACAGCTATCAGGCTACTATACAGATGTCACCCAATGAAGCACTGTATGGAAGGACGAGTCGAACTCCCCTATTTTGGAATGAAGTTGGAGAACATAGCATCGTTGAACCAGAATTTGTTGAAGAGGCTTACCGAGTAGTTGACATCATCAAGGATAGAGTTAAAATGGCTCAGAATTGTCAAAAATAGTATGCAGATACTCGACGCCGAGACCTTGAATTCATCATAGGTGATAAGGTATTCTTGAAAGTATCACCTACGCGGGGTTTAAAATGATTCAGACAGAAAGGGAAGCTAAGTCCGAGATATGTCAGGCCATATGAGATTTTAGCCAAATGTGGAAAAGTGGCTTATCAGTTAGCATTACCACCATCTATGTCAATTGTGCATGATGTATTTCATATCTCATTATTAAAGAAGTACGTCAGAGATCCAACGCACGTTTTGACAGTGGATCCACCAGATCTAACTGATGATTTGACATTGGAAGTAGCACCAACTAAAATCACTAGTCAAAAAGTTCAATGTCTACGCAACCGTGACATATACTATGTTAAGGTCACCTGGAGGAGCCGAGATATAGAAGAGATCACATGGGAAGAAGAGAATGCTATGCGGAAGCAATATCCTCACCTTTTCGACTCGAAAAGTATGTATAAATTTTGAGGAAGAAATTTTTAATAAGAGGGGGGGGGAGTTATAGGACCCGTATCGAACTAACCGGTCATACCACCTTGTTCCAGGTCTACCTATCATGGTCGAGCCAAGTGGACCAAGTGCATGAAGAAATCACAAGACCAGGTATGAAGTCTAACCCAAAAACAGCAAATGAGAGGGTAGGGTCGTATGCCTAAATAGGTAAGGTCGACCCCACCTCAACAGAAGTCCAAACCATGACTTTCTGGTCGTAGGGTGGCATGATTAAGAAGGTGTAGGGTCGATGGATTCTGTGACCCTACGCCCGACCCTACGATGACAGAAAGAAATCAGAAATTAGGAAACTTTCCTAATTTAAAGGGGATCATTCGTAAACTCATTGGGACTTATTATGGAGGATTTTCCTCTATAAGTAGGACGTCCCTTAGCCTCTTTCACTCCTTTAGTACCCAAATTAAAAGTGAGAGAAAGAGAAAGAGAAGGATGAGAAGAAGGGAAGGAAAATTGAAGAAAAAACAAAGGAAGAGGAGGAAGTTCAGAGAAACCTCTGAATAAAGGTATGAACCTAATTCCATACCTGAATAAGAGATCCTAGAATAGTTATGAAGAACATAGGATTAGAAGAAACCCAAGTCATCCATCCATGGACAAGTTCCAAGAGATTCCATTGAGGAAATCATTATGGACTATGAATAGTATATAACTTGTAGTTTTGAGCCATTGAACAATCATAGAATGGACCATGAAAGTAAGCCAAATGAACCAAACATGAAGGGATGGACTTTAAAATGAAAGGTCGACTCAGAATACGTGTGATCGCACATAGGGTCGAATGATATCCGACCCTATGAGACCATAGGATCGACCACATGCCCTCGGGAAGTCCCAGGGATGGTGTGGTCGCACGTAGGGTCGAATGGTATCCGACCCCTCCTGCGACCCTACACCCTGGGGTCGTAGAAACTGCTACCCTAGGTGCCACCCTACCTGCGACCCTACAGGTTCTATCAGTCTAAATCTAGTGGAACTAATTCTAATTCAAATCTATCGACTTGTTAAGTCTTTCTAGTGATTTAAAAGTGATTCATAAAGCTTGAACGAGGATCTATGTGCAATCAAAGGTGAGGGAACAAGACCTAAACTAATTGATTAATAATAAACTATTTTCGTTTATTGAGTCCAATACAATGAATGATTCTATGCTCGTATGATTGTAATTTCCATATCACATGTCATCCACTATTTTGTTATTATTATTCATGCATATTTAATTCTGTTTATTTATAACATGATGATGATGATGAAAGGAATAGGCATGTGAATATATGTGTGTGGTTAGTGTACTTGATGCTAGTGGAGCATTAGGGGGAGGACGTGACACTGTGGTTCATCCTCGTCATCAGATTCTAACTCTATCTCTACTCAAGTCTTGTCCACTAACATCGTCGTATTGCCATTACCTTTGCAGAACTATTACGTCGTAGGGCATCAGGAGATATGGTTTCGGACCGTATAGTCTCTGATTCTGTCGGGGGGCCTTAGAGCTATCTCTATGGACGTATTGAGGGATGCTAGGGTGAGGCCTTGGATACACTGTTTGACATTAGGATTGGTTAGTTGCATGCCCAGTTTGTAAGCCCTCGCCAATAGGGGCTTACGTGTTGGTATGGGTAGAGCATCAGGGGAAGTGTGATGCGGTGCAGTCCGAAGCACTTTAGCTCTATCTCTATTCCATGGTAGGTGCATGTGGGGGCGGTAATGGTATTTGATCCATTGGGTGGTTTCACACATTCGTGTATAGAGGTGCGGCGGCCACCTATCCTTTCTATTGCACATTGCAAACTTATGAACCAAACCAAAGATATGAATTGAATGCGTGCATATGTTTATTGCATTGTTTTGTTTGCTCATTGAGCCGTGATGTGTGCTCACCCTTTTCGAATTCAAATATTTTTAGTCGATGATGCAGGTACGACCATGGAAGATTATATGAATGCTCCCACATACGGGCATGTTGTGGCGATGGACGCAGAAGCTATACTGGAGTCGCATGATTCGTCATGCGAATGCAACTCATGCTTTTTCGATTAGATTTTTATTTGGATTATTAAGGAAATGTAATTGATTATTTTATTTACTTATGTCCTAGTCAATGAAAGATAATTGGATATTTTGTTTAAGTTATCATTCTTAGATTTCAGTTCATTTAATATATAAGACTTTCGCTATTGTTTATTTACTCTGATTATGGTTGTGGATGTGTACGGTTTAAACAAATGGACACAGCCTATTCGAGATCCTTGTTGAACCCTTGGTTTATTAGCAGTTCATCACCCCATTCTGAATAGTATGAAATTAGGGTGTGAAGAAATGCAGTAGAGGACATACTGAGTCAACTATGAGATCCTATCGTAGTGTCCATTCTAGGAATCAGGTTGTGCTGGATAATTTTGTTGGACACCCGAGGCTCTGGGCGTTGGTTGATCACTTTCATCTCCCAGTGATCATCTCTAATGAGCTAACTATCAATCTCAGAATGCATCTCCAAGGTTGGAACTAGGTTCCTTGGGAGCACAGTACACCAAAGGGCCGTCATTTGATGTGCCCAAAAGATCAGCCAATTGTTGGCAGTGAAATGAAATCTCCACCCCTTTGACGTAGCTACTGATCCTGAGTTCCCTACCCCTCTCTGTGTCATTGCGATCCCCCACTACCTAGAGATTGCAATAGAATTGCCTCACCAAATCAGGACGAGTACAAGCCTCATAGGTGATCACAGGAAGCCAGCCCATGTCACCAAAAGCACCCTCCACGTTGAACAAGGCTAGACTAGCCAAGTTCACACAACGACCCCCTTCTACTTTCTTACGCTCATAGCTAGCATACCGAGCTTCGGCCTCGTTGGAGCAGAAATGAACTGGGTCATGAGCCCTATGAACCTTGGTACGAGCCATACTATCTTTCAAGACATAGAAAAACAAATAAGATATTAGTAATGGTGAAAATCTCAAAATTTTGGCATTATAACGGCATGATTTGGTCAAAAGCCTCCCTTTTCGCCCAAACAACTGGGCAGGAGGACTTACATAGGTTCCAAACCATCCTGCAAAGCTCATACAATATGAAATGTAATCTAGAAAGATCGAATTTGAAGAAATATTTACGGTTAGAAAAAGTTTAATTTGAAGAAAACGATGTAAATGGACGAAAACCTAGTTTAGAAAGCTTAAAAATGGAAAATAGTAGAGCATACCTGAAGAGACGGAGCAGGAGTCGTGAACGGAAGAAGTAATCACCAAACCCTAGGGGTCGATACTGTAGCAACTTAGGGGAAGCGAGTTGAGTTGGAAGAAAGGAGAAAGAATGGGACATGAATCCAAAATCGGGCTTAAAAACCGAATTTTGGATCGTAGGGTCACAGAATTCAACCAAAATGTGCGACCCTACGACAGACCCTACCATCGACCCTAAGCTCTCGGTGATTTGACAGAGAACCATGGGTCGGACCTAGGGTCGGACATAGATCGACCCTACAATCGACCCTAGGCTCTCGGTGATCTGACAGAGAACCATGGGTCGGACCTAGGGTCGGACATATACCGACCCCACGATCGACCCTAGGCTCTCGGTGAGTTGACAGTGTTCTCAGGGTCGCATACCCTAGGGTCGAATACAGTGCGACCATACCATCGACCCTATGATGGAAAATTCAGTAATTTCACTAAATTATTTGAAAAATTAGAAATTTAAATTGATTAGTTGAATTTTGACTTGGGAACAACTTATATTGGTTGCCTTACAGGTTCCATGACTGTTTTTCAGACACTACTACCACCAGAACAGGAAATGGCTGGGCGAAGGATGACCAGACGAGGCCGAAACCCAATTCCAGCACTACCACCTGTGGAGGTAGACAACCATGTGAATCATGAAGCACATGAGAATCTGAATATTGCACCACCAGTAGCTAGTGGCCAGGAAAATCCTACAAACTTATCAGCCCCACCAACGGATTTGGCTGCAGTCGTAATGAAATTGGTACAACAGCTGCAGCAAATACAGCAGGTGCAAGCCAATATGCAGGCTGCTATAGGAATGGCTTTTTTAGCTGCACATATGACACCTATGCCAGCAGGACAAGCTAGCACAGTACCTGGGGGAAGCAACACGGTACCCCACGCACCTCAAACACCAGTCATGCTGGCTCAAGTGTAGAATTCTGAGGTAGCTCAAGGCAGTTACTAGTACCAACCACAAATGTATGGGGCCTATGCTCCGTATCAGTTGGATCACTCCTGACTGATCGAGCATTTTCTGAAAATGAATCCCAAAGAATATAATGGTAAACCAGCATATCCTTTGTGGCCAGCACACTGGATCGATGAAATGGAAAGAAATTTTATGATGATGATAGTGAATGTGGAGGAGATAGTGTTGTGTGCAACCTTCATGCTGAAAGGCGATGCACACCACTGGTGAAAGTCCACACGGACTTATCTGTTAACAAAGCACGCCCAATTGACCTGGGCTATATATAAAGAGGCATTTTTTGATAAGTACATCCCAAGATGTTTCATAGATTCTATAGAGAGAGAGTTCCTAAGTCTATATCAGGGCCAGATGACTGTGGATGCATACCAATAGCGTTATGAGGAACTGTTTTTCTTTGCACCCGCCAGTATGCAAGAGGAAAATACAAAGACCCGAAGGTTCATCATGGGACTTAGGGGAAGCATTCGTGAGCATGTTCTGGGTCTGGAGAAGAAAGTCTACAATGAAGCAGTACAGATTGCTCGAGTAATAGGGTCGAGTCAGAAAGAGAGCTATTTTGCTCAGAATAGAGGTATCAAGAGGCCAAATGAGAATTCTTATAACGGAGGGAATACAAGGACATTTAAACTCTTTCGTACTCAAGGCTTCAATGTTGTAGCCAAGACTACTCCAGTAGCTCAACCACAACAAAAGCAAAACAATGAATGAGTAAAATGCTTTAACTACAACCAAGTAAGACATGATTCAAGGGAGTGTCCTAAGCCCAGAAAGCAGCTACAACAAGAAAGGTCTATGCTGTTACATCTGAGGATGCTGTCGCATCGCCTGATGTGGTCACAGGTATGACCTGAACATTTTATTTTGTGTTACATTGTGTGAGCATGTAGACTAAATTAAAATAAATCGCAGGTATCGTACCTATTAATGGCATACCCGCTAGAGTACTCTTTCATTCTGGAGGTACTCTTTCTTTTATATCTGTGTCATTTTGAAAGAAGCTAATCTATCCCTCAAATATTTAGACTACAAACTGCTTGTATGATCGCCGATGGGATTAGAAGTGGAATTAGAAAAAGGTTATGGACCATGTCCAGTTCTTATTGACGAGAAGACTTTGGATGCAACCTTGATTCAACTTGAGATGGCAGAATTTGACGTCATCTTGGGAATGGACTGGTTAGCTCGGCATTCTGCAAACCTATTATGTGTAGAAAAGAAGTTGATATTTACAGACAAGGAAGGAGCAGAGTTTAGTTTTACGGTTACCCAACTTTCCGATAAATGAAAACTCATCCTCTCTGCATTAAAGGCAAGGAAATGCCTCGAGAAAAAAGGAGTTGGGTATCTAGTATCAGTGGTCGACCTCACAAAGGAAGCACCACAAATGGTGAATATTGATGTTCTGTATGACTTTCTAGATGTATTTCCTGAAGAACTACCAGGACTACCACCCGACTGAGTGACAGAGTTCATTATAGATCTGATACCCGGAGCCGCACCAGTATCTAAATCACCCTATAGAATGGCTCCTATTTAATTGAAGGAATTAAAAGTACAGTTACAGGAATTACTGGACAAGGGTTACATCAGACCTAGCATATCACCATGGGGAGCGCCAGTATTATTTGTAAAGAAGAAAAACAGAGCGTTCGACTGTATATAGACTATCGTGAATTGAATAAGTTGACAATCAAGAATCGATACCCATTGTCTCGGATCAATGACTTATTCAATCAGTAGCAAGGTGCCAAGGTGTTCTCCAAGAATGATCATCGGTCAGGATACCATCAGTTGAAGATTAAGGACGGTGATATTCCAAAGACAGCATTCAGAACAAGATAAAGACATTATAAATTTTTAGTCATGTCTTTTGGATTGACTAACGCACCCGTAGCTTTTATGGAACTCATGAATCGAGTATTCCATGATATGTTGGATACATCGGTCATTGTGTTTATTGATGATATATTGGTCTACTCCAAGGACAAGGAAACTCATGAAATGAATCTAAGAGCCGCTCTGTAGCGATTAAAGAAAGAGAAGCTTTACGCCAAATTTACAAAGTGTGAGTTTTGGTTAAATGAGGTCACTTTCTTAGGCCATGTTGTATCCGTTGAAGGAATTAAAGTGGATCCCAGCAAGATTAAAGCCATTGTGAAATAGGAAGCATCAAAGAGCATTGCAGAAATTAGAAGTTTCCTAGGTCTAGTTGGGTATTATCGACGATTCGTAGAAGACTATTCCAGAATTGCCGTACCTCTCACTAGTTTCACTAAGAAAGGAGAAAAGTTTGTTTGGATAAATGTGAGAAAAGTTTTCAAACATTGAAGGCTAGATTGATATCTGCTCCGATCTTGACTATTCCTATTCCAGGACAGCCATTTATCTTGTACACTGATGCGTCTGGGTTGGGTTTAGGATGTGTACTTATGCAAGGAGAACAAGTAATTGTGTATGCCTCAAGACAACTGAAGACACATGAGAAGAACTGTCCCACTCATGACTTAGAATTAGCAGCAGTAGTACATGCTGTCAAGATATGGAGACATTATTTGTATGGAGAGAAATATCAGATTAAATCAGATCATAAGAGTCTCACTTATATTTTTAATCAGAAGGAGTTGAACATTAAACAAAGAAGATGGCTGGAATTATTGAAGGACTATGATTGCGATATCCAGTATCATCTAGGAAAGGCTAATGTAGTTGCTGATGCGCTAAGCAAAAAAATAATGATAAAATCTCGAGGAGAGGTTAACACGACTACAGCAATGTGTACTACAGGAAAAGTGTTCAATTACGGTAATGAAAAATTCGTGATAGATGCACTAAGTGAATCAACCAACCAAGTGTTTATTTATCGATTTTCAAATATGTTAGCAACATTGAAGATTGTACCTGATATAATTGATGAAGTGAAAGCCGTTATTAAATCAGACCCTCATCTGAGAACAGTACAAGAAGACATCGAAAAAGGTAGGATAATTCTTGAGTTCACCTTGGATGATAAAAAGGTACTGAAGTACAAAGAAAGAGTATGTGTTCCTGAAATGGAAAATTTGGACATTAGACACCGACTAATGAAGGAAGCTCACACCACCGCCTATTCGGTACATCCTGGAATTACAAAGATGTATCATGATTTCAAGAAATTATATTGGTGGAGAGGAATGAAAGCAGATGTAGCTAAATTCGTGTCTCAATGCCTAAATTTTCAAAGGGTGAAGGCTGAACGGCAAAGACCTGCAGGACTGTTGCAGTCGCTGCCAGAACCAGCATCGAAATGGGACTGCATCACTATGGAATTCGTCACCGAGTTACCATTGACTCCTCGAGTAGTTGAGGTGGTCTGGGTGATTGTAGATCGTTTAACTAAGACTGCTCGCTTTATAGCTATACGACCACAGTATACCCTAGACAGGTTAGCCAAGCTATATGTGGATAACATTGTTAGATTACATGGTGTACCTAAAAGCATTGTGTCCGATAGAGACCCACGCTTTACTTTAAAGTTTTGGAAAGGATTGCAAAAGGCTATGGGTACAACGTTGAAGTTCAGTACCGCATTCCATCCTCAGACAAAAGGACAGTCAGAGCGTACCATTCAAATTTTTGAAGACATGATTCGAGCCTGTGTAGTTGATTTTAAAGGATCATGGGATGAGAAACTACCATTGATCAAGTTCGCCTATAACAACAGCTATCAGGCAACTATACAGATGTCACCCAATGAAGCACTGTATGGAAGGACATGTCAAACTCCTCTGTTTTAGAATGAAGTTGGGGAATGTAGCATCATTGGACCAGAATTTGTTGAAGAGACTTGTCAAGTAGTTGATATCATCAAGGATAGAGTTAAAACGGCTCAGAATCGTCAAAAATAGTATGTAGATACTTGACGCCGAGACCTTGAATTAGTCATAGGTGATAAGGTATTCTTGAAAGTATCACCTATGCGGGGTTTAAAACAATTCAGACAGAAAGGGAAGCTAAGTCCGAGATATGTCGGGCCATATGAGATTTTAGCCAAACATGGAAAAGTGGCTTATCAGTTAGCATTACCACCATCTATGTCAAGTGTGCATGATGTATTTCATATCTCATTATTAAACAAGTACGTCAGAGATCCAACGCACGTTTCGACAGCGGATCCACCAGATCTAACTGATGATTTGACATTCGAAGTAGCACCAACTAAAATCACTAGTCAAAAAGTTCAACGTCTATGCAACCATGACATATACTATGTTAAGGTCACCTGGAGGAGCCGAGATATAGAAGAGATCACATGGGAAGAAGAGAATGCTATGCGGAAGCAATATCCTCACCATTTTGACTCAAAAAGTATGTACAAATTTTGAGGAATAAATTTTTAATAAGAAGGGGGGAGTTATAGGACCCGTATCGAACTAACCGATCATACCACCTTGAACCAGGTCTACCTATCATCGTCGATCCCAGTGGACCAAGTGAGTGAAGAAATCTCAAGACCAGGTATGAAGTCTAACCCAAAAACAGCAAATGAGAGGGTAGGGTCGCATGCCTAAACAGGTAAGGTCAACCCCACCTCAACAGAAGTCCAAACCATGACTTTTTGGTCGTATGGTGGCATGACTAAGAAGGTGTAGGCTCGATGGATTCTGCGACCCTACATCCGACCCTACGATGACAGAAAGAAACTAGAAATTAGGAAACTTTCCTAATTCAAAGGGGATCTTTCCTAAACTCATTGGGACTTATTATGGAAGGTTTTCCTCTATAAGTAGGACATCCCTTAGCCTCTTTCACTCCTTTAGAACCCTAATTAAAAGTGAGAGAAAGAGAAAAGAAAGAAGAGAAGAAGAGAAGGAAACTTGAAGAAAATACTAAGGAAGAGGAGGAAGTTCAGAGAAACCTCTGAATAAAGGTATGAACCTAATTCCTTACATGAATAAGAGATCCTATAATAGTTATGAAGAACATAGGATTAAGAGAAACCCAAATCATCCATCCATGGTCAAGTTCCAAGAGATTCCATGGAGGAAATCATTATGGACTATGAATAGTGTATAACTTGTAGTTTTGAGCCATAGAACAATCATAGAATGGACCATGAAAGTAAGCCAAATGATCCAAACATGAAGGGATGGACTTTAGAATGAAAGGTCGACTCAAAATACGTGTGATCGCACGTAGGGTCGAATGATATCCGACCCTATGTGACCACAGGATGGACCACATGCCCTCGGGAAGTCCCAGGGAGGGTGTGGTCGCAGGTAGGGTCGAATGGTATCCGACCCCACCTGCGACCCTACACCCTGGGGACGCAGAAACTGCTACCCTAGGTGCAACCTTACATGCGACCCTACAGGTTCTGTCAGTTTAAATCTAGTGGAACTAATTCTAATTAAAATCTATCGACTTGTTTGGTCTTTCTAGTGATTTAAAAGTAATTCATAAGGCGTGAACGAGGATCTACGCTCAATCAAAGGTGAGGGAACAAGACCTAAACTAATAGATTAATAATAAACTATTTTTATTTATTGAGTCCAATACAATGAATGATTATATGCTCGTATGATTGTAATGTGCATATCACATGTCATCTACTATTATTGTTATTACTGTTCATGCATATTTAATTCTGTTTATTTATAACATGATGATGATGACGATGATAGGAATAGGCATGTGAACGTATGTGTGTGGTTAGTGTACTTGATGCTAGTGGAACATCAGGGGGACACTGTGGTTCATCTTGGTCATCAGACTCTAGCTCTATCTCTACTTAAGTCTTGTCCACTAATATCGTCGTATCGCCATTACCTTAGCAGAACTATTACGTCGTAGGGCATCTGGAGATATGGTCTCGGACCGTATAGTCTCTGACTCTGACGGGGGGCCTTAATTCTATCTCTATGGACGTATTGAGGGATGCTAGGGTGAGGCCTTGGATACACTGTTTGACATTAGGATTGGTTAGTTGCGAGCCCAGTTTGCAAGCCCTCGCCAACAGGGGCTTACGTGTTGGTATGGGTAGAGCATCAGGGGAAGTGTGATGCGGTGCGGTCCTAAGCACTTCAGCTCTATCTCTATTCCATGGTAGGTGCATGTGGGGGCTGAAATGGTGTTTGATCCATTGGGCGGTTCCACACATTCGTGTATAGAGGTGCGGCGGCCACCTATCCTTTCTATTGCTCATTGCAAACTTATAAACCAGACCAAAGATATGAATTGAATGCATGCATATGTTTGTTGCATTATTTTATTTGCTCATTGAGCCATGATGTGTGCACACCCTTTTCGAATTCAAATATTTTTAGTGGATGATGCAGGTACGACCATGGAAGATTATATGAATGCTCCCACATACGGGCATGTTGCGGCGATGAAAGCAGAAGGAATGATGGAGTCGCATGATTCGTCATGCGAATGCAAATCATGCGTTTTCGATTAAATATTTATTTGGATTATTAAGGAAATATAATTGATTATTTTATTTACTTATGTCCTAGTCAATGAAAGATAATTGGATATTTTGTTTATGTTGTCATTCTTAGATTCTCAGTTCATTTAATATATAAGACTTCCGCTATTGTTTATTTACTCTGATTATGATTGTAGATGTGTATGGTTTAAGCAAATGGACACAGCTTATTCGAGATCCTGGTTGAATTGTTGGTTTATTAGCAGTTCATCACACCATTTTGAACAGTGCGGAATTGGGTTGTGACATCCGGTAGCATGTTTCGCTACACCTGGGTGTGGAAAAGTGCAATTGGTCAACTAAAAATCGCTTTTAAAAGTGCAATTTTGAGACATTTTTCAGACTCATCTTCTCCCATTCTCCTCTGGCTGTGACTCTACTAGCCACTAGTGATTTCCTACAGTCCCTGCGGACATCGAGCAATCATTCCACTCCACTCAAAGTTTCCATCTTCCATTGAAAGGTAAGTTTCTTATCTTAAACCTCTATTTTGGGAATTTTTTTTATTGTTTCTCGCCCATTTAGTGATTTTTCTTCGATTAAAAAGATTCTGTGGAAAACTTCGTTTCTTGGTTTAGGAATGGTTTTGGAGCCCTAATGTACTAAACCCCTCAACCATTTTGATGTGGGGTTGAGTGTTTTACTCGAATTCCCATTTTCCCATCATTTGACCTAGGGTTTCTAGGAAAAATTCAAAATTTTGAATTTTTCTTAAATTCCCTCATATTTGTTTGAAATTCGCGCTTGGTTTAAATGCTTTGATTGTTTTCCCTATAATGTAAGTCCTCCTACCCTTGTATTAGGGCGAGTTCGAGGCTTTTGTTCAATTTATAGCCATTCTGCTGTCGAAATTTTAAATTTTTCTTGCCAACTCACATTCACTTTGCTTGGTTTTTCAGATGCAATCATGTCTAGGCTACGTGCTCTTGCCAAGAATGCTGCATTTTTTAGGTCCACCACCACCGACAAGGCTATTCGACACCTACCATTTTCGTTTAGTTGAGGTAGCGGCACAGTTTTCTTGGTTCCCAGCAAAAAACATAGAAGCTGGCCGATATTTAAACCTGTAGCAGTTAGACCGGTTCAACGTACAGGCGGTGTTCAACGTGTTGGGTTGGTTGCCAATCATTCAGTACAATGTTATCACCTGTCTAAATTTGGTGAAGCAGTTCTATTGTAACCTACAACTGGAGGGCAACCTAAATGACTTTGCTTGGGGATAGGAGTTGTACATCACCAGCAAGGTGAAGGGGGTGGACATCTCATTTGACACTGAGGACTTGGCTGGGCTCTTGGGTGTGTCCAACAGTGGTGAGTTGGTCTATTGCACCCCTAAGGAGTGGAATTACCATACTGAGGCATTGCACGAGATTGCCTGGAGTCAGATTCTTTTGCCTAGGCAACATATGAAGGTAGCTAACCTATGGCCTTTGCCTCATGTCTACTATTAAATCATCCAATACAACATCCTTCTACAGAGTGGGCACTACAATGAGGTCTCCCAACCAGGTTAGTTCTTGACCTTTTGTGTGACCACTATATAGGTGGTCTACCTCCCCTACATTATCATTCTAACCATGTACCATGCCATGATGCAGGGGTTGAAGGCCAACCTTCCTTATGGTCGGCTGTTCACCACCCTTCTGACATGTCTTGGGGTAGACATGAGTGATGAGCAAGCCTATGAGGAGACCATGGTGATGGACTTTGACTAGGAGACCATCTACAAGATGAGGCTGCATGACGTCATTCTCAGTGACAATGAGCTGGAGGCCCTTAAAGGGCCATTAAGAGGGGCAGCGATAGTTGCAGCAACAGCAGCGACTGCAGCAGTAGCTGTAGAGGGGGTCAGAGCTAATATGGATATGGACATAGATAAAATTCCTACCCTATACCCCAGCCCATTACTGAGGCTATACCTTCACAGTCCGTCATGGAGCAGATTTTTTCACACTTGCAGGCCATTCGAGAAGACCAGTAGGCTCTTCGTTAGGGCCGGCAGGCTCTTCAAGAAGGCTAGGATGCTATTCGAGTGGCTCAGCAGGTGACCAACCAGCTTGTGGTGGAGCTCACCCACAGTCTCATGGTCACTTAAGAGTAGGTTGTCATGGCTCCAGGTAGCTTATGAGAAGGATTACGAGCGTGATGAGGAAACACCAACACCACCTCTCCCAACAGCCTCTAGATAGACTTTTATTTCCTTATTTATTTTTACTTTCTTATCATATTTTATTTTTCTTTCAGGGTAACTATCCGGTTTGTGGGTTGTACCCTATTATTTACATTCAAATGGTTTATTCTTTTATACAGTTATCACTTTTCTATTACGCTCTTGTTTAATTCTATCCTTAGCTACGTTATGCATCTATATTTGTTGATGTGGGTTCATATTAAGGCTTTTAAATTTTCCTATCTCAGTTCATGGACACAGGTTAAATGCATGCGACAGGTTTGATTGGCAGAGCCCTTGCGCTTTGATATCAAGTTATCACATCCCAATTTTGGTCGAACCAGAAGTGTGATTGAACCGCTAACGACCCAACGGTTCAAGCCAGAATCATAAAGAACCGTGCCAACATTCAAACCATACACATAACCAATAATCAAAATATATAAATAATAGCAGAACTCTTATTACATGAACTGAGAGTCTAGTAATAAAATAATAATTAAATCCAATTATTCTGAATGTTGACCAAAATGTAAATAATATCACAATACAATCTTATAAATCCATTCAAAATAAGAAGTAACCTAAAGATAGACACAATAGAAGCACTTGCATGACAACTCATGCTCGTTCTCCACCAATTGCACATCAGGAGCTGCCATTTGTCCATATGATGGCGTATTGATGTAGTCCTCTATAGTAATACTTGCATCATCAACTAAAAAGAAAATGACGTCATGTGGTGAGCTCACAACATAGCTCAGTAAGAAACAAAACAATACAACAAGCAATATGCATGAGATAACATTCAATCATTTGGTCTGATAAAGTTTGCAATGTGCTATGGTAAGCATAGGCTACAATCACAAATCCATACGCGAGAGTATGAACACACCTAACGGTCAGGCTCCAACCAAAACCGTCGGCACCCTACATCACTCATTATAAGAGAAAGATAGAGTTAAGGATTAATGGCAGGCTATAACCAAACCATCAGCACCCCCTGATACTCTACCTCATACCAGTATGTACACCCCTACTAGCGAGGGATCTTAAGCTGGGGAGCTATCAATAACCAATCCTACATGTTATCACAAGTGTATCCATGGCACTACCCCAGCACTTCTCACTATGAAATAGAGATAGAGCTAGAGCCTAATGGTAAGGCTATCACCAACACCGCCAGCACTCCCCCTGATACCCTGTCCCATACCAAGTTACTCTAAGGTAGATGGTGATACAAAGCATTATCAGTGCAGTGTATGGTCCAAGGCTCCAACTTCTTTCCACCCAACACACCAACTAAACAAACACATGCCTATCCTCAATCTCTTCATAATAGAAATAAATATGCATGAAGAGTAAAATAGCAGTTACTGGATGACATGTTAAATGCACAGTACACCAAATAACATATGAGGTTCATTGATTATTAACCAGTTACTCTGGGATTTTAGCCCTACCTTTTGAGTAGTACTAAATGTTTTCTAAGCTTTAGAGACAAGTCCTTGCTCGTTTACAAGTCCTAATAAATAAGGATTAAATTTGGTTAAATTCTGATACTTTACTATTCTTCGGAATCACTGTCTAGAGTAGCATAAGTCCCACTAGGCATTGACTACTGGTACTGTCTGGTCTAATAGTAGCCACGCCAGTTATCCCATCCATCAATTTTTTAAAACTTCCTGAACATGACCGGTGGTGTCACCAGTGGCACTATATGTCTCACTGGTTAACTCACTAATATGAATATGAGTCTCACCGAGTATACATCAGACATTGTCCATGTTATTTCTCTTTCTATCTTTGCTATAGAGTCGATCCCTCGACTCGTTCTATGGTTTATCCTACATCATTCTAAGGTCGAAGATGCATTAGAATACGAAGTCCTTGTAACCATTGGACCAACAAGTTCAACTAGGGTTTGAATCAACAGTTGGCCATTCATGGCGTTGATTTTATTCTTATGTCTTCTCTAACCTTTCTACAATGATAGAGAACTTACTGTTGATTTCCTGACGACCTTGTTGGAAACCAATGGTGAGTTCTTGGTTCAAGGATGATCCCTCCCTTTATAGCCTTTGTCTTCTCCATAACTCCTCTTTCAGATCTCTCTCTTAATTCTAGGGTCCTAGATGGTCAAAGAATGGGAGAGAATGGAAAAGTAAGGCCTTTATATGGGAAGAGTGTCCTTGTATGGATCCATCTCTCGTATGGGAAGGTTTCCATGCAAGAATTGGAAAGTAGGCCCCACTAAATTCCATTTATGGATTGGATTTTGGGTTATCCAGTGGCATTGATAGGTGGCACTACCCGTAAGACTAGACAAGCTCAACCAGTCAGACTAGACAAAGTTAAAGTTATCAGTTTTGAACCTTGATGCGTGGCTTCATCATTCGGCTGCTTCATTTGATCCGATTATAATGGGAAGACCTATCACAACACGATAACCCATGTTAGACCAGGTCTGTGGAGTGAGTGTCTTACTCTACTCCTGATCTAGGATTAGCTCATGAGACACCTTGATACCAACAGAATGCTCTTGTAAAAAACTTGAACACTTCGGGTACTCTTCTATCCCTAAATTTGTCATTTGAAGTCTTTACAGATGGGTTAGGATTCCTTTTCTTAAGGGCAGATGTAGTAAAAGTTCAGGTGATGGCTCATCATCTAAATCATCATTAGAGTCTGAATTGATAGGGGAAATAGAAGAGAAAGAAACAATATGCTTGGAAAATTTTTAAATTGATTGGGAAGTAAGCTGGCTTGGCAATGGAAATCCTGACTAGGATAGGCTTGAGATTTGGCCTAGAAAACTCCAACTGAACTGTCTATAAATACATCAGACTTAGGCCCAGACATGGCCGACCTATCAGGTTCAGATGATAGCAAGTTGGGATAAAATGAATCCATCTGAACTACTTCAATTGGATATGGCATTACTAGTGAAAAAAAAAACAATTGTTTAGGGACCTAGTCTCTACTCAGGCTTCTACCAATAAGAGTCATCATGCCCATTTGACAAAGTATTGGCATCTGTCATTTGGGTCGTTGTCCCTTAGGTATATTAATGCTCATTATTGGATTGCCCCACTATTGGGCATGATCGAATACAATGTTTTCCTGAACATGGATATCAAGAGGTGTAAAGGGTAATCCTAGGAGTCTGAGATCGACTCTGCTAGTCTGGGAAATCAAAGATATCATTCATCTTGGCCACTTGGCCTCTCAAAGACTCATGGTTTTTGGATCAGTGGACGATTGGGATCATACCTAGCTTAATAGAGGTGATTCCAGAAATCTCCTAGAGGAAGGATCCCAGACTCAAGAGGATAGAGAAAATCCAGATCTAGTAAAAAATAATGAAGTTGAGAGGTTGAAAAACTGATTAACTTGTGACAAGGTACATTATTTTCTCGGCATTGAGGTTGCCCATTCTAATAAAGGTATCTTTATTTCTCAGCGAAAATATACTCTAGATCTTCATTTTGAGACTGGATGTTTGGTTGTAAGCCAGTCGATACTACTTTTGAAGCAAATACATGCCTTCTGACGATACTGTTGACCTTGTGAATAAGGGTCACTACCAGTAGCTTGTTGGTAAGGTGGTTTATTTGTCTCACACTCAACTTGACATTATTTTTGCTATCCGTTTGGTGGGTCAGTATATGTTTGATCTTTATTTCTCTCACTAGGATGTAGTGCCTTGGATCTTGTGGTATCTGAAATCTAAACCATGAAAAGGGTGTTTTTCTCCTCTCACAGTCATTTGTGTATGAAACCCTTTGCTGATGCCAATTGGGGCAGTTCGATTGATGATCAGTGTCTACCATTGGTTATGAAATCTGGCCAATAAGAAGAGCAAGATATAGGCTGTTGTTGCAAGGTCTAGTGCTGAAACGAAATGTAGAGCCATGTCTCATGGCAGTGGCAAATTGATATGGCTTTAGAAGCTTATGTGCGATCTTTACTTGCATATTCCTCTACCATGGATGCTATACTATGATAGTGAGTCTGCTATCAGCATTACTCATAATCCAAATCAACATATCACACAAAGCATGTGGAGATTGATCGTCATTAATTAAAGAAAAACTAGACTCTTGGTCTTATTAGTATTCCTTTTGTTCAAACTGGTGATCTAGCTAATGTTTTGACCAAGAGGTTGAGTGACAAAGTTTTTCATCCTACTGTATGCAAGTTGGCTATGGTGATATCTATGCACCAACTTGACGGGGAACATGGTATTATGGATATAAGTTATGTACTTTTACCTATTTCTTACTTAATATAAATGAAGTTGTGGGACTATCATTGATAATCAATTCATTCTTCCAATTTAACAAAACCATGGGGCTGTTAGGGACTGTGACCAGTACCCATGAATGCAAGAAAAAATAGGAGAGAGAAGGGAGAGAGAGAGACTATGGGGGAGATAGAACAGAGGCAATAACCTCACCAATAAATAATTAATTAAATTTATTATTAAAATCATAGGAGCGCTGTTAAGCTTTACATGTATTTATAAGAATCAAAATAACCTTATCTAAAAAGGAAATAAATAAAGAAAAGATAAACTAGGAATCTTTAATTATAGGGCTATTAGAAGAGTCTGTCAAGACATAGCAAGCTTAGGATGCTGACTTTATCTAGCATGATGTGTTCCATATCAAGATCTAATTTTTTTTGGGTAATATATCCATCTAATTTAGATCAATGTTGGTGGATCATATTCCACCCAAGAGCCTACTACATCAATAATATAGATAAAATTTGGATGTTGAAGCTTAATCTAGCTCACTTAAATATCCCACATCTACAACCATCCCAGAGCTTTTATGGCCAGAATCAAGTAAGATTTGAAACAGTAAACCTGCATCCAATAAAAAAAAAGGATCTATCTTCTATCTAGATACAGATCTGGTTTAAATGAGCATGGGTCAGAGTGGATGTCGAGCTTACCTATCATACCCCAAAATACAGATATGAAAATTTTTTGGGATATGATAGGATCAACCCCATAGTTTGGATGTGATCCCACCAGGACCTCATAAGTGGTGCACATACATGCCAATACAATGCCACATACAAAGTCCAGAGTAGTAAATAGTGGAAGATAACTAAATAACCATGAGCATTCTATTTGTAAATAAAAGTAATAGTATCAGTGCATTACATCAGTTGAAACTTATTCATCAACCATATTCATCAACCATCTCTATCAACCAAACTCAAAGTACCATTGTCCTATAAATCACAGGCTAACTAATTGTAAATTAAATAATCAAAAAGAAAAATAATAAAAACTATTCATTGTGCCAGAAATTTTTTGTTAAGAATGTCTATCCATCGAAGACAGTCGCATTCGCAGTCCATGTCATGTGCTTCGTCTTCATATGTCATTCCTCTTAACTGGGCTAAGTGAGGGATCACTAGTGCATTCAGATAATCAGCAACAGTAATACCTGCAATATCATCTAATAAAAATGGCATATGCAAGGGTCAGCTGTCCAACATGAGCTCAGTGAGAAATAGACAAACAAGCAAGCAAGATGCATGATCAGTTTATTACACACAACAATATAGAGTCCAGTATCATATATGCTAGTATGCTAGGGTAAGGCTTTGCTACACTTCCCAGAAGCTAACTATAAACTCCATGCACATGAGTGTATAGATACTTACCAGCCAACTCCAGTAGCCCTAGTAAAGCCATGCAACATCCTATTTAGAATCGTGATCGGACAGCAAGTCTGACTAATGACGCTCAAATAAACACTACTGAACTTTCCCCCTCATCACTCTACTCTACTAGTACCTAACACCCTACTGGCTAGGGGTCATACAGGGGTAGTGTCACTAACCAAATCTTATATATCATCTGAAATATCCCTCTCACTAATCCAAGTAAGAATCACAGACCATCCATTTTTCCCCCCAAGATGTTGTCATCCCGCTAGGGGTGAGTGATATACTCGTTAAGATTTACCTAGTGGGTCGGATCCAGTGGTCCTTGACCGTTTCACCATTGCCTACTATATTGCAGATACATACTTTCACCCAGCAGTCATATATTAAATGCAAATACATGCACAAAATAGTTATTAGATGGCATGTTATCACAACAAGCATGTGTCACAAAAATCATATATTATAAACACTCCAAAATCCATTAGGGGTTTTGTTCCTCACCAAGAATCTCATAATTGTTGTTTCCCATGCTTGGATAATCAATGTTCTTGAGGTTCTCCACACCTATATAAACTGTGAAACTATTAGTTATACTTTCTATATTATTCCTCATTGTATCATAGAAATCTGAGGTTAGCTAGTTAGTGTCTCGATCGTAACTGTCGCGACCGTCGTAACGTCCGACAATGGTCAGAACCTTCTGCCAAGGGTTAGTCACGACGTCAGTCAGTACAGCATCAACGAACCCCTCATCATCCGACAACTTCTAGAAACCATTCTGGGGTTGGTCAGTCGCTATGCCAGCTCTTATGATCCATTGCCCAGGGTATCATTTGACCTCTTTCCAAAGGTCAATTAATGGTCTTCCAGATTAGAATTTTACTATAAACTTAGTTCACACATTGCTAACCTAGTGTGGTTCAATGATAGGGCACCCCTTAGGTCTAAGTCTTAACCTAACAGGGATGGAATTTAAGGTTTAACCTAAATTCATCATTGAGAACATGTATTCTCAAGATCGAGAAGCCATGAGGTAGTTTTATCATTAATGGAGAATGACTACCAAACACTTATAATTTAATTATTCAATGGAGTATTGTTTTCTGCATCAAAATCTACAATAGGTTAAAGTTTTATCGATAATGGATTGACCGATGTTGATTGACGGTGTACGTCATCGATAAATCTCTAAACACAAGTGCTACCAAGCTTATCCTTATTCCTCTACTGGCTACCTTAAGAATGCGTCAGAGTTTTCTGAGACAAATACGTACTCAGAAGAGGGTGAAAAGGTAAGGTTTTTATTCTTTTGAGGTGTCCTTCTTGGAGTAGAACTCCTAGTTTAAACAAGGAACTCCTAAGGAGTTGCCAAGTGGTAGGAGTTTGAATTAGGGAGGGATTCCTTCTATTCTATAACTCTAAGGGAAGATAAGATAGGTGTAGGCCTCCCTAGATCCATCTATGGGTCCTAGGAATATTCTAAATAGCTTTCAAAATGAATCTAACTATTAAATCTCGAGGATGGGTCTGTTTTGGCCTGGCCAGTCAATGTTCTCGGTCTTTACACTAATGGGTATCCTGACCGTTAGTAATGATTGGCCCCCTCTAAAGTTGCACATTAACGTATGGCAAAAAAAGTTCGAGAGTTTAAAGGCTACCTGTCATGCTAGTCATCAATTTGGTGTCGAATCGGTTTCGTTTATAGTGGAAAACCCTGGAACAAAAGAAAATCTGAGTTGGGCCAGATTTTCTAGGTACGGGTTTTACAACTCTACCCCCTTAAAAGAATTTCGCCTCCAAAATTCCTACTTACCCATCATCTTGGACAAGTGAGGATATCTTCTCTTCATAGATTCCTAGTCTTCCCAAGATAAGTCTTCTACGTGTTGATTCTTTCACATGACCTTGAAGTAGTAAACGTCCCGATTTCTTAAGTGTTGAACCTTCTTGTCCAAGATCATTTGAGGTTCAAGTTGCATTGTTAAGTCTTCATTTAGTTGAGGAGGATCGGCTTCCAGTACTTAGGATGGGTCTTGTACGTACTTCTTCAACATTGATACATGGAATACATCGTGTCCATATGCTAATGATGGTGGTACCACTAATTGATAGGCTATAGTTCCATACTTCTTCAAGATCTCATATTGTCCTACATATCTAGGACTCAATTTTCCCTCTTACCAAAGTGTTTTAGTCCTTTGAAAGGAGAGATCTTTATGAACACCTTGTCTCCTATAGCAAACTCAATATCTTTTTTTCTGATATCAAAGTAGCTTTTTTGTCGAGCTTGGGTTGCTTTGATCCTCTCCCTTATTATGTCTACTTCTTGGCAAGTCTCTTGGACAAAATCTGGTCCAACTATTCTTCTTTTGCCAACTTCTTCGATTACAATGGGGTTTTGCATTTTCTCCCATAAAGATCTTTATATGGAGCCACGACAATACTGGCTTAGTAGCTATTGTTATAGGCGAACTCCATCAGAGATAGTGTCTTGTCCCATGCTCACTTGAAGTCTATCACACAAGCACAGAGCATATCTTCTAGTATCTGAATCGTCCTTTTTGATTCACTGTTTGTTTATGGGTGAAAGGCTGTACTAAATTGTTGTTCTATGCCCATTGCATGTTGTAGGCTCTCCCAAAGTCTGGATGTGAATCGGGGGTCCTTGTCTAACACAATACTTTAAGGTACTCCGTGTAGGCGAACTACTTAATTTGCGTATAATCTAACTAGTTTATCCAACATATATTGAGGTTAAATCGCTATAAATCTTGCTGCCTTTGTGAGTCTATCGATGATTACCCAAAAAACATCTACATTTTTGGGTGTCAATGGTAGACCTGTAACGAAATCCATTGTGATGCAGTCCCATTTCCACTTGGGTTTTGGTAGCGGTTGAAGTAACCCGTATGGTTTCTGATGAGCTGCCTTTACTTACTAGCACGTTAAGCATCTATACACAAAATATGCTACATCTGCCTTCATTCCTCTCCACCACACTGATTTCTTCAAGTAATGATACATCTTGGTGCTACTTGGATGGACTGAATATGGAGCATTATAGGTTTTCCTCAAAATACTTTCCATAATGTCTATGGCTGTTGAAGGAATGCAAAGTGTGCCTCATAATCTAAGTGAACTGTCTAGAGAAAGAATGAAGTCAGGGTCTAACTTCCCTCTTCGTAGGTCTTCCCTCAACATTTGTAGGTAGAGGTCTATAAGTAGCTCCTTTATTACCTCTGTAATCAAGTCGGCTTTTATCTGTAGGTTTGCAAATAAGCTTGCAAGTTTACAAATAACTTGATTCCCCAGAGAATCTTCTGATAAGTCAAATGCATCTTGAGCTTCTCCTCTTGCGATTAGAATCAAATGCAGTTCAATTCTTTCTTCAGGCTTTGCTAAACTCTTCCTGCTTAAGGCATCGGCTACCACGTTGGCCTTCCTAAGGTGGTATGAAATTTCACAATCATAATCTTTAAGCAATTTTATCCATCTTCCCTGTTTCATATTTAAGTCCTTTTAAGTAAACAAGTAGGTACGGCTTTTGTGGTCGGATTTAATCTGAAACTTTTCCATACAAATAGTGTCTCCATGCTTTTTATGAGCGAACACTACTGCTGCTAGTTCTAAGTCTTGTATTGGGTAGTTTTCCTTGTGTTTCTTTAGTTGTCTTAAGGCATAAGCTACGACTTATTCTCCTTGCACGAGTACACATCCCAAGCCTAGCTTGGAGGCATCAGTATATAAAGTAAAAAGGCTCTCCCATTCTTGGAATAGTCAAAATATGGGCTAAGACCAATCTTTCCTTCAATGTTTGAAAACTTCTCTCACACTGGTTTGACCAAACGAATTTTTCCCCTTTCTTGGTTAATTTAGTTAGTGGTACTGCTATTTTAAAGTAATCTTCTAAAAATTTACGACAGTACCCTTCTAACCCTAAGAAACTCTGAGATCATTCTAAGTGCTTCTCAATTAATGATAGCTTCAATTTTACTGGGGTCTACCTTGATCCCTTCTACTGACACTACGTGACCTAAAAATGCCACTTCGTTCAGCCAGAAATCATACTTTTTGAATTTATCATAAAGTATCTCTTCCCATAGCCTTTGCAATGCTTATCGTAAGTGTATCTTATGCTCTTCTGCATCCTTGGAGTAGATTAGTATGTCCATAATAAACACAATAATTGAAGTATCCAACATATCATGAAATTATGGGTTCATAAGCTCCATGAATGAGGCGAGAGCATTGGTTAACCCTTGGTTAACCCGAAGGACATGGCTAGAAATTCATAGTGCCCATACCTAGTCCGAAAGGCTGTCTTAGGTATGTCACTCTCTTTTATCCTTAATTCGTGATATCTCGATCGAAGATCGATCTTGGAAAACAAAGCAATGCTTTGTAGTTGATCGAATAAGTCATCAATATCCAACAATGGGTACCGGTTCTTGATAACAAGCTTATTTTGTTCTCTGTAATCAATGCAGAGACGTACACTGCCATCCTTCTTCTTCAGGAATAGTACTAGAGTGCCCCAAGGAGAAATGCTAGGCCTTATGAATCCTTTATCCAGTAGTTCTTGTAGTTACAGCTTCAACTCCTTGAGTTCAGTAGGAACTATCCTATATTGAGGTTTCGATATTGGTGCTATGGCAAGTAACAAGTCTATCACGAACTCAGTTATGCATTTCGGTGGTAGTCCCGATAGATCCTCTGGAAACACATCCAAAAATTCCTTCAGCACTTCCAAATCTTCCAAATGGGGTCACTTGGCTGTAACATCTAGGAGTGACACCAGAATTCCTAAATCTCTATTATGAAGACATTTGATTGCCTTGAGTTCTGAAAGGAACAGCTTCCTTTTCTTTATCCTCTTTCCCCCTTAAACTCGAATATTTCCCCGTTTCCATCTTCAAATCTTAATTTCTTCTCTGCGCACTTGAGGTTGGCTTTATGTTGCGACAACCAATCCATGCAAAATATCACATTAATGTTCGACATCTCTAGATGGATCAGGTTTGCTTTCAAGCTTCTACCTTCAACTAAAATTGGACATGGTCCATGGTATTTATTAAGTACTACTTCAACACCGAGGGGCGATCTCACGATCAATAATGTCTCTAGGGTCTTGATGTCACCTCCTATCTTTTCCCCAAGGATGTAAATACAAAGGAATGGATGGCTCTTGAATTAAAAAGTACCCTAGTCAGTATTTTCGCTACATTAATAGTACCTAATAATAATACCATGTTTTAGATGCATGCTCATACATTCAAATATAATTAATCTTAGAAGCATACCTATCTCCACATCTGGTGATGCTTTAGCTTCCTCTGTAGATATAGCATAGACCTTTCTAGGCTATGTTGCTTTAAGCGGGACTGGATAGGTCCTAGCATAGTGTCCCATTTGTCCATAATTATAGCATTTTAGGTTTGCAGGTGTTGGGACTACCATGCAATTATCTATAGGCATGGCCTTGATTACTGTTGGTTTAGCTATGGTCTGATTAATTCTGAAAGTCTTGCTCACCGCTCTACCATTAGCAAAATTTATTGTCCTCTTATTACCTCCCTTCTAGGCGAAGTAATTATCTCTCAAACTAGCTTTAATGACCTTGGATGTTGGGACAGCCTCTTAGTAAATCTCTTTTCCAAGGGCATCTACTATAACTCGTATGTTACCCCTTAATCCCTTGGTAAATCTTCGAGCTTTGATGGATTCCTCCTTCATGCTCAGTGGGGCAAAGTAGAAAAGTTTCTAAAACTTGTGCTGGTACTTGTCCACTGTTTGTTGTCCCTGTAAAATGTTGAGGTACTCTACCTCCATTTTGTCCTTAAAACTTTTGTGAAATACCTGTCGAAGAAAGCCTCCTTGAAGATTTACCAAGTGATTTAATGGTGCTTAGCAATTAAGAGTGGCATGGTGGACTCCCACCATGTGTTAGGTTCTCCTTCCAATATGTAAGTTGCACATAGGATCCTTTCATCTTTAGTGCATACCATCATTCTGAATGTCTTCTATATGGACTTGATCTATATGGCAGGCTGTAATGGGTTAGTCCCTATTCTGATAAACTTTGGAGGTTTTATCTTTATGAACCTCTCAATGGTACGAGACTGGTCATAATGTGGTGGCAGAGGATGTAGTGGGGGATTCTGATTTACCACTTGATTATGATTAGGCTCATTGACTGTTCTATTCAATCATGTAGACGACCTAGCTTGGTTTGTGGTGTTTACTCCATGGGGTAACACATTATTGTTCCTATTTTCTTGCTGTCCAGCTACCTGTGTTGTGAGCAGTAGGGTCAAAAGGGTTGTTAGATCATCTAGAAACTTTTGTTGACTCGCCTCAATTTCTCTTTGTTGCTCTTGGCTCAATGTGAGGGCCACATTCCTTATGATAGCAGGGAGGTTGTTAGTGGTGACTTCATGTGGTAAGGGAATGCTTTCTAGTTGAGAGGATCCTCCCACATGAGTAGTGGGTGGTAGAGTTTCATCTGGATTAGGCTTACTGCCCAATCCATCTCCAGGTGGAGGAATCTCATCATCACTATCATGTGGCTTATTGCGTTTATGCGGGGCCATTTCAACCTATTCGACTCAATAAATGGGCATTAATATGGTTAGTAACATGTCCTACAGCAATGATATAAGTGATGGTAATAGAACATGCCTACGCCGGTCACTGCGCTGGGCTTTGCTTCACTCGGGTTTCACAACTGGTTGGGGAATTTTCACCCAACTATAAATTATAATGCAATTCTTTCTTTCATTTCTCCTTGCAACTTTTAATCTAAGTAGCGGGGAGCATTATTTTCCCCTCCGAAACCCTTGATTTCGCCTCTGGTTACCCCTTCCATCAAAATTTCTTTGCCAACTTCCATTGGCATGGATCCAAGGTATTATTTCTCTCCTCTTCTATTGAAATTCAGTTTCTAGGGTTGGAAAAATGATGTAAGGTTTCCTTTGAGTTCTTTCTTGGATCTTTTTGTTACTCCATTTTCATAAGTAGCTCAAATTTACTTGAATACTTCAAAACCCAAGGTTTTATCATTTTATATTTAGCTTTGTTAAGTATGCTCTTAGAACAAGGTCTGTTATAAGCTATACTATGGTTGTTTACTGATATTGTAGGTCTTCTCGTCTAAGGAAAACTACTGTGAGCTGGCTACGACGTAGTGACCTGCCGGAATTTGATGAGATTCATTTTGTTTCTTTAAAAGCTCAGGAAACATTTTCAAAGTTTGAAAGAAAATTGGTTGAATCGGGTTGATACATGTTGTTCGACGAGTTAGAACTGTCACACTCCAATTCTTGACAAACCAGAAGTGTGAATGAACCGTTATATAAACCAACGGTTCATACCAGGATCTAATAAAGACTATGCCAACAACTCAAACCAAACACATTCCACATCACAATCAGAAATAATAAAATAAATAACAAAAGACTTTATTAATAATGAACTAAGGTCTAACATGATAAATAAATAAATATTTCAATTATCTCCAAATATCAAAACATAAGTAAATAATCTATTACATGTCCTCATAAATCAATTAGGAAAATAACTAAGAGTAAACACATTTAAAGCACTATCATAAAGAGTCATGCTCGTCCTCCATAGCTTGTACATCCATAGCCGCCACGTGTCCATACGATGGCATGTTCATGTAATCTTCTACTATGGTACTTGCATCATCAATTAAAAATATTTGACGCTCAGGGGTGAGCACACATTACGACTCAGTGAGTAAACAAAATAACGTGCAATCATATACATGCCTTCAATTTATATCTTTGGTCTGGTATAAGTTTGCAATGTGCTATGGTAAGGATTGTTTGCAACCACACCTCCATACACAAGAGTGTGAGCATGCCCAACGGATCACACACTGCTATCACACCACATCACCCACTACGAAATAGAAATAGAGCTAGAGTTCCCAGATCACACATCACCAGAATCCCCCTTATACCCTACTAGTACCAGTATGTATGCCCCTACTGACAAGGGCTTACAAACTGGGTTCATTACTAACTAATCCTATATGTAATCTAATGTATCCAAGGCCTTACTCCAGCATTTCTCAATACACCCATAGAGATAGAGATAGAGTTTGGCGGTCAGGCTGAACCAAAATACCACGTCTTCCCCCTGATACCCTATGATGTACTAATTCCTCTAAGGTAACAGTAATACGACGATGTCAATGCAAAGAATGGAATAGAGATAGGGCTCGAGTCTAGAGGTCATGTTGAATCACAATACTGCATCCTCCCCCTGATACACCATCTAATCCAACACATCAACTGCACACAAGCACATACCTATTCCTAACATCATCATCATATCAAATAGGAACAATAGTAAAATATGAATGAGCAGTTATATAGCAAGTATTGAGTGACAGGTGAGATGCAAAAACAATCACACAAGCATGACATTAGATCAAATTGATAGAAAATAAAAAGAAAGATAGCTTGTTATTATCCAATTAGTTTAGGTGTTGTTTCCTTACCTGTAAATGATATTTGATCCCCCTCTAAGCTTTGGAAGTTGCTTTGAACTAATTTAAAACCTAATTAATTTATGGATTTAAGTTATGGTTCGATTGTATCAAGTTACAGCAGTCGAAAAACAAAACAGGTCCTTTAATTGGTGACTGGTCGATTTTATTATCACAGTTATATGTCGACCAGACATTGTGTGGTCGACTCTGTGGTCGGGCATCATGCGACCAATGATGTGACCACATAACTTTGGGACACTTCCCAAACGACTATGGTCGACTCATTGGTTGCACCATATAGTTGACTAGTGAAGCGACCACACAACTTTTGGTCATGCTTGTCCTCAAGTTTGAAGTCCTTCTAAGTCAACTCCTTGGCTCAACAATGGGGTTTATCCTAGAATCATTCTCTGGCCTTTAAATCATTGGTTTCCAATTAACAATTACCTTAACTTATTATCCATGATTCCCTTCTCTTTGCCTGGAGAATCTCATAATCTCAGTCACAATATTGAGTTCGACTCACCAACACTATGTTGGGAGATCCATTCTAACCAATCTAATACCTACAGAAACAAGTTTCTTACCTTAGGTTCCTTGTTGTAGAGAAATGGAAACCATTGGCAAGCTTCTCTACAAAACCTTCTTCAAGCCTTCCTCTCCTAGTCTCTTTCTTCTTCTTCTCCTCTCTCTTTCTCTCTTAGTTTTAGGGTTTGAGATTGATCTAAAAGAGTGAGAGAGAAACTAGAGGAACGTCCTCTATATAGAGGTAAAGCCTCCATATAGAGTCCTCTCTCAATTAAGAGATAGACCTCATCAAATTAGGAAAGTTTTTTAAACACAGAGTCAAATCTGGATTTGATCATTCGACTCTGTGGTCATAAAATCTGTTGACCACACAACCCAAATTAACTGGTCTGACTTTGAATTTAGACTGGTTGACCATACAAGTTTAATTAGTTTGCCACATAACTAAAATTGACTGTTTTAGCATTGTTTCACATACCTAGCCTTATGGTTCCTTTATATGGTTGATTCACTCGAGTCGGCTATGATAAGGAGTCCTAATGTGACATAGTTAAGCCGGGTTAGTGGAGTGTGGGTCTTATAGGAATGGTTTGACGTTAAAGCTAATTTTGATGTTATGGGATCGTCTCCTATGTTAGAAATTGACATCACCACGAGGCCTGACTTGGTATGACTCTTCTATTACAACTTATGTGTAATAGGCGGTATGAATGATGATGATGATGCAATAGAACTTTGCATTTCCAGCTAGGTATTAGGTTGAGATATCTCTTTTGACACTAGACAATTGGATAAAATGATGGATATCTCTATGGGTGGAGAAATAGCATACTGGGGTCTTAAGGATAGGACTCCTTGACTGAAGTTATGTGGTTAGAGATCGCAAGTCCCAGGTAAGCATCTGTAAGCATCCCATTTTTGCCATCCCCAACATAAGTGAATCCACATGACAAGTTTTTAGCTTTTAACTCAATGGTTTGTGATTTTTTAATGAACCCCACAGCAAGGTCATAGGCTATTACCTACTTGGATGTATAGGTCATGAAATTATCTTCAAAATGAGACCAGAATCATCAAATCCTGACATCAAACAAGGAAGGTATCACAGTTTGAAAGTACAGGGGCATTTACGTAATTATCATATGATGCATGCATTATCATTTAAACTTCAAATCATCATATATTGGTCATTTGATATCGAAATCAAATGATTTAAAGGCCATCCTTATTTTCAGTCCTTTTCAAAGTGGACGTGAAAAATCCTGGGTAGAGGTCACCGGTGGGTCCCATGCAAGCTTTCATGCAGAATTATCGATAGAACTTCAAAACTTCATATATTTGTCGTTCTACGTCCGATTCAAATGATTCAAAGGCCATTATTCTTCAATTGTGGAGTTCTACAAAGTGGACGTGAAAAATTTGGTACAGAAATCTCCGAAGGGTCCCATGGAAATGGTCGTTTAATCTTTGAAAATTTATATTTTGGTCACCCCACATCCAAATCAGGTGATTTGAGTTACAATATATTTCATTTTTAGTACTCTACAAAGTGGACGTAAAGGATTTTCGATAGAAGTTTCTGAAGGATCCCATGCAGAATGGTTAGCCAAATTATTGATAATTAGCCTGCTAAAACTTCAAAAATTCATAAGCTGGCCATTTTATTTTCAAATGAGGTGATTCAAATTCCAATATTCCTCATTTTCAGTATTCTACAAAGTGAACGTAGAAAATTTGGAGTAGAGGCAATCGAAAAAATCCATGTGGAATGACGGCAGAAATGGACTATGAAATGATAGAAATGTCAACTTTGGTCCAAACAAGTTCAACCCAACTTAGTCCAACTCAGCCTGGCCCAACTCAAACCAATCCGAAGCAAGTCACAACAGCCAATATGCATGCATTTCTATGATATATATATTTATATAATGTATGTATATATTATTATATATAATATATACATACATATGTATTATATCATAATATATTTATATATTATATAAAAGCCAAGAGACAGAATAAAAGGAAAGAAAGGAGGAAAAAACTGAGAGAAAAAGAGAAGAAAAAATGAAAAGGAAATAGAAAAGGAAAAAGCCGGAGAGAGAGAGAGAAGAGAAGAAGAAAAGGAAAGAGAGAACAGAAAAAAAAACGTAGAAGAGAGGAGATTTTCTAAAAGGAGGAAGGAGAAAAGGAAAGAAAAGAAGAAAACAAAAAAGGAAAGAGAGAAAAGAAAAAAAAACATGAGGGAGAGGAGATTTTCTAGAAAGAGGAAGGAGAAAATGAAAGAAAAGAAAAAAATGAAAGAGATAAAAGAAAAAAAAGTGGAGGAGAGGAGATTTTCTAGAAGGAGGAAGGAAAAAAGGAAAGAAGAAAAGAAGGAAAGAAGAAGAAAAGGAAGGAAGAGAGAAGAAGGAAAGGGAGAAAAAGGAAGAAAGTGAAGACATAAGAGAAGAGGGTTTTCTAGAAGGGAGAAAGAGAGACCGTAGGGGAGAAAAGGGAGAAAGAGGCAGTGAGAGAGAGAGGGAGGCCGTGAGAAGAGGAGAGAGAAGAGAAGAGAAGAGAAAAAAGAAAAAACCGTGGGAGAGGAAAGAGAAAGGGAAAAGATTTTTTAGAAGAGAGAGGGAGAAACCGTGGGAGAGAAAGAGAGAAAGGAGAAAGAGCTATGAGAAGAAGAAGAAAAGGAAAAGAAGAAGGCAGAGAGTTAGAGAAAAAAGGAGCAGAGAAGAGGAGGATGAGGATTCACCTTCAAAAATCTTGATACGACCTCCAAAAAAATCCTACATCAAAGGTTCGCTCCATTTGAGAACAAGGTTGGTACCCTAAAATGAATTTAGTGGTCTTTAGAAGATTTGAATGTTGATTTTGCTTGAAAAGGCTTATTTTCATTAAATCTCGATCAGGAATACCCTATTGCATGCATATTGATGTTAGGATGCTCATGCCTAATATTTTTTATGTATGATAATTTGTTTAAACTATTCAATGATGAAGATTTGAGTGCTATATGATGATGTATAATGTTTTTGATAAATTCTACAAAGTAGATTTCTAAATTGAGATTTAGGATCCAAATTTGGGAAGTATATCTCATGTGGTTTTGTTTAGAGTTTGAAGCCCAAATATTTATGGGATTCTCTTTGATATGTTAGAAGACTCCCCTAGAAATTTTGTTCAATTTGGAATTAAAAAAGTCCATCAAAAAAATTCTCCATTGGCATTGTTGCCCTACTCAGGTATAATGCAATCCCCTATCAGAAAGTCTCTAGAAAAGAATTTTATGGCCATAATCAGAAAAACAACTTCATACAAAATTTTTAGATATGGATGTCTTCTAGAAAATGGCATAAGTTTTGGATTTTTTCAATTTTTCATTGAATTGATATTGATTTTTAAAGTGCATAGTGCTCTGTTTTTTAATCTGTTAGGATATACTGATTGGCATGATTGAAAAATATCATTTTCACAATGAGAATGCTCTGTTTGCACTTGTTTTTCTTAATAAAGTTTTAGATCTATCAATTATCTACATGGACATATGTTTTCATTTAATTTTCATTAAGTATGTGATTTTACAAGGAATTTATGGTGCAATATCCTAAACCTAGAATAGGTTCAATATCCTAACCTAGAATAGGTTCTTAATCCTAAACAGAGAATAAGTTCTCAATCCTAAACATAGAATAGGTTCTCAATCCTAAACATAGAATAGGTTCTCAATCCCAAACCTAGAATAGGTTATTTCAACTATTTTTCAAACTACGTGGATTTTGATTCCTAGGGCAAACCCTAGGATACGAAGGCTATTTGGGAGAACCCCAAATTTGAATCCACACCTTAGTCCACTCGAACTATCCATAGATCCATTAAGATATCCCTCCATATTTTGACCTAAATAGGGTTATCCACATTTCAACCCAGAAAGGGTTATCCACATTTCAACCCAGAAAGGGTTATCCACATTTCAACCCAGATTGGGTTATCCACATTCAGACCCAGAAAGGGTTATCCATTCTTAGATCCACTAGGACTATCAATCAGTTCATAGGGACTATCCAGATACTAACCAAAAGGGTTTCTCATCCTTTCAAGCTAAACTTCAACTTGAACAATGAACTTAATCATGCACAAGCATAAATTACAGCCATAAACTTTAATCACAACTGAACTACGATGGTGAACCTGATTTTTAGAATAATTCCGTGATACGTAGGAAATCTTAGGGATACAGATTCGGTTGAATGATATCAAACCATGTGGTTTGGTTCAGTTTAATAGATAGAGTCTAGCATAGGAAAGGCATAGGAGACCGATTTCTATCGGGCGGTTTGGGTGCCTAACCCCTTCCCATAATCCTAACCTGATGCTTACCCAATCTCTGATGGACCAGAAATCCAATCTAAGGGTCATGAGTCAATCGAAGTCTTACCATAGGGTGAGATTTCACATTTCTAGGGTCCTAGACCTTAATCTAGGTGGGTGACGACTTCCAAATATATTACGATTTTTGTCCTCACAGTGGCGACTCCGCTGGGGATATAAACATCAGACTCCTAAATGAAAACTTTCTTTGTATGAATTAAATGCTAGTTCTTAGGATACTATATTTATGCTTGTATAATATTATTTTGGGGGGAATGGATTCAGTTACACATTCATGCGAGTAGCCGAACCAGGTGCCATGCAGATGGGGCAGTCCGCTAGGCGAAACACACAACCTTGGCATGTACTTTGTGGGACCACAACCGGGGAGCAGCCTCTAACGAGCATTTCTGGGGTCCACTTGGGAATGCGTTATGCTACTCCACATCGCTTGATTCTTGCAACATAGTATATAAAGGGATTGGGGGCCCATTATTCATCGTGCATTCAGTGATGGGTTATCCCATCCTTCTCAAGGTGGCCTTTTTTGTCCTAACCCAGATTGTAGCCCAATGATTGTTATTTTTTATTCATCCCTGAACTGACCCAGTAAAATCTGCATAACCATAACATCCATGTTCGAGACGTCGAATTTCTACCCGTTTTTGTCCTCGATTGGTCCACATGTTAGAATCTATGCGATGAGCATCTTGAACTCTCACCATTGGGAGTATGAGGTATGTATACACCTGTTCTACATCATAGTAGATAGTCACTATACACCCTCCATTAAGTAAGCTCGATGTGTCGAATCTCTCATTGTTAAAACGTCGATTTCAAAAAACGAGCAGAAAATCCCTGTCAAGACATAAATACAATGGTCAAGAAGAAATTTACTAGTTTGTTCATCTATGAACCATTTTTGCTAACCATCATAGATACTTTTTCAAGCTTTATAATCACCTTTATATTGTTATTGTATTGCTAGAAGACCTAACAAAGTCGATAGAATTTAATTAGAATTTATTCGGAATTAAAAAAACCATTTTGTTAACTAAGGGTCGGAGGTAGGGTCGGAGTCAGGATCGACCCTGGGTGCGACCCTCCCTTAACTCTGAACTTCCCGAACACTGAGGGTCGATGTTCAGGAACACCTATGGTCAGATGGTCATCGACCCTTGGTGCGACCCTCTGTGCACTTTGGTCCAATTCCCTCTTTTAATCCATTCTTCGTGCTTGGAATCCTATGGCTTGCTCCTACATTCCATTCTACATTCATTCCATGGTCTGAAACCATGTATAACCCACCTAGATAGCTTTCATGCACTTTCCTATGGTTTTTCATGAAACCTAACCATAGATTGATGGTTTGGGTTTCTCCGAGATCACACTCTCAACATTAACTAACCTAAGGTCTGAAGAAACACATGGAATTAGTATCCATACCTGAGAAGATAACCTTTCTCTACAACTCTTCTCTTTTGGCTTAATTTCTCTTCCTTCCCTTTCTTCTTCCTCTTTCCTTTTCCTCTCTTTCTCTCAATTCGATTAGGGTTGTGAAAGGAGTGAAAGTGGCTTAGGGACGTCCTTTAAATAGAGTAGGAACATCCTAAATAAGTCCCTCTGAGATTAGGAAAGAATCCCAATCGAAAATTAGGAAATTTCTTAATTTTTATATTCGACAGAATCCGAGGGTCGATGGGAGGGTCGATGATCCCGTCGACCCTAGGGTCTTATACTGTCCGACCCTCCCTTCAAAACTGAGGGTCTGACTTTCTGTTTTGGGAGGTCAGACCCTACTTAGCTGGGTATGCGACCCTTCCCTTATTTTAAGTGTTTTTGGGTCGATTTGATACCTGGGATATCGATCTCCTTCACGCCCTTGGTCCATTTGACTCGACCATGATGGGTAAAGCTGGTTCAAGGTGGTAAGACCGGGTAAGATTGGCACGGGTCTCACATAACCAAACAAAGTTAGCTCCCTCATAAGGGCGATTGGGTAAACATAATCCGAATCAATTTAGTTGAATTTGGTTAAGCCATGTGTTCGGTCTTGGGACCTCGTAATTCCAAAAATGGATAATCAGTGGTACCAAGGTCTTGCCACTTGGGTTATCGAATTTCAATGAAATTGAAATGGATATATTAATCCGTTATCCTTATTAGGGATAGCAAGCCAAGGTGAGGAATTAGAACTCCAAACTAAATTGGTTAATAACAAACTATTTTTTATTTTCTTGAGTCCTATGCCATGCTTGATTCTATGCGAATATGTTTGTAATGTGCATACAGCATGCCATCCAATATTTCTATTACTTGTTCATGCATATTTACTTTATTGTTTATAACATGATGATGATTATGATAGGAATAGGCATGTGCTTGTATGTGTGTGGTTGGTGTACTTGATGCGAGCAAGTATCAGGGGAGGTGTGATGAGAACGTCAATAAACGTTAACCTTTGGCGGGTCTTAGCACTTTAGCTCTATCTCTAACTCAAGTCTTGTGCATTAGCATTGTCATATCGCCATTACTTTAGCAGAACTATTATGTCGTAGAGTATCAGGGGAGGTGGTCTCGGTCCTTGTAGTCTCTGACTCTACCGGGGGGCCTTTGCTCTATCTCTATGGACATTGTGAGGGATGCTGGGGTGAGGCCTTGGATAAAATTTTGGCATTAGGATTGGATAGTTGCGGGCCCAGTTTACAGCCCTTGCTAACAGGGGCTTACGTATTGGTATGGCACTATATAGCAATAAACGTAACCTTTGTTATATAATGTTCATGATCGGGTGCATGTGAGTTGACGATAAACGTGATCTTCGGGTAACGTCACACACTCGTGTATAGAGGCGGGGTCAATAAACGCGATCTTTAACTACCTAAACCTTTCTATTGCATACTGCAACTTATATACCAGACCAAAGATATAAATTGACTTTGCATGCATATGTATTGTTGCATTGTTTTGGCTACTCACTGAGCCGTGATGTGTGCTCACCCCTCGATGTCGAATATTTTTAGTTGATGATGCAGGTTATACCGTTGAAGACTATGTGAATGCGTCTGCGTACGGGAACGTAGCAGCGATGGAAGCTGAAGCTGAAGTGGATACACACGACTCCTCTTGCGAGTGCAACTCATGTGTATTTGATTAGATATTTTATAGGTTTCTTTATTGGATTTATTAAGACATGTATTTGATAATTAATTATGTCTTAGTTGAAAACAGAATAATTTGCTATTAAATTATTAATATCATTTTAGTTTCTCAGTTCATGTTATTATAAGACTTCCGCTATTGTGTATTTACTCTGATTATGATTATGGATGTGCGTGAGTTTGGATAACGCGGGGATAGCCTATTTGAGATCCTGGTTGAACCGTTGGTTTATTAGCGGTTCATCACATCATTCTGAATAGTGCAGAATTGGGGTGTGACAACCTGGTATCAGAGCATCTCAGGCCTTGCCCGCCGAACTAACATACATTCAAGACCATTGTAAACTGAGATAGGATAAAAGTAAAAGCTTTAATATAAACACACTGTAAGCACAATCGATGATTGAGACCACATTTAAAAAGAGAATAATGCATCTATAAAAGGGAAAACAAGTTACATACAATGAAAAAGAGAAACAAAATGTATATACATAACTGAAGCAGAGTACAGTCCATAACCCGGACAGTTACTATGTAGTACAAGAAAATAAATACAATCATGAAGCTAGAGGTGAAGGAGGAGGCGGGGCCTCATGATCTCGGTCATAGTCCTCAGCATAGACCCTAGTCAACCAAGCCACCTGGGTCTGGGTCGTCTGGAGACTAGCTGCAAGATCGGCTACTCTCCTATCAGTCGCCCACTGGACCGATAACAGCTCATCCACCCTCATACGCTGGGCATCTAGCAACTCCTCCGTCCTCAGATCAGATCTGCGCTGAGCCTCCCTAATCTCCTGCAGCATCTCAATCATGTTAGAAGGTGGAAGTGAAGGACCAGCCGCATGTGAAGGACCAGCCTCAGGTACAGGGTCCGCCGCAAAAGAAGTGCCAACACCAGCCGCATGTGTAGGTGAAGGCGGTGGGTCGACATCCATATACATACGATCATCATCGTCGACAGGATCCACGCGAGCTCTAGCAGCGGCAGCAGCAGCCTCGGCATCAGCCATCTCGATACGAGTGTGAGGGTGCACCATCGCGTTCCTCTCCTCATCACTAACCTGGGCATCCCGCATACCCATCTTGCAGATTGCCTCCCAATCTAGAGGTGACGAGAAGGTCTTCTCCTGGATCTTCTCATCCACCAGGTCAACCCCTAAACGGGTCAGTAGGAATGTAATCATGCGTCCATAGGGTAGATTACCCCTATGACCGGACAATGTAGCATTAATCATAGTCTGCAAGATGATGTAGGGAAGACAGACGGGCTGACGAGTGCAGATGCTATAAATCAAAAACTGGGTCAGCTGATAAACCCTCTCATAGTGCCCACTCTGTGGAATCAGATTATGCTGGATAATCTTTTAGAAGACTCGTGGAGCAGGACGCAGATAAGAAGCTCTCATCTGCCAACGATCAGGACGAAGCAACTGATTATCGATCTCTGCCCTCATCTCCATCTCAACAAATTGTGGCTCTCCAGGCGTACAGTACACCATGGAGCCATCATAAGGAATGCCCAACAAGTTGGCCAGCTGCCGATAGTCGAAGGAGATATCTACCTCCTTGACGTAGCTGGTGATGCGCAACTCCGGACCATGCTCAACGTCATTGTAATTCCCCATCACCTGGAGATTACAATAAAACTGACGCACCAAATCCGGGCATGTGCACGCATCGTATGTAATGACAGGAAGCCACTCCATGTCACCAAAGGCTCCCTCTACGTTGAACACGGCTAACTCAGCCAAGTTCACCATACGACCACCCTCAACCTTCTTACGCGCATAGTCAGCATACCGTGCCTCGGCTTCATTGGAACGGAAGCGAAGGGGATCACGAACTCGGGGTACCTTAGTACGAGCCATGGTATCTGCAAAATAAGAAAGAGAAGGAAAACAAAAAGTTAATAGGATAAGAATCCAAAACTTGATTTAATAACGACATAAGTTGACCATAAAGCCCATTCCTCACCATGCAAGTGGGCATAAGGACTTACGTAGGTTTTAACATATCCTACAACCCACATGCAGTAGGAAATTTTAACTGAAGATGTCCAATTTGAAGAAATTCAAGAAAAATCGAAAATGTCGACAAATTAGGGCAAAAAGAGAAAATTTCTAGTTTCTCGATAACCAACCGATGAAACTCAAAAATTTTTGAGGGCTTTCATTCCTCGAGACACCAATAACAAAAGCCCCCAATAAAAATCGAATTTTTACGGTTAGAAAAAGTTTAATTTGGAAAATACAAGTTAAACGTGTGAAAACCTAGAAATGGAAACCTAAAAACAGGTAAAAATGGGAATACATACCTGTAGGGATGAAGTGGACGCTGAAACCCAGAGTCAAACCGATAAAAAATGGTAGAGTAGCACTGTAGCAACTCAGAGAGGAGAGACGAGTCGAAACGGAGGAGGAATAGTGAGAAATGACCCAAAATCGGACCTTAAAAATCTGATTTTTGGTCCGTGGGTCGGACAATTCGACTAGCACAATCGACCCTCGAATCAACCCTCCCATCGATCCTCGGCTCTCGGAAATCTGACAGAAAATCAAGGGTCGGAACTGAGGGTCGGATACCCATCGACCCTCAGCTCTCGGGAAGAATAGGTTATTCCCAGGGTCGGATACCAAGGGTCGAACATACCATCGACCCTCACCATCGACCCTGCATAGAAAAGACAGTATTTTTTTTATATAATGAGCTACAATTGGAATTGATTATCGATTAGCATGCCTACATGAAATATGAATGATTTCTCACCTATTTTGGATAATTTTCAGGCACCACCAATCACCGAAAGGAATCATGTCTGGACGTAGAGTAACCCGACAGACCCGAAATGCAGTCCCACCACCACCACCCGTGGAGGAGACTAATCAAGAAAATAACTATGCACCGGGTAATCCAGAACCGGCAAACCTTACAAATTTTTCACCTCCACCACCAGAGCTAACAACCGTGGTGATGAATTTGGGACAGCAGCTACAGCAGATGCAACACGCGCAGGCTCAGATGCAGGTTGGCATGGGAATTATGTTTCAAGCCACTCAGGCTACACCCATGCACACAGGACAAGCCAGTGCAGCACCGGTAGGTAACCACCCAGCTCCTCAAACACCTCAGCAACCGGCTGCATAGATTCCAGTGCAGGTTCCAGAAGCAGCTCAGGGTGATTACCAGTATCCACACCATATGTTTGGGGCAAACCCCCAAAATCAGCTGGACCACTCCCGACTAGTGGAGAGATTTTTGAAGATGAAACCCAAGGAATTCAACGGCAAACCGTCTGATCCATTGTGGCCAGCACACGGGATAGACGAGATGGAGAGAAATTTCCTCATGATGACTATCACAGAGGAAGAGAAAGTACTATGCGCCACCTTCATGCTCAAGGGCGACGCACATCATTGGTGGAAATCCACGAAGGCATATTTACTGACCAAGCACGCCCTACTGACCTGGGCTATATATAAAGAAGCCTTCTTTGAGAAATATTTTCCACGGAGCTTCAGAGATTCGATGGAGAAGGAGTTCCTGGGCTTATATCAGGGACAGATGACTGTGGACTCATATCAATAGCGCTACGAAGAGCTATTTTTCTTTGCACCGGCTAGCATGCAAGAAGAAGATACCAAAACCCGTAGGTTCGTCACGAGACTGAGAGGAAGCATCAGGGAACATGTTCTGGGCTTAGAGAAGAAAATCTATAATGAAGTTGTCTAGATTGCTCGAGTGATAGAATCGAGCCAGAAGGAGAGTTATTTTACTCAGAACAGAGGCATCAAAAGGACAGCCGGAAATTCTTACAACGGAGGCAATAATAAGACATATAAGCCCTTCCGACCTCAAAATTTTACTGCTGCAAACAAGACTACTCCCGCAGCTCAAGCTCAGCCAAAGCCAAATTCTGAAGTCCTGAAGTGTTTTAACTGCAACCAGCTGGGTCATATGGCAAGGGAGTGCCCTAAGCCCAATAAGCAATTCCATCAGGGACGTGTATATGCTGTTATGTCCGAGGATGCGGCCGCATCACCCGATGTGGTCACAGTATGACTGAAACTTTTAAAGTTGTAATTACATTGAATGAGCATGTAGACTAAGTGAAGATAAATCACAGGTATTGTACCTATAAATGGCGTACCCGCCAGAGTACTCTTCGATTCCGGAGCTACTCATTCATTTATATCTGTGTCATTTGGAAAGAAGATGAAATTACCCATCAAAATATTAGACTACAAATTACTTGTACGGTCACCGATGGGGTTAGAAGTGGAACTAGAGAAGGGTTATGGACCATGTCCAGTTCTCATTGGAGAGAAGACTTTAGATGCAACCTTGATACAACTTGAGATGGCAGACTTTGATGTCATCTTGGGAATGGACTGGTTAGCTCGGCATTCTGCAAATCTATTATGCGCCGAAAAGAAGTTAACGTTCAAAGACAAAGAAGGAGCAGAATTAAGTTTCTCGGGAACCAAACTTCCCCGGAGACGCAAGCTCATACTAAAGGCTAAGAAGTGCCTTGAGAAGGGGCAATCGGGTATCTAGTATCCGTGGTCGACCGACGCGCCATGAATGGAAGATACTGACGTTGTGCGGGACTATCCTGACGTATTTCCGGAGGAACTAACCGGATTACCACCCGACTGAGCCACAGAGTTTGTGATAGACCTTGTACCTGGAGCCGCACCAGTGTCTAAAGCACCTTATAGAATGGCTCCTACGGAACTGAAGGAATTAAAAGTTCAACTACAAGAACTGCTGGACAAGGGTTATATTTGACCCAGTATATCTCCATGGGGTGCACCGGTGTTGTTCGTAAAGAAGAAGGATAGTAGCGTTCAATTATGCATCGACTATCAGGAGTTGAATAAACTGACAATCAAGAATCGATATCCACTACCTCGGATCGATGACTTGTTCGATCAGTTACAAGGAGCAAGAGTATTTTCTAAGATCGATCTTCAATCAGGCTATCATCAGCTGAAGATTAAAGAAGGTGATATTCCAAAGACAGCATTCAGGACCAGATATGGACATTATGAATTTTTGGTTATGTCTTTCGGATTAACTAATGCACCGGCAACGTTCATGGAACTTATGAACCGAGTTTTCCACGATATGTTGGATACGTCGGTTATAGTATTTATTGAGGACATATTGGTATATTCCAAGGACAAAGAAACTCATATCAAGAACCTAAACGCAGCCCTACAGCGTTTAAGGAAAGAGAAGCTATATGCCAAATTTTCAAAGTGCGAGTTTTGGCTAAGTGAAGTCGCCTTCCTAGGCCATGTAGTATCCGCTGAAGGAATCAAAGTGGATCCCAACAAGATCGAAGCTATTGTAAAGTGGGAAGCACCAAAGAGCGTTTCAGAAATCAGAAGTTTTCTGGGTCTTGCTGGTTATTATCGGAGATTCGTAGAAGACTATTCTCGGATTGCTGTACCTCTCACCAGTTTGACTAAGAAAGGTGAAAAGTTTGTATGGACCGATAAATGTGAGAAAAGTTTCCAAACACTGAAGACCAGATTGATATCTGCCCCAATTTTGACTATTCCTATTCTAGGACAGACGTTTACCTTATACACTGATGCGTCGGTACTGGGATTAGGATGTATGCTTATGCAAGGAGAGCAAGTAATTGCTTATGCTTCAAGATAGTTAAAGGTACATGAGAAAAATTATCCCACTCATGATTTGGAATTAGCGGCAGTAGTACATGCTATCAAGATATGGAGACATTACTTATACGGAGAGAAATTTCAGATTAAGTCGGACCATAAAAGTCTTACTTATTTATTTAGTCAGAAGGAGTTGAATATGAGACAACGAAGATGGCTGGAACTACTGAAAGACTATGATTGTGATATCCAGTATCATCTGGGAAAAACGAACGTAGTAGCGGATGCATTAAGCAGAAAAGCAATGATAAAATCTCAAGGAGAAGTTAGCACGACCGCAGCAATGTGTACCACCGGAATGGTATTCAATCACGGAAACGAGCAGTATGTGATAGATACAACGGATGAATCAACCACCAAGGGTTTATTCATCGGTTTTCGAATATGTTCGCGGCATTGAAGATTATACCGGATATAGTGGATGAAGTGAAGACAGCTATCAAAGCAGATCCTTATCTGAGAACAGTACAAGAAGATATTGAGAAAGGTAGGACTAACCCTGAGTTCACCTTCGATGACGAGAAAGTACTGAAATACAAAGGAAGAATATGTGTTCCTAAAACAGAAAGTATGGACATTAGACACCGACTGATGAAAGAAGCCCATAACACATCCTGGAAGTACAAAAATGTATCATGATCTTAAGAAACTATATTGGTGGAGGGGAATGAAAGCAGATGTATCCAAGTTCGTGTCTCAATGCCTAAATTGTCAGAAAGTAAATTCCGAACGACAAAGACCCACAGGACTGTTATAGCCATTACTGGAACCAGTATGGAAATGGGACTGTATCACTATGGACTTCGTCACGGGACTACCATTGACTCCTCGAGTAGTTGACGCAGTTTGGGTGATTGTGGACCGTCTGACTAAAACAAATCGTTTTATACCTATACGACCTCAGTATACACTGGAAAGGTTAGCGAAGCTGTATGTGGATAATATTGTTCGGTTACACAGTGTACCAGAAAGCATTGTGTCTGATAGAGATCCACGATTTACTTCCAAGTTTTGGGAAGGATTGCAAAAGGCTATGGGTACAACGCTAAAGTTCAGTACTGCATTCCACCCACAAACAGATGGACAGTTGGAACGTACAATTCAGATTCTAGAAGATATGCTACGAGCATGTGTAATTGATTTCAAAGGATCATGGGATGAAAGATTACCACTGATCGAGTTCGCTTATAACAACAGCTATTAGGCTACCATACAGATGTCACCTTATGAAGCACTGTATGGCAGGAAGTGTCGAACTCCCTTGTTTTGGAATGAAGTTGGAGAACGTAGTATGGTTGGACCAGAATTTGTGGAAGAGACTTGCCGAGTGGTCGACATTATCAAGGAAAGAGTGAGAATAGCTTAGAACCATCAGAAGCAATATGCAGATACTCGACGAAGAGATCTAGAGTTCGCAGTAGGTGATAAAGTATTTTTGAAGGTATCGCCCATGCGAGGATTGAAGAGGTTCGGACAGAAAGGGAAACTAAGTCCAAGATATGTCGGGCCGTATAAAATTCTAACTAAGCATGGAAAAGTGGCTTATCAGTTAGCACTACCACCATCTATGTCAAGTGTGCATGATGTATTTCACATTTCCCTATTGAAGTAGTATGTCAAAGACCCAACGCATGTTTTGACAGTGGATTTATCGGAATTGACTGATGATTTGACATTTGAAGTAACACCAATAGAAATCACTAGTCGAAAAGTTCAACGTCTCACAGAGATATCTACTATGTTAAGGTCACATGGAAAAGTAGAGACATGGAAGAGGTTACATGGGAAGAAGAAAATGTTATGCGAAAGCAATACCCTCACTTATTTGATTCAGAAGGTACGTACAATTTCGAGGACGAAATTTTTATAAGTTGGGGGGAGTTGTAAGACCCGTGCCAATCTAACCCGGTCTTACCACCTTGAACCAAGTTTACCCATCGTGGTCGAGTAAAATGGACCAAGGGCGTGAAAGAGATCGAGGTCCCAAGTATCAAATCGACCCAAAAACACTTAAAATAAGGGAAGGGTCGCATACCCAGCTAAGCAGGGTTGGACCTCCCAAAACAGAAAGTCAAACCCTCAGTTTTGAAGGGAGGGTCAGACAGCTTAAGATCCTAGGGTCGACGGGATCATCGACCCTCCCATCGACCCTCGGATTCTGCCGAATATAGAAATTAGGAAATTTCCTAATTTTCGATTGGGATTCTTTCCTAATCTCAGAGGGACTTATTTAGGATGTTCCTACTCTATTTAAAGGACGTCCCTAAGCCACTTTCACTCCTTTCACAACCCTAATCGAATTGAGAGAAAGAGAGGAGAAGGAAAGAGGAAGAAGAAAGGGAAGGAAGAGAAATTAAGCCAAAAGAGAAGAGTTGCAGAGAAAGGTTATCTTCTCAGTTATGGATACTAATTCCATGAGTTTCTACAGACCTTAGGTTAGTTAATGTTGAGAGTGTGATCTCGGAGAAACCCAAACCATCAATCTATGGTTAGGTTTCATGGAAAACCATAGGAAAGTGCATGAAAGCTATCTAGGTGGGTTATACATGGTTTCAGACCATGGAATGAATGTAAAATGGAATGTAGGAGCAAGCCATAGGATTCCAAGCACGAAGAATGGATTAAAAGAGGGAATTGGACCAAAGTGCATAGAGGGTCGCACCAAGGGTCGATGACCATCCGACCCTAGGTGTTCCTGACCATCGACCCTCAGTGTTCGGGAAGTTCAGAGTTAAGGGAGGGTCGCACCCAGGGTCGATCCTGACTCCGACCCTACCTTCGACCCACAGTTAACAGAATGGTTTTTTTAATTCCAAATAAATTCTAATTAAATTCTATCGACTTTGTTAGGTCTTCTAGCAATACAATAACAATATAAAGGTGATTATAAAGCTTGGAAAGGTAACTATTAGCAAGCCAAGGTGAGGAACCAGAACTCCAAACTAAATTCGTTAATAACAAATTGTTTTCTAATTTCTTGAGTCCTATGTCATGCTTGATTCTATGCGAATATGTTTGTAATGTGCATACAGCATGTCATCCAATATTTCTATTACTTGTTCATGCATATTTACTTTATTGTTTATAACATGATGATGATGATGATGATATGAATAGGCATGTGCTTGTATCTGTGTGGTTGGTGTACTTAATGCGAGCGAGTATCAAGGGAGGTGTGATGAGAACGTCAATAAACGTTAACCTTTGGTGGGTCTTAGCACTTTAGCTCTATCTCTAACTCAAGTCTTGTGCATTAGCATCGTCGTATCGCCATTACTTTAGCAGAACTATTATATCGTAGAGTATCAGGGGAGGTGGTCTCGGTCCTTGTAGTCTCTAACTCTACCGGGGGCCTTAGCCTTAACTCTGAGGGATGCTGGGGTGAGGCCTTGGATACACTTTTGGCATTAGGATTGGTTAGTTGCGAGCCCAGTTTGCAGCCCTCGCTAACAGGGGCTTACGTGTTGGTATGGCACTATATAGCAATAAACGTAACTTTTGTTATATAATGTTCATGATTGGGTGCATGTGAGTTGACGATAAACGTGATCTTCGGGTAACGTCGCACACTCGTGTATAGAGGCGGGGTCAATAAACGTGACCTTTGACTACCTAAACATTTCTATTGCATACTACAAACATATATACCAGACCAAAGATATAAATTGACTTTGCATGCATATGTATTGTTGCATTGTTTTGGCTACTCACTGAGCCGTGGTGTGTGCTCACCCCTCGACGTCGAATATTTTTAGTTGATGATGCAGGTTATACCATTGAAGACTATGTGAATGCATCTGCCTACGGGAACGTGGCAGCGATGGAAGCTGAAGTGGATACACACGACTCCTCTTGCGAGTGCAACTCGTGTGTATTTGATTAGATATTTTATAGGTTCCTTTATTGGATTTATTAAGACATGTATTTGATAATTAATTATGTCTTAGTTGAAAACACAATAATTTGCTATTAAATTTTTAATATCATTTTAGTTTCTCAGTTCATGTTATTATAAGACTTCCGCTATTGTGTATTTACTCTCATTATGATTATGGATGTGCGTGAGTTTGGATAACACGGGGATAGCCTATTTGAGATCCTGGTAGAATCATTGGTTTATTAGCGGTTCATCACACCATTCTGAATAGTGCGGAATTGGGGTGTGACAGGTTAAGTCATCTTTGATTGTGCATGTGACTTCTTCCATTCCTTTAGATGTCTAGATTCTTGATATTTCTCCGTAGAGTTTCAATGCCTTTGGAAAAGAGAATCAATCTACAACCATATCCACCCTTTTAGGATGAGAGACCCTTACAACTAGGGAATTGTCTTGATCTCCTACCTTGAGATCCATCCATGTTATCTTTCTAAATGAATCAATGGAAGTCATGAATCTAGATCTTTATTGAACATCAAATTTTGTAAGAAAGAAGACAACCAGATTTGGGAATACAATCAGTAACTCAACCAATCTGGTCCAATAGAGCATTTAGTTTAGGCAGCGAAAAGCACCTATACCTGAAAAAGTTTACAATATTCTCGTACCGTTAGTCATTGGGCTAACTCAAATATCATATTCAGTTCTTCTCATAATCAAGGAGAGTTTTAGCCCCTAGGAAAATCCAATCACTTTCTCATTGCACCTCAGAATTAAGGAAAGATTCAGCCCCTAGGCAAGTCCAATCATAGTTCTCAATTCACCTCTGAATCAAGGAGAGATTCAGCCCCTAGTTAAATCCAATCATAGTTCTCGATTCACCTCTGAATCAAGGAGAGATTCAGCCCCTAGGCAAATCCAATCACTGTTCTCAATTCATCTCAGAATTAAGGACAGATTTAGTTCCTAGCCAAATTAAATCACCATTCTCCATTCACCTCTGAATTAAGGAGAATTTCAATCCCTTGGCAAATCCAATCACCGTTCTCGATTCACCTCTGACTTAAGGAGAGATTTAGCCCCTAAGTATGTTTAATCACCCTTATTGATTCACCTTTGAATTAAGGAAATATTCAATCCCTAGGCAGGTCTAATTACCATTTCAGTTCATCTAAAATGAAGGAAAGATTCAGCCCCTAGGCAGATTCAATCACATCTAGTTTATCTCAGAATCAAAGAAATATACAGCCCAGATTCAACCACCATTTCTGGTTCATCTCGGAATTAAAGAAAGGTTTAACCCCTAGGCAGGTTCAATCATCACCTCCCAGATCATGTTAGAGTGGAGGAGACATTCGACCCCTAGGCTTTTTCACCCTTCACCTCCTGTTTAGGTTCTAGTTCATGTCGGAACTAGGAAAAGTTTCATTCATCTGAATTTATTTAGCCACTACGCTTATCCAACCATCAACTTTGGTTAGGGTTCTGATTCGTATCAGAACTAAGAAAAGTTCCATTCATCTAAATTCAATTAGCCACTAGGCTTATCAAATCATCAACTTTGGTTAGGGTTCTAATTCATGTTGGAACTAAGAAGAGTTCCAATAACCAACCATCAACTTTGGTTAGGGTTCTGAATCATGTCGGAACTGTGAAAAGTTTTATTCATCTGAATTCAATTAGCCACTAGGTTTATCCAACCATCCACTTTGATTAGGGTTCTAATTCATGTTGGAACTAAGAAGAGTTCTATTCATCTGAATTCATTTAGCCACTAGGCCTGTCCAACCATCAATTTTGGTTCTGGTTCTGATTCATGTTGGAATTAAGAAGAGTCCCATTCATCTGAATTCAATTAGCCACTAGGCTTATCCAACCATCAACTTTGATTAGGGTTCTGATTCATGTTGGAACTAAGAAGAGTTCCATTAACCAACCATCAAATTTGGTTAGGGTTTTGATTCATGTCAGAACTGTGAAAAGTTTCATTCATCTGAATTCAATTAGCCACTAGGTTTTTCCAACCATCAACTTTGGTTAGGGTTCTGATTCATGTTGGAACTAAGAAGAGTTCCATTCATCTAAATTCATTTAGCCACTAGGCCTGTCCAACCATCAATTTTGGTTCAGTTCTGATTCATGTTGGAATTAAGAAGAGTCCCATTCATCAGAATTCATTTAGCCACTAGGCTTATCCAACCATAAATTGTGGTTCAAGTTCTGATTCATGTTGGAACTAAGAAGAGTTCCATTCATTTGAATTTAATTAGCCCCTAGGCTTATCCAATCGTCAACTCCAGTTCAGTTTCTGATTCATGTTGGAACTAAGAAACGTTCCATTTATATGAACTCAATGTGAGCATGAGTTAGCCTCTAGGTCTGTTCAACCATTACCTCTGGTCCATGTTCAATTTCATAACAGAATCAAAGAGAGTTTCAATCATTTTAACTCAATCAATCCACCATCGCTAGTAATTAGAGTCCAATCCATGATTGTCATCCTTGGCCTCTATCATTCGGAGCCTAACTCAAGCAATCCTTGACTCTAGCAATTACAGCCTAGTCCATGACTGTCAATCTTGATCTCTATCAATCAGAGACCAATTCAAAGTCAATCTTGATCTCTATCAATTAGAGACTAGTTTAAAGTAAACCTTGTCTCTATCAATCGGAGACCAATTCAAAATCAATCTCTGGCTCTATCAATTAGAGTCTGATCCATGTCCATCATGGCCCAGTGCTACAAGTTAGGATCGCCCGTCCGGAATGGCGAATGAGAAGCATTCTTCATTGCCTATCAGTAAAGATCAATTCTAAATTCTGGAGTCATCAGGAGACCATGAAACTTTAGCTATGATAGAGCTATCTCATCTCGGGCATTTCTGCCCTATTGGCCAAGGAAATGCTAGAATCCAAAGAGTTGCCCTCATATTTCTCATTATTCAAAGAGGAGGAATGAAATTTTTTTGAGCAGTAGGTTAGACAAAAGAAGAGATCCAATGTACCCTAGGCTAGGATAGAAACCAGAATCACGGCTAGGGAATGGTCCAATGATGAAACCCTTAACCCATAAACTGGGGCATGAACCAGATTGAACTTGGACCCAAATTGAGTGCGGTCCAATGAGGAAAGCCAATGACCCCTGAACTGGGGCATGAACCGGATTGACCTTGGGCCTGAATTGGGTATGGTTCAATGAGGAAAGCCCTTGAGCCCTAAGTGGGGCATGAACTGGATTGACCTTGGGCCTGAATTAGGTATGGTTTAATGAGGAAAGCCATTGAGCCCTAAGCTGGTCATGAACTAGATTGACTTGGATCCAAATTGAGTGCGGTCTAATGAGGAAAGCCATTATGCCCTAAATTGGGGCATGGACCAAATTGACCTTAAACCCAAATTGAGAGTGGTCTAATGAAGAAATCCATTGAACCCCCCAAGCCGAGGCATAAACTAGTCTAATCTTGGACTCAAAATGGTGTAGTGCAATGGCGATACCCCTTGATCCCCAAGTTGGGGCATAGGCTAGAATGATTATGAACTCAACTAGAAGCGGTCCATTGATGAATCCATTGAACCCCAAACTGGGGCATGAACCAAAGTAACCTTGAACTTAAAAAACAATAGTCTGGTTATGAATGGATCCCAAACTGAGAAAAAAAAAAGATAAGAATTGTATGGAACCCTGAAAGGTAGGCATCTTGCACCTATTGATAGAGGGGCATGATGAGTCCTGCTGTTAGAGGTCTGAAGGAAGATTTATTTCCACAACGACTGAAGGTGGTCGCCGAAGGCATTATGCTCAACTGGAGCCGCTTGGACGAACTAGTTGTTTCAACTTTCTATTATCGGTATTCGATAGGTCATCCATGTCTAGGTCCAAGATTGATATGCTTGTTGACAAGTCTAGTCCAATCTGTCCTGTAAGTAAAAGAAAATCACCTTGTTTGGGATTTCAATCTCTATGCTTTGTCTCTTCCATACATTTCCTCTCAGTTTCATACATCCTCCTATTCTACGTGCACAGTTAATTCTGACTCTGAAGATGATTGAAACGATGAGCCATCTCCTGAAGTTCTACGCTACTCGGCCTCTTGAGAAAGAAAGGTCCAACCTGTCTAGGAAAGCTTTAAATGATCAATCGGGAGACACAATAGTACTCTCAAGAAACATGTATTGGAGAAGCTGTCATTTGTTCTACTTATGAAAAGATTCGAAGGAAAGCATTAGATAGTAATAGATCATATCAGTAGGTCAGCCAATCAGTATAAATGAGTGGAGGATAGATCTGCCACCAAAAAGATGGAAATACAAAAGTTCTTACGAAGTACATCATCTGCAAGTAAGAGATACATGATGAATGATCAATCTCAAAATCAAAGAATGAGGTCAAAAAAAAAAAAAAAGGAAGAAAAAAAGAAAAGAAAATAGTAAGATGTTGAATGGCATTGGAACTCGACAGTAGGCCAATTGTCCCTCTCACTTCAAGAGGATGGTAGTTCCAATCAAAGCCTGATAGCAAGTGCAATCGTTCTTTGAGATTTACAGCATGTTGGACCAGACTTTTGATTTTGGCCAATTATATCCCACCTTTACAGGAGATGATTTCATCACTTCTTCATCATCAGAGAAAAATTTCTCATCAGCATTAGATTCTCTCTCCCATCTATCAATCTGACGACCTTCCCTGGAGTCTCTATCACAAGCCTTTCTTTTAATTATCAGTTTTTATGGCATTGTATCTCGTGATCATGTCATCATTTTATGTACAAATTCATGAATCTGGCTTGAACTCTCATCTGTCATTCATTACATCCGATGGCTTTCCAAGGTTCCTATAAGCCCTTCATTTCTCAAGCCAATAAAATAGGATCTTCTCGGTAAGATAAGCCAATTCTACATAAATAACCAAACACTCTCCCAATGGTAGACCCATGTGGACAGTTTCACATCAGTCCTCCCGGAACTTCAACATCAATACTTGTCAACAAACTTAAAGGTTTCAGACCCAAATATGATCGTGACTGATTCGGCATCTCGATGTAGCTTGTTGAGACACGTGTTCCATCTGAACATCTCCAAGAAAGGAAAACATAATTCGGCACCATTTTTAATTTTGGTGTGGGACTGATTTCCCTAAGGTCGCTTTTAGTGATGATTCAAATAGTTGCTTGCCTATCAATGCGTGTATGTGTCAACTTAAACAGTGGGGCAAGGCTACCCATTTGTCATGAAAGTCATGCTATTCAGATTTCCCCTAAGGGTTTCTGACCATTGGATAGGACCATAATTTTGGCAATATCTTCACCATATTAGGACTCTTTATTCAACCCAAGATGAGGTATGCAACAAAAAAAAAGGAATAAAAGAAACCTCAGCAAGGAAAAGCAACCCAAGAAACCTCAATGGGCAAGCCATAATACCTCAGTGGTGATAGACGACCTGATGCAACCCTAAAGCATTACCCCCATTGGCCCTTCACAGAAAAATCCAGTGGTTCATGTAGACAAGTGTCATACCCAGTCTACCCTTCATAAGGAAAGGAACCCCTCTTGCTCTCTAGTGAATCATACTCGGAGGAGTTGAACAAACCATCATCTATTGGGCTCCATAGCATTGCCTTTCAATAGAATTCTATCTTCAAATCCTTTTGTCATGGCCTGGTTACGGATGTAGCCAAATTCGTCAAATCATCAGTTCCTTTATTTTTCAAGATTCAAGAAGGGTTTATCTAAGAAGTCACTTTCTACAATCAATCTGTCAATCTTCCCTCGACCTTAGAAGCATGGTCAAATTCTAGATGCAATCCAGATTCAACCTAGTTCTAACTCTGTTAGATTGCCCGTTTCCTTCTATATAACTTCTAGCACACTATAGTAGCAGTCTATCACAACATGTAGACACTGAGACATAGAGATACCCTATGGAGAGGAATTAAACTTGATCATGAGCATTACATCTAGGATCCATTGTCTAGTTTGAAGTCATTGACTTTCCTAGTCAATAGAAGTAGGTCCATCCAAGTTGGTTTTTTCCAATTTCTCAGTTCTCCCAATCCTGTTGATGAAGAAAGAAAATCCAATGTGGTCGCTCACCTGTTAGGATTTGGTCACCAGATTCTCTGAAGGAACACTTCGAATCCTTTGCTCCTCGTGCCTACTTTGGGGTCATGGTTCATTCATCTTTCAAAATTGGCACAACAATGTTGCAAAGCTCTGAGCTTTTCATGAGCCTAGATCAAGGGCCAAACCCATGTCACATTTCATCGCCGCTTGGCTGTTCTACCAATTTGGTCTACCATAGTGCACAGTCAAAGAACTTAGTTGACCAGATGCCCCTCGACAGTTTAACATCAATGTCAATCAATAAAATCACTTTGGTCAGAGACCGTCAAGCTCCTCTTATTCTTGTCCAAAATCCTTACTAGAGTTTCTTTCAATCCAAAATCCAACAACACTGATGTTGGCTGAAGAAAATCATCACTTTCAAATTACATGGAACCCTTCCAAAGGACCAATCAAGTCATCACTACCGTGCTGAAATTGAGTCAAACTTGCAGTACCAAGTCATAAATGACAAATTTCAAATCTTAGTATCATGCCAGCAAAGTCCATGACAACATTTCTATTGATGCCATGTTTTATGCCTTTACCAACAAAGCAAGGGCAAAAACCTTGGAAAACTACCAAGGAATTCACCATCATTTCAAATATGTCCAGCACTCTATAGGTTCAAAGTCAAGAGATTTCCAAGATGGGTCAGATTTCAACCCTAAAGGTTCAAAGTCAACAAAGACTTCCTGTGTGAGTCACTATCGAGCATCCTAAAGGTTCATAGCATCAAAGCTACTTAAGAGGACATTTTAGTTTCCATTCCTGAAGGTTCATAGCAATAGAGCTTCCAAGAAGGATATTCTAATTTTCAATCCTGAAGGTCCAAAGCTGGTAGAAACTTCAAAAATGAGTCATCCAGTATCATCCTATAAGTGACCTTCTGAGTTCTTGCTCATTTCATAATCAATAACAAAGTGACCTTCTGAGTTCTTGCTCATTTCATAATCAAATGCAGAGCCCTAGCTCATCCAAAGTTCAAATCAATCTCAGTCTATTAGTGAATCGAATGTAGAGCCCTAGCTCATCCAAAGATCAAATCAATTTCATCCTATAAGTGAACCAAATGCAGAGCCCTAGCTTATTTAGAAAATCAATCTCAGAATCTCAATCAAAAGAGCCCCAGTTCAATTAATCAAAAGACGGCAAGTCCTCCATCTAGAAAAATTAAAGCCAAGCCCAAGCTCGTTCAACCAACCTTGTATTCACAGCTTAGCTCCATAAAAGAAGAGGTTCCAAGCCTACAAACCAGCCTTATATTCACAGCCTAACTTCATACAAGAAAAGGTTTATTGGCCTACAAATAGATCAAGCCAGGTTCAAGCCCGTACATATCTTGCATCATGACTCCCACCTCAGCAAGAAGAGGTTCCCAGCCTACAAATGAGCCTTCTATTCACAGCCTAGCTTCGTACAAGAAGATGTTTATCAGCCTACAAATGGATCAAGCCAGGTTCAAGCCCGTGAGTACCTTGCATCATGAGTTCCATCTCAGCAAGAAGAGGTTCCCAGCCAACAAATGAGTCTTCTATTCACAGCCTAGCTCCGTACAAGAAGAGGTTTATCAGCCTACAAATGGATCAAGCTAGGTTCAAGCCTGCGAGTACATTGCATCATGAGTTCCACCTCAGCAAGAAGAGGTTCCCAGACTATAAATGAGCCTTGTATTCACAGCCTAGCTTCATACAAGAAGAGGTTTATCAGTCTATTAATGGATCAAGCCGGGTTCAAGCCCGCGCATACCATGCATCATGAGTCCCACCTCAGCAAGAAGAGGTTCCCAGCCTACAAATGAGCCTTGTATTCATAGCCTAGCTTCATACAAGAAGAACAATCACCAATCTTCCAAGAAAAGCAAACCTTCTTGCCAGTCGAACTACGTTTTGGGCTTGATTTCTAGGACACCCTTAGAATATGTAGGCAGTTTAGGACAAATTACCCTAAGTGCAGCCAAATAAGAAAACTCATACATATTCCAAAAATGTGGTTCTTTTATCTTTAGCCTTCAATTGCTAACAATCTCAGCTAAAGAGTGGTATCTGTAAGCACCCCATTTTTGCCACCCTCAGCATAAGTGAACCAATATGGCAGGTTTTTGACTTTTAACCCAAGGGTTTGTGATTCTCTAATGAACCCCACAGTAGGGTCATAGGCTATTTATAATTTGATGAATAGGTCATGAAATTATCTTCGAAATGAGACCGGAATCATCAAATTCTGATGTCAAACAAGGAAGATATCGCAGTTTGAAAGTGGAAGGGCATTTACATAATTATCGTATGATGCATGCATTATCACTCAAACTTCAAGACATCATATCTTGGTCATCTGATATCGGAATCAGATGATTAAAAGGCCAATATTCCTTATTTTCAGTCTTCTTCAAAGTGGACGTGAAAAATCCCGGGTAGAAGTCACCAATGGGCCCCATGCGACCTTTCATGCAAAATTATCATTAGAACTTCAAAGCTTCATATCTTTGTCGTTCTACGTCGGATTCAGATGATTCCAAAACCATTATTCTTCATTTGTGATGTCCTATAAAGTGGATGTAAAAAATCTCGGGTAGAAGTCTCCGAAGGGTCCCATGCAAAATTACACATGAAAATGGTCATTTAATCTTCAAAAATTCATATTTTGGTCACCCCATGTCCAAATCAGGTAATTTCAGTTTCATTATGTTCCATTTTTTGTACACTACAAAGTAGACATAAGGAATTTCAGGTAAAAGTCTCCGAAGGATCCCATGCAGAATGTTCATGTCACACCCCAATTTCACACTGTACAGAATGGTGTGATGAACCGCTAAATAACCAATGGTTCAACCAGGATCTCTGATAGACCATCCCCGCGTTATCCAAACTTTACACACACCCACAATCATAATCAGAGTAATACACAATAGCGGAAATCTCATAAATAAATGAACTGAGAACTAGAATGATATCCATAAATAATAGCAAATTATTTTGTGTTTAACTGAGACATAAATATTTAAGTACCAAATACATGTCTTATAAATCCAATAAGGAAATCTATAAAATATCTAATCGAATACACACGAGTTGCACTCGCAAGAGGATTCGTGTGTATCATCTTCAGCTCCAGCGTCCATGGCTGCAATATTCTCGTATGTAGACGCATTCATATAATCTTCGACTATATAACCTGCATCATCAACTAAAAATATTCGACGTCGAGGGGTGAGCACACAACACGGCTCAGTGAGTAGCCAAAACAATGCAACAATACATATGCATGCAAAAAGTCAATTTATATCTTTGGTCTGGTTTATAGTTTGCAATGTGCAATAGAAAGGTTGGGTGGTCAAAGGTTAACGTTTATTGACACCGCCTCTATACACAGGGTGTGGAAGCCCGCCCGAAGGTTAACGTTTATCGTCGTCCCCATCCACCCTACCATAACATTATACAACAAAGGTTAAAGTTTATTGCTATATAATGCTATACCAACATGTAAGCCCCTGTTAGCGAGGGCTTGCAAACTGGCCTCGCTACTAACCAATCCTAATGCCAAACAGTGTATCCAAGGCCTCACCCCAGTATCCCTCAGAACATCCATAGAGATAGAGCTAAGGCCCCCCGGTAGAGTCAGAGACTACAAGGACCGAGACCACCTCCCCTGATACTCTACGACATAATAGTTCTGCTAAGGTAATGGCGATACGACGATGTCAATGCACAAGACTTGAGTTAGAGATAGAGCTAAAGTGCTGAGACCCGCCAAAGGTTAACGTTTATTGACGTTCTCATCACACCTCCCCTGATACTCGCTCGCATCAAGCACATCAACCACACACATACAAGCACATGCCTATTCCTATCATCATCCTCATCATCATGTTATAAACAATAAAGTAAATATGCATGAACAAGTAATAGAAACATTGGATGGCATGCTGCATGCACATTACAACATATTCGCATAGAATCAAACATGGCATAGGACTCAAGAAATAGAAAATAGTTTATTATTAACCAATTTAGTTTGGGGTTAAGGTTCCTCACCTTAGCTTGCTAAAAGATATTTTCCAAGCTTTAGAATCACCGTTATAACGTTATTATATTGCTAACAAACCTAACAAAGTCGATAGAATTTAATTAGAATTAATTCAGAATTTAAAACCATTCTATCAACTGAGGGTCGATGCTAGGGTCGATGGGTCTATCGACCCTCCCTCCATTCTAAACTTCCCGAATGCTGAGGGTCGATGGTCAGAAACACCTAGGGTCGGATGGTCTATCGACCTTCGGTGCGACCCTTGGTGCACTCTGGTCCAATTTCCACTTTTAAATCCATTCTTCATATTTGGGGTCCTATGGCTTACTTCCTACATTCATTCAACAGTCATTCCATGGTCTAGAACCATGTATAATCCATCTAAATAGTTTTCATGCATCATCCTATGGTTTTCCATGAAAACCTAACCATGGATGGATGGTTTGGGTTTCTGGAATTGCCTCTCCCTTTTTGCTAAGTCTTCCTCCTTGTCTCCTTTCTTCCTCTTTTCCTTCTTCTCTCTTTCTCTCAATTCAATTAGGGTTGTGAAAGGAGTGAAAGTGGCTTAGGGACGTCCTTTAAATAGAGTTGGAACATCTTAAATTAAGTCCCTTTGAGATTAGGAAAGAATCCAATCGAAAAATATAGAAATTTCCTAATTTCTATATTCGGCAGAAACCGAGGGTCGATGGGAGGGTCGATGATCCCGTCGACCCTAGGGTCTTAAGCTGTCCGACCCTCCCTTAAAATCTGAGGGTCTGACATTCTGTTTTGGGAGGTCTGACCCTACTTGGCTGGGCATGCGACCCTTCCCTAAAATTAAGTGTTTTTGGGTCGATTTTATACCTGGGATCTCGATCTCCATCACGCCCTTGGTCCACTTGACTCGACCATGATGGGTAAACATGATTCAAGGTGGTAAGACCGGGTTAGATTGACACGGGTCTTACAACTCCCCAACTTATAAAAATTTCGTCCTCGAAATTGTACGTACCTTCTGAATCAAACAAGTGAGGGTATTGCTTTCGCATAGCATTCTCTTCTTCCCATGTAATTTCTTCCATGTCTCTACTTTTCCATGTGACCTTAACATAGTAGATATCTCTGTTGCGTAGACGTTGGACCTTTCGACTAGTGATTTCTGTTGGTGTTACTTCAAATGTCAAATCATCAGTCAATTTTGGCAAATCTACTGTCAAAACATGTGTTGGGTCTTTGACATACTTCTTCAATAGAGAAATGTGAAATACGTCGTGCACACTTGACATTGATGGTGCTAGTGCTAACTGATAAGCTACTTTTCCACGCTTAGCTAGAATTTCATATGGTCCGACATATCTTGGACTTAATTTTCCTTTCTTTCTGAATCTCTTCAATCCTCTCATAGGTGATACTTTCAAAAATACTTTATCACCTACGGCGAACTCTAGATCTATTCGTCGAGTATCTGCATATTGCTTCTGGCGGTTCTGAGCTGTTTTCACTCTCTCCTTGATGTGTCGACCACTCGACAAGTCTCTTCAACAAATTCCGGTCCAACAATACTACGTTCTCCAACTTCATTTCAAAACAAGGGGGTTCGACACTTCCTGCCATACAGTGCTTCATAAGGTGACATCTGTATAGTAGCCTGATAGCTGTTGTTATAGACGAACTCGATCAATGGTAATTTTTCGTCCCATGATCCTTTGAAATCAATCACACATGCTCGTAGCATATCTTCTAGAATCTGGATTGTACGCTCCGACTGTCTGTCTGTCTGTGGGTGGAATGTAGTACTGAAATTCAATGTTGTACCCATAACCTCTTGCAGTCCTTCCCAAAATTTAGAAGTAAATCATGGATCTCTATCCGACACAATGCTTTCTGGTACACCGTGTAAGCGAACAATGTTATCCACATACAGCTTTGCTAACCTTTCCAGTGTATACTGAGGTCGTATAGGTATGAAACGAGCTGTCTTTGTCAAACGGTCTACAATCACCCAAACTGCGTCAACTACTCGAGGAGTCAATGGTAGTCCTGTGACGAAGTCCATAGTGATGCAGTCCCATTTCAATGCTGGTTCTGGTAATGGCTGTTACAGTCCTGCGGGTCTTTGTCGTTCCGCCTTTACCTTCTGACAATTTAAGCATTGAGACACGAACTTGGCTACATCTGCCTTCATTCCCCTCCACCAATACAGTTTCTTTAGATCATGATACATTTTTGTACTTCTAGGATGTATCGAGTAGATGGTGGTATGGGCTTCCTTCATCAGTCGGTGTCTAATGTCCATATTTTCTGTTTCAGGTACACATATTCTTCCTTTGTGTTTCAGTACCTTCTCGTCATCCAAGGTGAACTCAGGGTTACTCCTACCTTTCTCAATATCTTCGCGTACTATTCTCAGATAAGGATCTGCTTGATAGCTGTCTTCACTTCATCCACTATATCCGGTATAATCTTCAATGCCGCGAACATATTCAAAAACCGATGTATAAACCCTTGGTTGGCTGGTCCATCCATTGTATCTATCACATATTATTCGTTGCCGTGATTGAACACCCTTCCGTTGGTATACATTGCTGCAGTCGTGCTAATTTCTCCTTGATATTTTATCATTGCTTTCCTGCTCAATGCATCCGCTACCATGTTCACTTTTCCCGGATGATACTGGATATCACAATCATAGTCTTTCAATAGTTCCAGCCATCTTCTTTGTCTCATATTCAACTCCTTCTGATTAAATAGATAAGTAAGACTTTTATGGTCCAACTTAATCTGAAATTTCTCTCCGTATAGGTAGTGTCTCCATATCTTGACAGCATGTACTACTGCCGCTAACTCCAAATCATGAGTGGGGTAATTTTTCTCATGTACCTTCAACTGTCTCGATGCATATGCAACTACTTGTTCTCCTTGCATAAGCACACATCCTAGTCCCAATCTCGATGCATCAGTGTATAAGGTAAATGTCTGTCCTGGAACGGGTATGGTCAAAATTGGGGTGGATATCAATCTGGTCTTCAGTGTTTGAAAACTCTTTTCACACTTATCCGTCCATACAAATTTTTCTCCTTTCTTGGTAAAACTGGTAAGAGGTACGGCAATCTGAGAATAGAGTCTTCTACGAATCTCCGATAATATCCAGCTAGACCCAGAAAACTTTTAATTTTTGAAACAATCTTTGGTGCTTCCCACTTCACAATACCCTCGATCTTACTGGGGTCTACTTTGATTCCTTCTGCGGATACTACATGGCCTAGAAAGGCGACTTCACTTAGCCAAAACTCACACTTCAAAAATTTGGCGTAAAACTTCTCTTTTCTTAAACGCTGTAGGGCTGCGTTTAGGTTCTTGACATGGGTTTCCTTGTCTTTGGAGTACACCAATATGTCATCAATAAATACTATAACCGACGTATCCAACATATCGTGGAAAACCCGGTTCATAAGTTCCATGAATGTTGCCGGTGCATTAGTTAATCCGAAGGACATCACTAAGAACTCATAATGTCCGTATCTTGTCCTAAAAGCTGTCTTCGGAATGTCACCTTCTTTAACCTTCAGTTGATGATAGCCTGATCGAAGATCGATCTTTGAGAATACCTTCGCTCCTTGTAACTGATCGAACAAGTCATCGATCCTGGGTAGTGGATATCGATTCTTGATCGTCAGCTTATTCAACTCTCTATAGTCGATACATAACCGAACACTACCATCCTTCTTCTTTACGAACAACACCGGTGCTCCCCATGGAGATATACTGGGTCTAATATAACCCTTATCCAGCAGTTCTTGTAATTGCACTTTTAATTCCTTCAGTTCGGTAGGAGCCATTCTAAAAGGTGCTTTTGATACCGGTGCGGCTCCAGGTATTAGGTCTATTACAAACTCCGTGGCACGGTCGGGCGGTAATCCAGGTAGTTCCTCCAAAAATACATCTGGGTAATCCCGCACGACGTCAATATCTTCCATTCGTGGCACGCCCTTGGTTAGGTCGACCACTGATACTAGATATCCGACCGCTCCCTTTTCAAGGCACTTCTTAGCCTTTAATGCTGAGAGTATGAGCTTGCGTCTCCGGGGAAGTTTGGTTCCCGAGAAACTGAATTCTGCTCCTTCTTTTTCTTTGAACGTTAGCTTTTTCTCGGCGCATAACAGATTTGCAGAATGCCGAGCTAACCAGTCCATTCCTAAGATGACATCGAAGTCTGCCATCTCAAGTTGTATTAAAGTTGCATCTAAGGTTTTCTCGCCGATGAGAACTGGACATGGTCCATAACCATTCTCTAATTCCACTTCTAATCCCATCGGTGACCGTACAAGTAACTTGTACTCTAATGTTTTGATGGGTAAATTGGTCTTCTTTCCAAACGATACAAATATAAATGAATGCGTAGCTCCTGAATCAAAGAGTACTCTGGCTGGTACGCCATTGATAGGTACAATACCTGTGATCCGTTTTACTTAGTCTACATGCTCAATCAATGTACTTTTAATCTTAAAAGGTTAGGTCATACCTGTGACCACATCGGGTGATGCGGCTGCATCCTCTGATGTAACAACATATACTCGTCCTTGATGTAACCCCAAAACATTTTCTCTTATGCTTCCTCTTAGTCCCGCGACAAACCTACGGGTTTTTGTATCTTCCTCTTGCATGCTAGCCAGTGCGAAGAAAAACAGTTCTTCGTAACCCTATTGATATGAGTCTACGGACATCTGCCCCCTGGTACAGACTCAAGAACTCCTTCTCCATTGAATCTCTGAAGCTTGTTGGGAAATACTTCTCGAAGAATGCTTCTTTATATATAGCCAATGTCAGTAGGGCGTGTTTGGTCAATAGGTACATCTTTGTAGATTTCCAGCAATGGTGTGCGTCGCCTTTGAGCATGAAGGTGGCGCATAGTACTTTCTCTTCCTCGGTAATAGTCATCATAAAGAAGTTCCTTTCCATTTCGTCTATCCAGTGTGCTGGCCACAGTGGATCAAACGGCATGCCGTTGAATTCTCTCGGTTTCATTTTCAAAAATCTCTCCACTAGCCTGGAGTGATCCAGTTGATTTTGATATGCCCCAAACATAGGGGGTGGATACTGATAGTTCCCTTGGGCTGCTTCTAGGACTTGCACTGGAATTGGTGCAGCCGGTTGTTGGGGTGTCTGTTGAGCTGGGTGATTACCCACTAGGGCTGCACTAGCTTGCCCAGTGTGCATGGTTGCAACCTGAGTGGCTTGAAACATAACTCCCATCGCAACCTGCATTTGAGCTTGTGCGTGTTGCATTTGTTGTAGCTGTTGTGCCAGATTCATAACCACGTTTGCTAGCTCCGGTGGTGGAGGTGGCAAATTTGTAGGGCCTCTGGTTCTGGATTACCCTGTGCGTGGTTATTCTCTTGACTAGTCTCCTCCACTGGTGGTGGTGGTGGGACTGTATTTCGGGTCTGTCGGTTAACTCTACGTCCAGACATATTTCTTTTGAGATGGGTGGTGCCTGAAAATCATCAAAATCAGTGAGAAATCATTTATACTTCATGTAGGCACGCTAACCAATATAAAATTCAAAATCTCCAATTCATTCTGAAATAAATACTGTCTTTTCTATGTAGGGTCGATGGTGAGGGCCGCTGGTATATCCGACCCTAGGTATTCGACCCTAGGAATGGCCTATTCTTCCCGAGAGCTGTGGGTCGATGCGAGGGTCGATGGGTGTCCGACCCTCAGTCCGACCCTCGATTTTCTGTCAGATTCCCGAGAGCCGAGGGTCGATGGGTGGGTCGATCCGAGGGTCGATGGTGTCAGTCGAATTGTCCGACCCTCGGACCAAAAATCAGATTTTTAAGATCCGATTCTGGGTCATTTCTCCTCGCCTCCACTCTCTGAGTGGCTACAGTGCTACTCCACTGTTCTTGGTCGGTTTAACTCCGATTTTCAACATCCACGTCATCCCTACAGGTATATCCTCTCACCTTTACCTGTTTTTAGGTTTTTATTTCTAGGTTTTTGCTCATTTAACTCGTATTTTCCAAATTAAACTTTTTCCAACCGTAAAAATTCGATTTTTATTGGGGGCTTTTGTTATTGGGGTCTTGAGGAACGAAAGCCCTCAAAAATTTCCGAGTTTCATCGGTTGGTCATCGAGAAACTTGAAATTTTCTCTTTTTGCCCTAATTTGTCGGCATTTTCGATTTTTCTTGAATTTCTTCAAATTGGACATCGTTAGTTGAAATTTCCTACTGCATGTGGGTTGTAGGATATGTTTTAACCTACGTAAGTTCTTATGCCCACTTGTATGGTGAGAAATGGGACTTTATGGTCAACTTACGTCGTTATTAAATCAAATTTCAGATTTTTATCCTACTAACTCCTTGTTTCTTTTCTCTTTCTCATTTTGCAGATACTATGGCCCGTACCAAGGTGCCAAGATTGCATGATCCGCTCCGCTTCTGTTCAAATGAAGCTGAGGCACAGTATGCTGACTATGCCCGTAAGAAAGTGGAAGGGGGTCGCATGGTGAACTTGGCTGAGCTAGCCTTGTTCAATGTAGAGGGAGCATTCGGTGATATGGGGTGGCTCCCTGTCATCACATACGATCGCGTGCACTTGTCCGGATTTGGTGCGCCGGTTCTATTGTAATCTCCGGTGGTGGGGAATTACAATGACGTTGAGCACGGCCGGGTGTTGCGCATCACCAGCTACGTCAAGGGGGTGCACATCTCCTTTGATTATCGGCGGCTGGCCGATCTGTTGGGCATTGCCTATGATGGCCCCATGGTTTCTTGTGCGCCGGGAGAGCCACGGTTTGTTGAGATGGAGATGAGGGCGAGAGATCGACAACCGGTTGCTCCGTCCCGATAGATGGCGGATGAGGGCTTGCTACTTGCGTCCAGCTCCACGGGTTTTCCGTAAGATTATCCAGCATAATCTGATCCCGCGAGAGTGGGCATTATGAGAGGGTGTCTTAGCTGACCCAGGTTCTTGATCTACTGCATTTGCACTCACCAGCCCGGTCCGCCTTCCTTACATCATCATGCGGACGATGATTAGTGCCACATTGTCCGGTCATAGGGGTAACCTACCCTATGGACGCATGATTACGGTGCTCTTGGCCCGTGCGGGGGTGGATCTGGTAGATGAGAAGATCCAGGAGAAGACCTTCTTGTCGCCTCTAGATTGGGAGGCTATCTATAAGATGGGGCTGCGAGATGTGGAGGTTAGTGATGAGGAGAGGAACGCGATGGTGCGCCCTCACACTCGGGTTGAGATGGCTGATGCTGAGGCTGCTGCTAGGGCTCGTGGGGATCCGGTCGATGATGATCGCTTATATATGGATGTCGATGCGATACCACCGCCATCACCCACGCATGCGGATAGGGCTGGTACTTCTACTGCGGCGGCTTCGGTACCGGAGACCAGTCCTTCTCATGATGCTGGTCCTTCACGCCCACCTGCTGATGACGTGCTGAGTATGTTTCACGAGATTAGAGAGGCTCAGTGCACATCGGACCTGAGGATAGGGGAGCTCTTAGATGCCCAGCGCCGGACTGATCAAAGGGTGGCTGATCTCACAGCTAGTCTGCAGGTGACTCAGACCCAGGTGGCATGGTTGACTAGGGTCTATGCCGAGGACTATGACAGAGACCGTGAGGCACCGCCTCCTCCTTCGCCTCCAGCTTCCTGATTTGTACCTTACTTTTCTTGTACTATAGAGTAACTGTACGGGTTGTGGACTGTACTCTGCTTTAGCGATGTATAAACGTTTAGTTTCTTTCACTCATTGTATATAACTGGTTTTCCCTTTTTAATAGATGCATTATTCTCTTTTTAATTCGATTTCAATCATCACTTGTGCTTACAGTGTGTGTGTATCAAAGCTTTTAATTTATCCTATCTCAGTTCACAATGGTCTTGAATGCGTGTAAGTTGGGTGAGCAAAGCCTAAGAAACTCTGATACCAAGTTGTCACACCCCAATTCCACACTGTACAGAATGTTGTGATGAACCGCTAAATAACCAACGGTTCAACCAGGATCTCTGATAGACCATCCCCGCGTTATCCAAACTTTACACACACCCACAATCATAATCAGAGTAATACACAATAGCGAAAATCTCATAAATAAATGAACTGAGAACTAGAATGATATCCATAAATAATAGCAAACTATTCTGTGTTTAACTAAGACATAAATATTTAAGTACCAAATACATGTCTTATAAATCCAATAAGGAAATCTATAAAATATCTAATCGAATACACACGAGTTGCACTCGCAAGAGGAGTCGTGTGTATCATCTTCAGCTCCAGCGTCCATGGTTGCTACATTCCCGTATGTAGACGCGTTCATATAATCTTCGACTGTATAACCTGCATCATCAACTAAAAATATTCGACGTCGAGGGGTGAGCACACAACACGGCTCAGTGAGTAGCCAAAACAATGCAACAATACATATGCATGCAAAAAGTCAATTTATATCTTTGGTCTGGTTTATAGTTTGCAATGTGCAATAGAAAGGTAGGGTGGTCAAAGATTAACGTTTATTGACACCGCCTCTATACACAGGGTGTGGAAGCCCGCCCGAAGGTTAACGTTTATCGTCGTCCCCATCCACCCTACCATAACATTATACAACAAAGGTTAACGTTTATTGCTATATAATGCTATACCAACACGTAAGCCCCTGTTAGCGAGGGCTTGCAAACTGGGCTCGCTACTAACCAATCCTAATGCCAAACAGTGTATCCAAGGCCTCACCCCAGCATCCCTCAGAACATCCATAGAGATAGAGCTAAGGCCCCCCGGTAGAGTCAGAGACTACAAGGACCGAGACCACCTCCCCTGATACTCTACGACATAATAGTTCTGCTAAGGTAATGGCGATACAACGATGTCAATGCACAAGACCTGAGTTAGAGATAGAGCTAAAGTGCTGAGACCCGCCAAAGGTTAACGTTTATTGACGTTCTCATCACACCTCCCCTGATACTCGCTCGCATCAAGCACATCATCCACACACATACAAGCACATGCCTATTCCTATCATCATCCTCATCATCATGTTATAAACAATAAAGTAAATATGCATGAAAAAGTAATAGAAACATTGGATGGCATGCTGTATGCACATTACAACATATTCGCATAGAATCAAACATGGCATAGGACTCAAGAAATAGAAAACAGTTTATTATTAACCAATTTAGTTTGGGGTTAAGGTTCCTCACCTTAGCTTGCTAAAAGATATTTTCCAAGCTTTAGAATCACCGTTATAACGTTATTATATTGCTAGCAAACCTAACAAAGTCGATAGAATTTAATTAGAATTAATTCAGAATTTAAAACCATTCTGTCAACTGAGGGTCGATGCTAGGGTCGATGCTAGGGTTGATGGGTCTATCGACCCTCCCTCCATTCTAAACTTCCCGAATGCTGAGGGTCGATGGTCAGAATCACCTAGGGTCGGATGGTCTATCGACCCTCGGTGAGACCCTTGGTGCACTCTGGTCCAATTTCTACTTTTAAATCCATTCTTCGTATTTGGGGTCCTATGGCTTACTTCCTACATTCATTCAACAGTCATTCCATGGTCTAGAACCATGTATAATCCATCTAAATAGTTTTCATGCATCATCCTATGGTTTTCCATGAAAACCTAACCATGGATGGATGGTTTGGGTTTCTCTGAAATCCTACACTCAACCATAACTAACCCAAGGTCTGTAGAAACTCATGGGATTAGTATCCATACCTGAGAAGGTTACTTTTCTCTGGAATTGCCTCTCCTTTTTGCTAAGTCTTCCTCCTTGTCTCCTTTCTTCCTCTTTTCCTTCTTCTCTCTTTCTCTCAATTCAATTAGGGTTGTGAAAGGAGTGAAAGTGGCTAAGGGACGTCCTTTAAATAGAGTTGGAACATCCTAAATTAAGTCCCTTTGAGATTAGGAAAGAATCCAATCGAAAAATATAGAAATTTCCTAATTTCTATATTCGGCAGAAACCGAGGGTCGATGGGAGGGTCGATGATCCCGTCGACCCTAGGGTCTTAAGCTGTCCGACCCTCCCTTAAAATCTGAGGGTCTGACATTCTGTTTTGGGAGGTCCGACCCTACTTGGCTGGGTATGCGACCCTTCCCTAAAATTAAGTGTTTTTGGGTCGATTTTATACCTGGGATCTCGATCTCCATCACGCCCATGGTCCACTTGACTCGACCATGATGGGTAAACCTGGTTCAAGGTGGTAAGACCGGGTTAGATTGACACGGGTCTTACAGGTCAGCCAAATTATCGGTAATTGGCCTACTTAAACTTTAAAAATTCATAAGTTGACCATTTTATTTTCAAATGTGATGATTCAAGTTCCAATATTCCTCATTTTTAGTGTTCTACAAAGTAAACGTAGAAAATTTGGAATAAAGGCTATCGAAAAGTTCCATGCAGAATGACAACAGAAATAGCCCATGAAATGACAGAGAGAGAAACCTAGTCAATCCAGTCAACTCAGCTCAACCCAAGCCAGTCTTGGCCCAACCCAGACAATCTTTGTCAATCCGGACGAAATCTATTCAATCAATGTGCATGCATATTATGTATATTATACATATTATTATGATTATGTATTGCATTAGGCATTAAATTATATATTAGTTGAAACGTTTGGCTAATGGTTCGGTTAGGAAAGAGATAGAGAGAGATCTCAGAGAATCAACAAAAAAAATAGAAAGAGGGTGAAAATCAACAAAAAGAAAGGAAATAATGGAGAGATTATATTCAATGGGTTTTAAATAGAAAGATAAGAAAGAGAAGATATAGGTTTTGGGTTTCCAACAGATGGTGATGTGTCAATTTAAGGAAAAAAGAAGAGGATTATCGTAGGGAGTCTTAGATGGAAAGAAAATGAGAAAGGAAATCGGCCAGCCGGGTTAGATTCGAAGGGAAATGGAGAATATCAGATTAGGAGGGAAATGGAGAAAAAGGAAAAAAAATTGGAGAAAGATTGAGGAAGACCAAGAATAGAAGAACCGAGAGAGAGGGAGGGCGGTGGAGAAAATGAGAAAAAAAAACGAGAAGAAGAAAGAAGGTGAGACGAGGATTAAAATAAAAGAAGAAAAAATTCGGTGGAAAGGGGGGTAGAAAAATTCAGAACGAGAGAGAAAAAGGGACCGAGAAGAATTGAAACGAGATCTGAAAGAAAAAAAAAGAAAAAATCAGAGGGGAGGAGATCGAAAGGAGAGGCGAGATCTGAGAAAAAAGAGAAAAAAATCAGAGAGGGGGAGAGAAGAAAAAAGAGGCGAGATCAAGAAGAGAGGAGAGAGAGGAGATATGAGGGGATACTAATGGCCGAAAGGAAAAAAAAAGGCAGAAGGAGAAATAGCGAGAGCAGAAAGGAGGGACTGAGCGGAAGGAGAAAAGAGAGAGGGAGCGGTGGAGAAAATCAGAGAGAAGGGAGGAGGAGAAATCGAAAAGAAAAAAATTTACAAAAGAGAAAGGAGAGAGATCAGGAGATAGAGAGAAGTGAGAGAGAGATCGTGCCCACTGCTATGGAGGAAATAGAAGAGAAGATGAGGAAGAAGAAGTCGCAGCAGTAACGTTGGTAAGTGCTACTTCTTTTCTTTGTTTATTCTGTAGATCTCACTCCACTCACGGCCAAAACCCGCCACATCGTCCATGCATACTATCTATTCCCTTTTATTAAACCACCCCAATTTACCTGACCTATCCATATCAGCACCTAATGATCCCAGCTGCCACCACTTGATTAGTTATGCACTACCATCTGTCCACCTCCACTTGCATGCACTCTCCAGCCATGAATCACTACAACCAAACAACTCCATACCCCAGATCTGTCCACATGCCTCACCAATTTACAATCTATCAATCCTTGAACACACTCCTCCTAAACCAACTTGCTGCAGCCACTCTCCAGGAGTCTACCCATATACCCCATGGCTGAGAACCATCAAGCCCGATTATCAATCATCAATCCTGCAGAGCGAAACAAATACATCTTCATACCTAAACCCCACATGCATGAATGCCACAACCCTCATCCACTAACTTGACCGACCATCTCGCCATTTGTTTGTGTGAATTTGATGTGGTTAACCATCTGATCTTGAGTTGAATGTGATAAAGTATGACCATATTAGATCATGAATTTTTATGTATGTGATTCCAACCATATGATTTCGAATTTTAGTATGATTGGTCCACTAGGATTTTTAATGTTATTGATCCTTATGGCTGGGATTTTTAATATGATTGGTCCAACCTGTGGTTGCGATTTTTAATGTGATTGATCCTCATGCTTGAATATTAATGTATTTGATCGTACCATGCTTAATATGATGAAAATCGATCCCATCGGATGCTTGGAATTATTTATGAGATTGATACCCATGATGGAATTTAATATGTTTGATTGTACCATGCTTGGACGTGATGAAATTGATCTAATCATGAGTGAAATTTTAATGTAATGAAATTGATCCGATCATGAATGGAATTTTATGTGATGAATGTGAATCATTGATCTAGAATTCTTTATTAAATATGAACCACCGATTTGGGATTTAATGTGATGAATATTGGCCATTGATCTTAGAATTTTAAGTGATTTAATATTGGCCATTAATCTTGGATGTTTTAATGATCAAATCTAAACCCTTGATTTTAGGTCTCTTGATGCATGAATATGAACCACTAGATCTTGATCATGAGTGTCTTAAGGAAATATGAACCATTGGATCTTGATCATGAGTGTCTTAAAACAATCTGAATGGTTGGATTACCATCAAGAGTGCTTTAGACCATTGGATTGTCATTGTGAGTGATTTTGAGTAATATGAACAGTTGGATTATGATTTTGAGAATTTAAATCGTTGGATCTTGATCATTACTGATTTAGGAGTGATATGAACCATTGATTTCCTAGTTTGATCATAACTAAACTTGATTAGATGAATCTGAGCCGTTGCTCTTGGCCGTTCTGATGAAATCTAAGGTGTTGATCTTAATGATAATATGTTGGAAGATATTAAACCGTTAGATTGAGGATTTGATCTAGATATATTGTTGAAGAGGTAAATTGAATCCAGACCGTTAATCGAGGATCTGATCTTGATACATTGAGAGATTCATATTAGACCTCAACCATAGATTTAGAGAATCCCATCTAACACACTGAGACATACTTATCAAATCCTCAGTCTAACGGTTTGGATTCAAATCTCTTCAATAATGTATCAAGCTCCAATCCTCAATCTAACGGTTTAATATCTTCCAACATATTATCATTAAGATCAACACCTTAGATTTCATCAAAACGGCCAAGATCAACGGCTCAGATTCATCTAATCAAGTTTAGTTATGATCAAACTAGGAAATCAATAGTTCATATCACTCCTAAATCAGTTATGATCAAGATCCAACGATTTAAATTCTCAAAATCATAATCCAACCATTCATATTACTCAAAATCACTCACAATGACAATCCAATGGTCTAAAGCACTCTTGATGGTAATACAACCGTTCAGATTGCTTTAAGACACTCATGATCAAGATCCAATGGTTCATATTTCCTTAAGACACTCATGATCAAGATAGACACTCATGATCAAGATCTAGTGGTTCATATTCATGCATCAACACACCTAAAATCAAGGGTTTAGATTTGATCATTAAAACATCCAAGATTAATGGCCAATATTAAAACACTTAAAATTCTAAGATCAATGGTGAATATTCATCACATTAAATCCCAAATCGATGGTTCATATTTAATAAAGAATTCTAGATCAATGGTTCACATTCTTCACATAAAATTTCATTCATGATTGGATCAATTTCATTACATTGAAATTCCACTCATGATTGGATCAATTTCATCACATCCAAGCATGGTACGATCAAACATATTAAATTCCAGCATGGGTATCATTCTCATAAATAATTCCAAGCATCCTATGGGATCGATTTTCATCATATTAAGCATGGTACGATCAAACACATTAACATTCAAGCATGGGGATCAATCACATTAAAAATTCCAATCACAAGTTGGACCAATCATATTAAAAATCCCAGCCATAAGGATCAATAACATTAAAAATCCCAATGGACCAATCATATTAAAATTTGAAATCATATGGTTGGAATCACATACAAAAAAATTCATGATCTAATATGGTCATACTTTATCACATTCAACTCAAGATCAGATGGTTAACCTCATTAAATTCACACAAACAAATGGTGAGATGGTCGGTCGAGTTAGTGGATGAGGGTTGCGGCATTCATGCATGTGGGGTTTGGGTATGAAGATGGGTTTGTTTCGCTCTGCAGGATTGATGATTGATAATCGGGCTTGATGGTTCTCAGCCATGGGGTATATGAGTAGGCTCCTGCAGAGTGGCGACCGCAAGTTGGGAGGAGTATGTTAAGGGATTGATAGATTGTAAATTGGTGAGGCATGTGGACAGAACTGGGGTATGGAGTTGTTTGGTTGTAGTGATTCATGGCTGGAGAGTGCATGCAAGTGGAGGTGGACAGGTGGTAGTGCATAACTAACCAAGCGGTGGCAGCAGGGATCATGAGGTGCCGATATGCATAGGTTAGGTAAATTGGGGTGGTTTAATAAAAGGGAATATCTAGTATGCATGGATGATGTGGTGGGATATGGTCGTGAGTGGAATGAGATCTACAGAATAAACAAAGAAAAGAAGCAGCACTTACCAATGTTACTGTTGTGACTTCTTCTTCCTCATCTTCTCTTCTATTTCCTCCATAGCAGTGGCCACGATCTCTCTCTCACTTCTCTCTATCTCCCGATCTCTCTCCTTTCTCTTTTGTAATTTTTTTTCTTTTCGGTTTCTCCTCCTCCCTTCTCTCTGATTTTCTTCACCGGTCCCTCTCTCTTTTCTCCTTCCGCTCAGTCCCTCCTTTCTGCTCTCGCTATTTCTCCTTCTACCTTTTTTTTTTTCTTTCGGCCATTAGTCTCCCCTCATATCTCCTCTCTCTACTCTCTTCTTGATCTCGCCTCTTTTTTCTTCTGTCCCCCTCTCCGATTTTTTTCTCTTTTTTCTCAGATCTTGCCTCTCCTTTCGATCTCCTCCCCTCTGATTTTTTCTTTTTTTTTCTTTCAGATCTCGTCGCGATTCTTCTCGGTCCCTTTCTCTCTCTCGTTCTGAATTTTTCTACCCCCCTTTCCACCGACTCCTTTCTTCTTTTATTTTAATCCTCCTCTCACCTTCTTTCTTCTTCTCGTTTTTTTTTCTCATTTTCTCCACCACCCTCCCTCTCTCTCAATTCTTCTATTCTCGGTCTTCCTCAGTCTTTCTCAAGATTTTTTTCCTTTTTCTCCATCTCCCTCCTAATCTGATATTCTCCTTTTCCCTTCGAATCCAACCCAGCTGGCCGATTTCCTTTTTCATTTTCTTTCCATCTAAGACTCCCCACGACAATCCTCTTCTTTTTTCCTTAAATTGACACATCACTATCTTTTGGAAACCCAAAACCCATATCTTCTCTTTCTTATCTTTCTATTTAAAACCCATTGAATATAATCTCTCCATTATTTCCTTTCTTTTGTTGATTTCCATCCTCTTTCTATTTTTTTTGTTGATTTACTAAGATCTCTCTCTATCTCTTTCCTAACCGAACCATTAGCCAAACGTTTCAACTAATATATATATATATATATATATATATATATATATATATATGCAACCAATAAAATATTATTTAATGCCTAATGAATACATAATCATAATAATATGTATAATATACATAATATTGCATGCACATGGATTGAATAGATTTGGTCCGGATTGACAAGGATTGACTGGGTTGGGCCAAGACTGGCTTGGGTTGAGCTGAGTTGACTGGATTAACTAGGTTTCTCTCTTTGTCATTTCATGGGCTATTTTCGTTGCCATTCCTCATGGAATTTTTCGATAGCCTTTATTATAAATTTTCTACGTTCACTTTGTAGAATACTAAAAATGAAGAATATTGGAACTTGAATCATCACATTTGGAAATAAAATGGTCAACTTATGAATTTCTAATGTTTAAGCAGGCTAATTATCGATAATTTGGCTGACCATTCTGCATGGGATCCTTCAGAGGCTTCTACCGAAAATTATTTACGTCCACTTTGTAGAGTACTAAAAATGGAATATAATGAAACTAAAATTACCTGATTTGGATATGGAGGGAGCAAAATATGAATTTTTGAAGATTAAATGATCATTTCCATGTGTAATTTTGCATGGGACCCTTCGAAAACTTCTACCCGAGATTTTTTTACGTCCACTTTGTAGAACATCACAAATGAAGAATAATGGCTTTGGAATGATCTGAATCCGACGTAGAACGACAAAGATATGAAGCTTTGAAGTTCTACCGATAATTTTGCATGAAAGCTCGCATGGGGCCCATTGGTGACTTCTACCCGGGATTTTTCACGTCCACTTTGAAGAAGACGGAAAATAAGGAATATTGGCCTTTGAATCATCTGATTCCGATATCAGATGACCAAGATAGGATGTCTTGAAGTTTGAATGATAATGCATGCATCATATGATAATTACCTAATGCCCTTGCACTTTCAAACTGCGATATCTTCCTTGTTTGACGTCGAAATTTGATGATTCCGGTCTCATTTCGAAGATAATTTCATGACCTATTCATCCAAGTATTAAATAGCCTATGACCCTACTGTGGGGTTCATTAGAGAATCACAAACCCTTGGGTTAAAAGCCAGAAACCTACCATATTGGTTCACTTATGCTGAGGGTGGCAAAAATGGGGTGCTTACAGATACAAACTCAAGAACTCTCTTTCCATGGCGTCTCTGAAACTTCTGAGAAAATATTTCTCGAAGAATGCCTCTTTATAGATTGCCCAGGTCAATTGGGCGTGCTTCGTTAATAGATAACTCCAAGTAGACTTTCACCAGTGGACTGCATCACCTTTCAACATAAATGTTGCACACAATACTTTTTCCTCCTCATTAACAGTCATCATCATGAAGTTCCTTTCCCTTTCATCGATCTAGTGAGCTGGCCACAAAGGATCCACTGGCTTACCATTATATTCTTCAAACTTCATTTTCAGAAAATGCTCGATCAGTCGAGAATGATCCAACTAATACTGATCATAGGTTCCATATATAGGTGGTTGATACTGGTAACTGCCTTGGGCTACTTCAGGATTTTGTACTGGAGCTTGTACAATTGGCGTTTGAGGTGCTTGAGGTACCGTTGCTACCCCCTGGTACGATGCTAGCTTGTCTAGCTGGTATAGGTGTAGTATGTGCAGTTGGAAAAGCCATTCCCATAGCAGCTTGCATATTGGCTTGTACTTGCTGTATTTGCTGCAGCTGTTGTGCTAGGTTCATTACTGTTGTACCCAAATCTATAGGTGGGGCTGGCAAGTTTGTAGGATTAGCCTGGTCATTGGCTCCTGGTGGTGCCACATTCTGATTCTCTTGTCCTTCAAGATTTTCATGGCTATCTTCCTCTACAGGTGGTGGTGGTGGAATTGAGTTACGTCCTCGCCTGGTTACTCTTCGACCAGCCATTTCCTGGTTCCGGTGGTGGTAGTGTCTGAAAAATCATAGAACATGTGAGGAAATCATAATATACATCATTCCCATGTCAAAATCCAATTTATCATTGTAAAATTTCAAATATCCAAGTCATTCAGTCAAAATACAACATTTTCCATCGTGGGGTCGATGGTGGGGTCACAATATATGCGACCACGGGGTATGCGACCTCACAAAACCCTGTCAACTCACCGAGAGCCTGTGGTCGATCGTGTGGTCGCAATATGTGCGACGACAGGGTCCGACCACACGAAGTCTGTCAGCTCACCGAGAGCCTGTGGTCAATCGTGTGGTCGGTCTTGTGGTCGCATATTTGGTCGAATTATGCAACCACACGACCCCAAATCAGGTTTTTAAACCTGATTTTTAGAGTCCTTTCCCACTTTCTCTTTTACTTTCAACTCAACTCACTTCCACTAAGTTGCTATAGTGTCGACCACTCATGTTAGGTGATTCTTTCTTCCATTCACGACCTCTGCTCCGTTCCTTCAGGTATGTTCTCTACTGGTCCTCATTTTTAAGCTTTCAAAACTAGGTTTTCTCCATTTATAGCGTTTTCTTCAAATTAAAATTTTTTTTAAGCGTAAAAATTTGATTTTTATTGGGGGCTTTTGCTATTGGCCACCCAATGGATGAAAGCCCTCAAGAAAATTTAAGTTTCATCCGTTAGTTTTTGAGAAACTTGAAAATTTTCATTTTTGACCTAATTTTCAGGATTTTTCCAAATTGTTGAAATTTCTTCAAATTCGTTCTTCCTAGTTTAAATTTCCAACTGTATGAGCCTTGCAGGATGGTTTGGAACATATGTAAGTCCTCCTGCCAATGGTTTGGGTGAAAAGTGAGGCTTTTGGCCAAATCATACCATTATAATGCCAAAATTTTGAGTTTTTCTCTATAACTAATATCTTGCTAGTTGGTTTGTGTCCTTGCAAATAACATGGCCCATACCAAGGTCCCCAGAGTTCATGATCCTCTTCTCTTCCGGTCTATTGAAGCAGAGACTCAGTATGCTCGTTATGAGCGTAAAAAGGTAAAAGGGGGTCGTTGCGTAAACCTGGCTAATTTAGCCTTGTTTAATATGGAGGGTGCCTTTGGTGATATGGGTTGGCTCCCTGTGATCTTGTATGAGGGTTGCACCTGTCCTACACTGGTAAAGCAGTTTTATTGCAATCTTCAAGTAGAGGGTGACCCATACGATGCCTGGTCAGATAGGCAACCTGCCCTATGGGCGTTTGATCACTACCCTGCTCACTCGCCTGCATGTCGACTTAGTCGATGAGAGGATTCTTGAGGACACCTTCTCGACTAACCTTGACTGGGAGGCCATCTGTAAGATGGGGATGCGTGATGCACAGGTCAGTGACGAGGAGAGGAACGGTATGGTGTATTCCCGTACTCGGGTGAAGATAGCAGACGCTGAGGCGACAGCGGCAGCAGTAGCAGTAGCAGTAGCAGAGGTCCATGGGGGTGATGCTGAGGATGATGATCGTATGTACATGGATGTGGATGCCATACCACCTCTATCACCACAGCATTCTACTGGAATTGGCCCTTTTCGGGTTCCATCCCACTCATCTGGTTCTTCGCACCCACCACCAGATGACATGATGGGGCTGCTGCGTGAGATTCGGGAGGCCCAGCATGCTACTGATCAGCGGGTGGCAGATCTGGCAGCAGTCTCCAGGTGACCCAGACTCAGGTAGCCTGGCGTACGAGGATGTATGCTGAGGATTATGATCGAGATCATGAGGCACCTCCTCCTCCAGCACCCCCAACTCCATGATGCATTTATATCTTTTTCCTTGTACAACAGAGTAACTGTCCGGATTGTGGACCGTAATCTGATTTGGATATATATATATATATATATATATATATTATTCAATGTATATATGAAATTTGTTTCTCATCTTAATAGTGCATTATTCTCTTTCTTAATTTTTCTTTCATACAACACAAGTGCTTATAGTGTTTTCTTATTAAAGCTTTTAAATTTTATCCTAACTCAGTTCACAAACATTTATGGGAGTATACTGGTTTAATAGTCAGAGCCCGAGGGCTCTAATACCAAGTTGTCACACCCCAATTCTGCACCAACTAGAATGGTGTGATGAACCGTCTATGATCTAACGATTCAACCATGATCTCGAATAGGCTATGTGTCACACCCCAATTCTGATCCAACCAGAATGGTGAGTAAACTGTCATTGAACCAACGGTTCACACCAGGATCTTGAATAGACCGTGTCCACTCATACAAACCATCACACATAACCACAATCAGAATATAATAGTACAGCGGAAGTCTTTAAAATAGAATGAACTGAAATCCGACTATTCAAATCAAAACATGAAATAAATATCTTTTACATCCCTTTAATATCAAACGAAAATAACTAAAATGAATAAACAAAAATCCGATCACAGGTACACGCAGAAAGGGCACTCACATGAAGCGTCATGCTCGTCCTTTCCTGCCTGTACACTCAAAGCAGCAACGTCACCATACGTCGGAGCGTTCACATAGTCGTCAACAGTGTAACCTGCATCAACATCTAAAATAATGTGTACACAAAGGGTGAGCTCACAACTTAGCTCAGTAAGACAATCAGACAGTTTCACAATATTATGCATGAGTAACAATTATTTTATGCTGTGGTCTGGTTTTAAGTTCGCAATGTGCTATAGAAAGGTTTGGTGGCCCCCGCACCTCTATACACGAGTGTGTGGCACCTCATGGATCACACCCCCATTGGCCCACATGCACCCAACATGGAATAGAGATAGAGCTAAGATACCCCCGTACCTCCCCTGATGCTCTACCCATACCAGTACCTAAGCCCCTACTGGCCATGACTCACAAACTGGGCTCGCAACTAACCAATCTTATATGTCATCAATGTATGCTCTATCCTAGCACAGCCATCTACGGCATAGAGATAGAGCTAAGGCATTCCTACACCTCCCTTGATGCCCTATCCGCAACTAACCCACTAGGATAGAAACAATACGCTGGTAGACCCTATCCCAACATAACTCCCTACGGCATAGAGATAGAGCTAAAGCATCGTGGACAAGCCAGCGTCGACTCGGAGACCACAGTGCCACGTAACCATGGCCAGGCCAACATAAATATCAGAGACCACCGTACCACGATCTTCCCCTGATGCCCCACCCGTACCAAGCATGTTAAGACAGAATACTACAAATGGTGCTAGTGTGAGGAGCGATCCCAGGCCCATGCCCCACTCCACACACTAACGAAAACAATCACATGCTTAACAATTACATCCTATCAATGCATGAACAATAATAATAACTGGAAGTAAAGGATGGCATGTAAATATTCACAAACATCACATCATAGATATTTAGATGATTAACAACAACTTACTGTCCATTAATTATTAGGTTTAGGTCAGATTCCCTTACTTGACGCTCGTTTGTTAGCTTGCTCCACGTCGCAAGATCCAAACGGGAAGTCACAAAGTCCTACAATATTATTAGGGTTTCATTAGAATAGTTTTCTTAGGGTTTCATGTTGGTCGGAAACCAACAAGGTTACAAAATACCCTCACAGAGCTGACCAGTGGCATGTACCGGTCACAGCTCTGTGGGAAAGACTGGCGACCGGTATGGTCAACCGGTCCCCACAGACCAGCCTCCCGAGGGATACCGGTGGCAACATACCGGTCGCATTGTGTGCAACCGGTATAGTCGACCGGTATGTCTCCGGAAGACCATACATGGGTTTTTCGACTGCCGTCGATCATCCTCTATGGATTTCCACGATTTCTCCTATTCATTTAAGTCTAAACTTGGAGTTAGAGTTATCCCCAACTCATTCAAGTATCGTTCCGATGAATATCATCTCGGAACTCGAATCTAGGGTTTGACGGCAACTTAGGGTTTATTGGCCAGTTTAGGGTTTTAGATTAATACCTACTTTGCATGGTATTGATCCACCCACACAACTAACTTAGGGTTATAGGGTAAGAAGAATGGTTAAAACACTTACCGTTGACTGGCGTAGAGTGAGCATCGTCGAACGGAAATGGCGGCACATTCTTCTTCTTCCTAGCTCATTCTCCTTTCCAATCTCTTTCTCTTCTCTAGGGTTTGCTAGAGACAATGGAAAGGATTTGAGGAGGTTTAAGGGTGTATTTATAGGCTAGAATAGGGTTTAGTAACCCTATTAAGATTTGGAAAGTCTTAGATTCGAAATCAGGAAAGTGGGACCCTCAGAAGTCAATTTCCGGATTTCCACACTTAGCTGCGCAAACCTGACCGGTCGACCGGTACCAAGACCGTTACCATCGACCGGTCAACATAAAATCATGTTGATTCGATCGTCTTTGGTCCGATTTCATACCTGTTTGTTATCCGCTCGTCCCGTCTGGCCCAGTGATGATCGGAAGACCTGCTACGACACAAAACCAAGGTTTAGACCGGGTTTACGGAGTACGGGTCTTACAACTCCCCCACCCTTAAAAGAAATTTTGTCCCCGAAATTTGCATGTAGGTTTCACAACTCCCCCACCCTTAAAAGAAATTTTGGCCCCGAAATTTGAACATACCTTGATCGTTGAAAAGGTTAGGGTACTCCTTCCTCATTGCGCTCTCCTCTTCCCAAGTAATTTCCTCCACATTTTGGCTTCTCCAATGTACCTTCACATAATGGATATCCTTGGTTCGAAGTTGCTGGACTTTTCGACTTGAGAGCATCATAGGCACCACTTCGAATGTTAAGTCTTCAGTCAAGTCTGGGGGATCAACGGTCAAGATGTGCGATGGATCTTTGACATACTTCTTCAGTAATGATACGTGGAACACATTATGAACACTGGACATAGATGGTGGTAGAGCCAATTGATATGCTACTTTACCACGTCGGGTCAATATCTCATACGGTCCCACAAACCTGGGGCAAAGCTTCCCCTTCTTACCAAACCATTTCAGGCCTCGCACCGGTGATACCTTCAAGAAACTTTGTCACCCACTGCAAACTCCAGATCTCGACGTCGATTATCCGCATAGTGCTTCTGTCGAACTTGAGCTGTATTTACTCTCTCCTTGATTTGATCAATCACTCGGCAAGTTTCTTTAACAAACTGCGGTCCTAAAATTCTTCTTTCTCCCACCTCGTTCCATAACAGAGGTGTACGACACTTCTTCCCATAGAGTGCTTCATATGGGGCCATCTGAATTGTAGCTTGATAACTGTTGTTGTAAGCGAACTCAATAAGTGATAGGTTCTCATCCCAAGCTCCCTTGAAATCTATTGCACAAGCTCAGAGCATATCTTCTAAAATTTGAATAGTTCGCTCTGACTGTCCGTTCGTCTAAGGGTGAAAAGTTGTACTGAACTTCAACTTCGTTCCCATAGCTTTCTGTAATCCTTCCCAGAACTTTGATGTAAAATGGGGATCTCTGTCAGATACTATACTCTCTGGAACCCCATGAAGTCTGACTATATTATCAACATATAACTTGGCCAGTTTCTGCATTGTATACTGAGGTCTGACCGCAATAAATCGAGCTGTCTTGGTGAGTCGATTGACTATAACACAAACTGCATCCACTGACCTTGGTGTCAAAGGTAAGCCAATGACGAAATCCATGGTAATACAATCCCACTTCCATGCAGGTTCCGGTAATGGCTGTAGTAAACCTGTGGGTCTCTGCCTTTCTGCTTTAACTTTTTGACAATTCAGACACTGGAACACGAAACGAGCTATATCAGCTTTCATACCCCTCCACCAATTTAGTTTTCTTAAATCATGGTACATTTTGGTACTTGCTGGATGTACCGAATATGGAGTGTAATGAGCTTCAGTCATAACTCGATCTCTGATATTGTAGTCTTCACTCTCAGGTATACATAACCGTCCATGATACCTGAGTACCTTGTCTGAATCCAAGGTAAAGTCAGGATTGCTCGTACCCTTCTTTAAGTCTTCTTGCACTGTCTTGAGATGAGGATCCTGTAGGATTGCTACCTTGACTTCATCAACTAGATCCGGTGAGATCTTCAAAGCTGCGAACATCATGGTGAACTTATGAATTAAGCCTTGCTCGAATGGATCTTCTGTAGTTTCAATTATATACTCTTCATCACCATCAATTAGACTTGAACCTGTGGCACATAATGCAGCATTCGTACTTGGTCCTGCCTCAGGTTTCGATGCCCACTTTCTGCTTAAGGCGTCGGCCACCACATTTGCTTTACCCGGATGGTACTGGATGTCACAATCATAATCTTTCAACAATTCCAGCCATCTCCTCTGTCTCATAATCAGATCCTTCTGAGTGAAAAGATAAGTTAAGCTCTTGTGATCTGACTTGATCTGAAACTTCTCACCGTACAAGTAGTGTTTCCAAGTCTTGATTGCATGTATAACCGCTGCTAGCTCCAAATCATGCGTAGGATAGTTCTTTTCATGCTCCTTTAACTGTCTTGATGCGTAAGCAATCACCTGCTCTCCTTGCATCAATACACACCCAATACCCAACCCTGAAGCATCCATATATAAAGTAAACGGTATGCTTGGTTCTGGGATGGTCAAGATAAGTGCAGAGACTAGTCTTGACTTCAAAGTCTGAAAGCACTTCTCACACTCATCTGTCCATATGAATTTCTCTCCCTTCTTGGTCAATCTGGTGAGTGAAACAGCGATCCTGGAGTAATCTTCCACGAATCTTCTATAATAATCAGCCAACCCAAGGAAACTACGAATCTCCGCAACAGATTTTGGTGCTTCCCATCCTACTATAGCAGCTATCTTACTTGGATCAACCTTGATACCGTCTTCAGATACAACATGGCCCAAGAAAGCCACTTCCTTCATCCAAAACTCATACTTCTTGAACTTAGCATAAAGCTTCTCTTGTCTCAGCCGTTGTAGGGCTGCCCTCAAGTGTATTGTATGAGTCTCCATGTCCTTAGAGTAGATCAATATGTCATCGATGAATACGATGACGGAAGTGTCCAACATATCATGAAACACTCGGTTCATCAGTTCCATAAACGACGCTGGAGCATTGGTCAACCCGAAAGACATAACTAGAAACTCATAATGCCCATACTTCGTCCTGAAAGCAGTATTTGGAATATCTCCGGCCTTGATCTTCAGTTGGTGATACCCCGATCGGAGATCGATCTTCGAGAAGACCTTTGCACCCTGCAACTGATCGAACAAATCATCGATCCTAGGCAAAGGATATCGGTTCTTGATAGTCAACTTGTTCAGTTCACGGTAGTCAATGCACAGCTTACACTTCCGTCTTTCTTCTTGACGAATAATACCGGTGCTCCCCAAGGCAATATGCTAGGTCGTATGAAACCCTTATCCAATAATTTTGTAATTGGGTCTTCAACTCCTTTAACTCGGTAGGGGCCATCCTGTATGGTGCTTTGGACACCGGCGCCGAACGTGGCATAAGGTCTGTTACAAACTCTGAAGCCCTGTCCGATGGTAGACCTAGAAGCTCCTCTGGAAATACATCTGGGAACTCTCGAACCACATCTATATCTTCCATCTTGTGTGACTCCGCCGTGATGTCGACTACAGATACTAGATACCCCACTCCCCCCTTCTCTAAGCATCTCATAGCTTTTAGGGCGGAGAGAATCAGCTTCCGCTTCCTAGATAGCTTGATCCCAGTGAAGCTATATTCCCTTCCCTTTTTGTCAGTAAGCACCAACTTCCTTTCACCACATAATAGGACGGTCGAATGATGGCCTAGCCAATCCATTCCCAAAATGACATCAAAGTCTGCAATCTCGAGTAGTACTAGGCTTGCTTCTAAGTCTCGGCCCTCAATACATATAGTACATGCTCCATAATATTCATCAAAGCCACTTCAAATCCTAGTGGAGAGCGAACTATCAAGCTTGGGTTCAAGTGCTTGATTGGTAACTCCATTCGCTTCCCAAAAGAAATCGAAACAAAGGAGTACGTGGCCCCAGAGTCAAATAGTACTCTGGCAGGTATACCAGCTACATTTACAATTCCAGTGACCACATCAGGTGATGCAGGTGCCTCTTTAGTGGTGACCGCATAAACTCTTCCTTGCTGGGGAGGTTGTTTCTTAGGTAGAGTGCAGGTCCTTGCAATATGACCCACTTGCTGACAGTTGAAACATTTGATATTCGGGTTGAATCCGGCATTCTGTGGCACAGGTGGTGCCGCATTGTTCCTTGCAGGCACTGTAGCGGTCTGAGCCCTGTATGGGCGGAAGGGTCTATTGTTACCGCCACCCGAACTCTCACTAGCAGGTCTCTTCACTCCCCTGTTCTAAGCAAAGAAGCTGTCCCTCTGACTGGATTCTATCACCCTCGCAACCTGCACAGCCTCATTGTAGATCTTCTTGTCCAAACCCAATAGGTGCTGTCTGATGCTCCCACGTAGTCCCATGGTGAACCTACGTGTCTTGGTCTCTTCTTCTTGCATACTTTTCGGTGCGAAGAAGAATAGCTCTTCGTACCTCTACTGATAAGCATCCACGGTCGACTGAGATTGCTGTAGATTGAGGAACTCCTTCTCCATTTGATCTCTGAAACTCTTCGAAAAGTATTTATCGAAGAAGGCTGCTTTAAACACTTCCCAATCCACCAGTGTATACTTAGTCTCCAGATATGCCCGTGTAGAATTCCACCAAGCATTTGCGTCTTCTTTCAACATATGAGTGGCAAATAAGACCTTTTCCTCCTCTGTACAGATCATCAGTCGGAAGTTTTTCTCCATCTCAGCAACCCAATGTGCTGGCCACAATGGTCTCCCTGTCTTATCGGTGAACGATGAAGGCTTCAACTTCAGGAATCTGTCCACTGCCCTGCTCAGATCATGCTGTCCCTAAGTGTTCATTCTGTACCATGGTGGTGGATACAGATAGGCTACCGGGTACGCAGAAGGCAACGAAAACTAATACGGTGGTGGTACATTCTATGCATGGCCCATCGGCCTTGGGCTCCCTGCATCATCTGTGAAGTATTTTTCTCTCCCGACTCAGGCGTATCTCCAATGGGAACAGAACCCGGTGGCCTGAGCATCTTCAGTATCTCGCTCAGGAATTCTTTCTGCTAAGCTTGCATCTGATAGACCAGGTTTGTAACAATGGTCTCAGAATTCCTGTGAGGTGGGCCAGGTAAATTTGTCGGTACTTCTGGAACCTGTTCCTCCTCCACTTCCAGACTTGGCTCTCTAACATGGCCTTGTTCAACCTGTTCTTCTTTCTCGAGGCGCATCCTAGCCTGGTGACGCTTCCGATCCCTACGACCGTTTCTGCCCACCATCTCAGACTATTCTATTTGAATCTGAGAAGAAGACATAACACATGAGATTGAAGCAATAGTGATATTAGTCTTGAACAATATAAGGCAAAACAGTCATAAAAAGAAGTAATTAAGTATACCAATTTTTTTTTTCAGGGTTTTTCTGGCTTTTCAGGTGTTGACCGGTCGCAACATACCGGTCGACACTCTGTATACAGGGTTGCGACCGGTATAGTCGACCAGTCAAAATTAGAATTCTAACCGAGACATAGTGGTCGCACACTTGTGGAGATACCGGTCGACCGGTATAGGCCAAAACCGTCGACCGGTATGCCCAGAATTGGCTTTAAAATCGCGAAAAGTGAGAATTTTTCTCACTTTTCTTCTCTTTTCTCTCCGGTGGCGATTCCTCTCTGCCCAACCGAGTTGCTACAGTCCGGCCGGTGACCTTAGAAGCCGATTCCTTCCATTCCAAGCGTAGAACATCGTCTCCAGGTAGGTCTCTTCCCTCTCTCGCATGTTTTTACAAATTTTTCATATCGTCTATATGTATAAATTTAGGTTTTTCATTGATTGAGATGTTCCAACCATAGGAACTCTTTTCCTCCGGCTTAGAAAGGGTTTAGGGACCCCCAAGAGCAAAAGCCCTCAACCAATTTGGGGTTTCACCGAACGGTTTTCATAAAAATCAAATTTTTACATGTTTTGACCTGGGTTTTCCAAAATTTTCAAAATTTCTTGATTTTTCTTAATTTCTTGAAATTTCTTATTGTAAATGCTTGTGATTGATTTGTCGAAGAGTGTGGGGGTTACGTAAGTCCTCCTCCCCATGTTTTTGGGTGAGTTTGAGGCTTTTTCCCAATTTACTGTCGTTATGCTGTCGAAATTTTGACAATTTCTAATATTTTCTTCTTGTTTTCCCTTGTTTTGCAGTTAAAATGGCTCCCCGACGTGCTCTTGGGAAACGTCCCCATGGCTCGACCCCATGGCTCGAGTTCACATGATCCCCAGCCATCCGTTCCCCAACTTGACGAACACTTGTTTCGTTCTATAGAGGCACAGGCTCGGTTCCATGGTTTGATAACAAGAGCATAGAATCTGGGCGCCGGATTAACCGGGATCAGTTGGAGAGATTTGACGTGTGAGCCGCTTTTAACGCGCTCGGGTGGGTACCGGTAGTATCCTATACTGATACCACCCGTCCCAATCTGGTTAAGCATTTCTATGCTAACCTGGAGCTGCACGGAGATGTTAACGATCCCAACCAGGGTAGGGATTTGCGCATCACTAGCTATGTCAAGGGTGTACCCATTTCATTCAACACCCACTAGCTGGCCGACCTTCTAGGGGTTCCTAATGATGGAGACCTAGTGTATTTCCCTCCCAAAGCGAAGGGCTATCTGACTGAGGATCTGCGCCGAGAGATAGCAGATCAGATACTAAACCCTGGAGCTCCCATGAAGGCAGCTAGCTTGAGACCTGTACCTCGGGTATACAGTCGCATCATTCAGCACAACATCGTGCCCCAGAGCGGCCATTATAGTGAGTTATCCCAGCTCACTCAGTACATTACTTATTGCATCTGCACTGGGGAGCGGATCTCTCTCCCTTAGGTCATCATCAGGACCATGCATCAGGCAACCCTGGCCGATCAGGCCAGTAACCTTCCATACGGTCGTCTCATTACCTTCCTGCTACGTCGCCTGGGCATGAGCATGAGAGGCGAGGTGACCGTTGAGGATACTATGACCTCCGACATAGACTGGGATACCATTCAGAGGATGCAGATGGTTGACCTGCCTGTTAGTGATGACGAGTTGGAGGCTCACCCTAGCCCACTTGGGAGGGTAGCAGCCGTGGCGGCAGCAGCAACAACAGCCAATGCGGCCTATGCAGCCGAGCTCGAGCGCGATGCTGACGAGGATAGAGTCAAAGGTGTACCAGTGTCAGCTCCACAGCCTACACCTGCAGCACCACCATCTACCTCTACAGTTGGACCATCTCAGCCTCCCTCCGACACCATGATGGGTATGATTATGGAGATCCGGGACACTCAGCGTGAGTTGAGCCGTGACTAGGCGCAGTTGGCTCGCAGTCTCAAAGTCACACAGGATCAGGTGTACTGGCTCAGGGTTGCTTACGAGCGAGACTATGATATATCAGACCCTATTCCTCCCAGGCCCCTACCCCATGATTGTCCTTCTTATTTTTTTTTCTTCAGACGGTTTATAATACAAGGTAACTGTCCGGTTTGTGGACTGTACCCTGTAGCACTACTTTATCTGATACCCATTATCTTGTTTAATGAAAATTTTTATGTTTCACCTAACTAGTGTATGTGTACATGTTAAGTTTCATATTTAGAATAGTACATTATTCTCTTTCTTAATCAGTCTCAGGTATCAAACAATGCTTAGGGTGTGTTTGTATTAAAAAATTTTTTTTTTTTTTATATTTCCTAACTCAGTTCATCGACTTAGTTAAGTGCAATATGGTTTGTTTGACAGAGCCAGGGCTCTGATACCAAGTTATCACACCCCAATTCTGATCCAACCAGAATGGTGTGAGTGAACCGTCATTGAACCAACGATTCACACCAGGATCTCGAATAGGCCGTGTCCACTCATACAAACCATCACACATAACAACATTCAGAATATAATAGTACAGCGGAAGTCCTTAAAATAGAATGAACTGAGAATCTATTGATAATTAAATAAGTATCCAATTATTCAAATCCAAACATAAAATAAATATCTTTTACATCCCTTTAATATCAAACGAAAATAACTGAAACGAATAAACAAAAATTCGATCACAGGTACACGCAGAAAGGGCACTCGCATGAAGCGTCATGCTCGTCCACTCCTGCCTGTACACTCAAAGCAGCAATGTCACCGTACGCCAGAGCGTTCACATAGTCGTCAACAGTGTAACCTACATCAACATCTAAAACAATGTGTACACAAAGGGTGAGCTCACAACTTAGCTCAGTAAGACAATCAGACAGTTTCACAATATTATGCATGAGTAACAATCATTTTATGCTGTGGTCTGGTTTTAAGTTTGCAATGTGCTATAGAAAGGTTTGGTGGCCCCCGCACCTCTATACACGAGTGTGTGGCACCTCATGGATCACACCCCCATTGGCCCACATGCACCCATCATGGAATAGAGATAGAGCTAAGATACCTCCATACCTCCCCTGATGCTCTACCCACACCAGTACCTAAACCCCTACTGGCCAAGGCTCACAAACTGGGCTCGCAACTAACCAATCCTATATGTCATTAATGTATGCTCTATCCCAGCACCGCCGTCTACGGCATAGTGATAGAGCTAAGGCATTCCCACACCCCCCTGATGCCCTATCCACAACTAACCCACTAGGATAGAAACAATACGCAGGTAGACCCTATCCCAACATAACTCCCTACGGCATAGAGATAGAGCTAAAGCATCGTGGACAAGCCAACGTCGACTCGGAGACCACAGTGCCACATTACCATGGCCAGGCCAACATCAATATCGGAGACCACCGTACCACGACCTTCCCCTGATGCCCCACCCATACCAAGCATGTTAAGACAGAATACTACAAAAGGTGCTAGTGTGAGGAGCGATCCCAGGCCCATGCCCCACTCCACACACTAACGAAAACAATTACATGCTTAACAATCACATCCTATCAATGCATGAACAATAATAATAACTGAAAGTAAAGGATGGCATGTGAATATGCACAAACATCACATCATAGATATTCAGGGGATTAACAACAAATTACTGTCCATTAATTATTAGGTTTATATCAGATTCCCTTACCTGACGCTCGTTTGTTAGCTTGATCCACGTCGCAAGATCCAAACGGGAAGTCACAAAGTCCTACAATATTATTAGGGTTTCATTAGAATAGTTTTCTTAGGGTTTCATGTTGGTCGGAAACCAACAAGGTTACAAAATACCCTCACAGAGCTGACCGGTGGCATGTACCGGTCGCAGCTTTATGGGAAAGAGTGGCGACCGGTATGGTCAGCCGGTCCCCACAGACCAGCCTCCCGAGGGATACCAGTGGCAACATACCGGTCGCACTGTGTGCAACCGGTATAGTCGACCGGTATGTCTCCGGAAGATCATACATGGGTTTTTCGACTGCCGTCGATCATCCTCTATGGATTTCCATGGTTTCTCCTATTCATTCTAAGTCTAAACTTGGAGTTAGAGTTATCCCCAACTCATTCAAGTCTCGTTCCGATGAATATCATCTCGAAACTCGAATCTAGGGTTTGACGGCAACTTAAGGTTTATTGGCCAGTTTAGGGTTTTAGATCAATACCTACTTTGCATGGTATTGATCCACCCAAACAACTAACTTAGGGTCATAAGGTAAGAAGAATGGGTAAAACACTTACCGTTGACTGGCGTAGAGCGAGCGTCGTCGAATGGTAATGGCGGCACCTTCTTCTTCTTCCTAGCTCCTTCTCCTTTCCAACCTCTTTTTCTTCTCTATGGTTTGCTAGAGACAATGGAAAGGATTGGAGGAGGTTTAAGGGTGTATTATAGGTTAGAATTAGGGTTTAGTAACCCTATTAGGATTTGGAAAGTCTTAGATTTGAAATCAGAAAAGTGGGACCCTCAGAACTCAATTTCTGGATTTCCACACTTAGCTGCGCAGACCTGACTGGTCGATCCGGTACCATTGACCGGTCAACATAAAATCATGCTGATTCAATCGTCTTTGGTCCGATTTCATACCTGTTTGTCATCCGCTCGTCCCGTCTGGCCCAGTGATGATCGGAAGACCTACTACGACACAAAACCAAGGTTTAGACCGGGTTTACGGAGTACGGGTCTTACACTATGTCCTTTTGCTTAAACCATACACATCCACAACCATAATCAGAGTAAATAAACAATAGCGAAAGTCTTTAATATTAATGAACTGAGTATCTACAGTGATAATATAAATAAAGTATCCAATTATCTCAATGACTGAAGACATAAAATAAAATAAATTAATCAATTACATGTTCGAATAATCCAACAAATAAATCTAATCAAAGACACATGAGTTGCACTCGCACAACGAATCATTGGACTCCATCATAGCTTCCGTATCCATCGCCGTAACATGTCCATACATTGGAGCATTCATATAATCTTCTATAGTAGGACCTGCATCATCAACTAAAAAAATATTCGACGTCGAAAGCGTAAGCACACATCATGGTTCAATGAGCAAACAAAACAATGCAACAAACATATGCATGCATTCAATTCATATCTTTGGTCTGGTACATAAGTTTGCAATATGCAATAGAAAGGATTGGTGGACGTCGTACCTCTATACATGAGTGTGTGAAGCCGCCCAATGGATCAAACACCATTGCCGTCCTACATGCACCCATCATGGAATAGAGATAGAGCTAAAGTGCCCGGATCAAACATCGCATGACACTTCTCCTGATGCCCTACCCATACCAACATGTAAGCCCCTGTTGGCGAGGGCTTGCAAACTGGGCTCGCAACTAACCAGTCCTAATGTCAAACAGTGTAGCCAAGGCCTCACCCCAGCATCCCTCAATATGTCCATAGAGATAGAGCTAAGGCCCCCCGATAGAGTCAGAGACTACACTGTCCGAGACCACCTCCCCTGATGCCCTACGACGTAATAGTTTTGCTAAGGTAATGGCGATACGACGATGTCAGTGGACAAGACTTGAGTAGAGATAAAGCTAGAGTTCGGTGACCAAGATGAACCATAGTGTCACGTCCTCCCCCAGATGCCCCACTCACATCAAGTACACTAACCACACACAAACATTCACATGCATATTCCTAACATCATCATCAACATCATATTATAAATAAACGGAATTAAATATGCATGAACAGTAATAACAGAAATATTGGATGACATGTGAAATGCACAATCCACACATACAAGCATAGAATCATTCTTGGCATTCGACTTAATAAATAAAAATAGTTTATTATTAACCAATTAGTTTAGGTCTTGTTCCCTCACCTTTGGTTGATAGTAGATCCTTGTTCAAGCTTTGTAATTCACTCTTAGACCACTTGGAAACCTAACAAATTTATAGATTTTAAATTAGAATTTATTTCCATCAGTTTAAACCAATAGAAACTGAGGGGTCGCAGGTGTGGCAGCACCTGTGGTCTCAGTTTTTGCGACCACAGGGCATGTGGTCGCAAGGTGTGGTCGCATATCCTGTGACTACACATGAGACCACACCCTCCCTGGAACCTTCCCGAGGGCCTGTGGTCACAAGGTGTGGTCGCATATCCTGCGACCACACATGCGACCACACCCTCCCTGGAAACTTCTCGAGGGTGTGTGGTCGAATATGTGTGTCTCGTGTGATCGCACATTATGCGACCACACATGTGACCGCACATCATACGACCACACATGTGACCACACATGTGATGATCATCTTTTTCATCCTCAACTCCATTCCTTCATGTTTATATGTCACACCCCAATTCTGAACCAACCAGAATGGTATGAGTGAACCGTCATTGAACCAATGGTTCACTCACACCATTCTAGTTGGTTCAGAATTGGGGTATGACAACTTGGTACCAGAGCCCTCGGGCTCTGTCCACAGACCATATTGCACATAACTAAGTCAATGAACTGAGTTAGGAAAATTTAAAAATCTTAATACAGACACACCCTAAGCATTGTTTGATGCCTGAGACGGACTATGAAAGAGCATAATATACTATATTAAATATGGAATTTAATATTACACATGCACTAGTTAGGAAAACCATAAAAACTTTCATTAAACAGAAAGAGAGTATCAATTGTAATAGTACTACAGGGTATAGTCCACAAATCAGAAAGTTACCCTGTTATAAACAGTAAGGAGAGAGAAAATAAAGGAAAAATCATGGGGTAGGGGGCCTAGGAGGAATAGGGTACGCTATGTCATAATCTCACTCGTAAGCGACCCTAAGCCAGTGTACCTGGTCCTGTGTGACCCATAGGCTACTAGCCAGACATCCCAACTCCTGACCCATCTCCCATTGAGACTCTAGGATGACTCTCTGGGTGTCCCTGATCTCTGTAAACATGCTCAACACTGGGTCCGGAGGGGGATGAGATAGTCCAGCTGTAGATGTAGACGGTGGTGCTGCAGGTATAGGCTGTGGGGCTGGCATTGGTGTGTCCTCTGCCCTATCATCGTCATCATCACTATCAGCCTCTGCTGCATATGCCGCATTGGCTGCTGTTGTTGCTGCTGCTGCTGCGACTGCTACCCTCCTGAGTGGGCGAGGGCGAGCCTCCAACTCGTTATCACTAACAGGCAGATTTTCCATCTACATCCTCAGAATGGCATCCCAGTCGATGTTGGAGGTCATGGTATCCTCCACAACCACCTCACCTCTCATGCTCACTCGTAGGCGCCATAGAAGAGTAGTGATGAGACGACCATATGGGAGATTACTGGCCTGATCGGCCAGAGTCGCCTGATGCATAGTCCGGATAATGAGGTAAGGGAGAGAGACCCACTCCCCTGTGCAGACGCAGTAGGTGATGTACTAAGTGAGCTGAGATAACTCACTGTAGAGGCCACTCTGGGGCACAATGTTGTGCTGGATGATGCGGCTATAAACCCGAGCTAGGGGCTTCAGACTGGAAGCCTTCATAGGAGCCCCAAGATTCAGTATCTGCTCTGCTATCTCCCAATGGAGATCCTCGCTAAGATAGCCCTTCACCTTTGGAGGGCAGTACACTAGATCTCCATCATTGGGGACCCCTAATAGGTCAGCCAATTGATGAGTATCGAAGGAGATATGGACGCCCTTGACGTAGCTGGAGATGCGCAAGTCCCTACCCTGATTGGGATCGTTGACATCGCCATGAAGCTCTAGGTTGGCATAGAAATGCTTAACAAGGTTGGGGCGAGTGGTCTCAATGTAAGTAATGACAGGCACCCACCCAAGCCTGTCGAATGCTGCATGCACATAAAACCTGTACAACTGTTCTAAGTTAACCCACCGTCCAGATTCAATGTTCTTGTTGTCGAACCAAGGGAAACGGGCTTGTGCCGCCTCCGAATGGAACCACTGCTCGTCGAGCTGTGGAACTGGTGGATGAGGAGCGCCCATGCCCAAGCCATAGGAACACTTGCCAAGACCGCGTCGTGGAGGCATTTAAACTGCAAAACATAATGAAAACAAGGAGAAAAACGTTAGAAATTATAAAAAATTCGACAGCCTAACGACAGTAAATTGGTAAAAAGCCTCAAACTCACCCAAAAACTTAGGGAGGAGGACTTACGTAACCCCCGCACACTTTAAGCAAACCAATCCCATGCAATTTCAACAAGAAATTTATGAAATTTAAGAAAATCAAGAAATTTCAAAAATTTTGAAAAAACCTAGGTTAAAATTAGGAAAATTTGATTTTTATGAAAACCATTCGGTGAAAGTCCAAATTGATTGAGGGATTTTTCTCTTGGAAGTCCCTAAAACCTTTCTAAGCCGAAGGAAAGAAGTTCTTATGGTTAGAATCTTCCAATCAAAGGAAAACCTAAAATTCTAACTAAAGACGATAAGGAAATTTTGTAAAAACTTGATAGAGAGGGAAGAAACCTACCTGGAGACGATGTTCTAAGTTTTGAATGGAAGAAAACGGCTTCTAAGGTCACCGTCTGGACTGTAGCAACTCAGGAGCCTGAGAGAAATCGCCACCGGAGAGAAAAGAGAAGGAAAAAAGTGAGAAAAATCTCACTTTTTCACGATTTTAAGCCTTTCCGGGCATACCGGTCGACTCACCAGTCGACCGGTACCTGCGATCGCTATGTCAGAATTTAAATTCTGACCGGTCGACTATACCGGTCGTAAAACTTTCTACAGAGTAGCGACCAGTATGTTGCGACCGGTCAGCTTTAGAACAGCCAGAAAAAAAATTTTCTGAAAAAAATTCTAAAAATTTTGTAAATTTAAATTTCTACTTTTCGACTGTTTCGCCTTATATTATTCAAGACTAACACCACTATTATTGTTCTCATGTGTTATGTCTTCTTCTCAGATCCAAACAGAATTGTCTAAGATGGTAGGCGGAAATGGTCGTAGGGGCCGAAAGCGTCACCAGGCTAGGGTGCGCCTTGAGGAAGAAGAACATGTAGAACCAGGCTATGTTAGAGAGCCAAGCCCAGTAGTTGAGGAAGAACAGGTTCCAAGGGTACTGAAAAATTTTCCTGGCCCTCCTCATACAAACTCTAAGACTATTGTGACCAATCTGGTATATCAAATGGAAGCTTAGCAGAAAGCATTCCTGAGTGAGATGTTAAAGATGTTCAGGCCACCGGGTCATGTTTCCACTGAAGGTACGCCTGGGTCTGGAGGGAATAATACTACACTGCCGATGCATGGTAGTCCAGGGCTGATGGGGCAAGCACAGAATGTACCACCACCGCACCATTTTCTGTCATCTTCTACCTATCAGGGAGCCTATCCGTATCCACCACCATGGTACGGGATGAATACACAGGGACAACACAATCTGAGTCGGGCGGTGGACAGATTCCTAAAGTTGAAGCCTTCTTCATTCACAGGTAAGACAGGGAAACCATTTTGTCCAGCATAGTGGGTTGCAGAAATGGAGAAGAATTTCCAACTGATGACTTGTAAAGAGGATGAAAAGGTCCTGTTTGCCACACATATGCTAAAGGAAGATGCGAATGCTTGGTGGAATTCTACACGGGTGTATCTGGAGACGAAGCATACACAGGTGGATTGGGAAGCATTCAAGGTAGCCTTCTTCGATAAATATTTTCTGAAGAGTTTTAGAGATCAGATGGAGAAGGAATTCCTTAATCTGCAGCAGTCTCAGTCGACTGTGGATGCTTACCAGCAGAGGTACGAGGAGTTATTTTTCTTCGCACCGGCAAGTATGCAAGAGGAAGAGACCAAGATGCGTAGGTTCACTAAGGGACTGCGTGGATGCATCAGAGAGCATATCTTGGGTCTGGACAAGAAAATTTATAATGAGGCTGTACAGGTTGCGAGAGTGATAGAATCCAGTCAGAGGGATAGCTTCTTCGTACAGAACAGGGGAGTGAAGAGACCCACTATTGAGAGTTATGGTGGTGGTAACGATAAACCTTTCCGCCCATACAGGGCTTAGACCACTACAGTGCCTGTAAGGAAAAATACGGCACCACCTGTGCCACAGTTCGCTGGACACAACCCAAACATTAAATGTTTCAATTGTCAGCAGGTGGGTCATATTGCAAGAACCTGCACTCTACCCAGGAAACAACCTCCCCAGCAAGGAAAAGTATTTGCGGTCACTACCGAAGAGGCAGCCGCATCACCTGATGTGGTCACTGGTATGACTCTATCCCTTACTATTTTAGCTTACTATTTTATTGTGTGTATGAACATGTAGAACTAAGGGACAATAAAATTTCAGGAATTATAAATGTAGCTGGTATACCTGCCAGAGTACTCTTTGACTCTGGGGCCACGCACTCTTTTGTTTCTATTTCCTTTGGAAAGCGAATGGAGTTACCAATCAAGCACTTGAACCCAACCTTTATAGTTCGCTCTCCGCTAGGAGTCGAAGTGGCTTTAACTGAATATTGTGGACTATGTACAGTTTGTATTGAGGGCCGAGACTTAGAAGCAAGTCTGGTACTACTCGAGATGGTAGACTATGATGTCATCTTGGGAATTGATTGTCTAGGCCATCATTCAGATATTCTATTATGTGGTTAAAGGAAGCTTGTGCTTACAGACAAAAAGGGAAAGGAGTATAGCTTCACTGGGACCAAGTTACCTAGGAAGCGAAAGCTGATCCTCTCCGCCCTAAAAGCTAAGAGATGCTTAGAGAAAGTGGGAGTGGGGTATCTAGTATCTGTAGTCGACATCACGGCGGAGTCACAAAAGATGGAAGATATAGATGTGGTCCGAGAGTTCCCAGATGTATTTCTAGAAGATCTTCTAGGTTTACCATCAGACAGGGCTATAGAATTTGTGATAGACCTTATGCAAGGTTCGGCGCCAGTGTCTAAAGCACCATACAGGATGGACCCTACCGAGTTAAAGGGGTTGAAGACCCAGTTACAAGAATTGTTAAATTAGGGTTTCATATGACCTAGCATATCACCTTGGGGAGCACCTGTATTATTTGTCAAGAAGAAGGACGGAAGTGTATGGCTATGTATCGATTACCGTGAGCTGAACAAGTTGACCATCAAGAATCGGTATCCTTTGCCTAGAATCGACGATCTGTTCGATGAATTGCAGGGTCCAAAGGTTTTCTCGAAGATTGATCTCTGATCAGGGTATCACCAATTGAAGATCAAGGTCGAAGATATTCCGAAGAATGCTTTCAGGACAAGGTATGGGCATTATGAGTTTCTAGTTATGTCGTTCGGTTTGACCAATGCTCCAACGTCGTTCATGGAACTGATGAACCGAGTGTTTCATGACATGTTGGACACATCGGTCATCGTATTCATCGATGACATATTGGTCTACTCAAAGGACAGAGAGGCTCATGCAACATACTTAAGAGCAGCCCTACAACGGCTAAGAATGGAGAAGTTGTATGCTAAGTTCAAGAAGTGTGAGTTTTGGCTGAAGAAAGTGGATTTCTTGGGCCATGTAGTATCTGCAGACGGTATCAAGGTTGATCCAAGTAAGATAGCTGTTATAGTAGGATGGGAAGCACCAAAATCTATTGCGGAGATTCGTAGCTTCCTTGGGTTGGCTGGTTATTATAGAAGATTCATGGAGGATTACTCCAGGATCGTTGTTCCACTCACCAGATTAACCAAGAAGGGGGAGAAATTCATATGGACAGATGAGTGTGAAAAGTTTTTTCAGACTTTGAAGTCAAGACTAGTCTCTGCACCTATTTTGACAATCCCAGAACCATGCGTACCGTTTACCTTATATACGGATCCTTCAGGGTTGGGTATTGGGTGTGTATTGATGCAAGGAGAACAGGTGATTGGTTACGCATCAAGACAGTTAAAAGAGCATGAGAAGAACTATCCTATGCATGATTTGGAGTTAGCAGCAGTTATACATGCAATCAAGACTTGGAGACACTACTTGTACGGTGAAAAGTTTCAGATTAAGTCAGACCACAAGAGCTTAACTTATCTTTTCACTTAGAAGGATCTGAATATGAGACATAGGAGATGGCTGGAATTACTAAAAGATTATGACTGTGACATCCAGTATCATCCGGGTAAAGCAAATGTGGTGGCTGATGCCTTAAGCAAAAAATGGGCATCGAAACCTGAGGCAGGACCAAGTACAAATGCTGCATTATGTGTCGCAGCCTCAAGTTCAATTGAAGGCGATGAAGAGTATATAATAGAGACTGCAGAAGATTCAGTCGAGCAAGGGTTAATTCATAAGTTCACCATGATGTTTGCAGCTTAGAAGATCTCACTGGATCTAGTTGATGAAGTCAAGGTAGCAATCCTACAGGATCCACATCTCAAGACAGTGCAAGAAGACTTAGAGAAGGGTACGAGCAATCCTGACTTTACCTTGGATTCAGACAAGGTACTCAGATATCATGGACGGTTATGTATACCTGAGAGTGAAGACTGCAATATCAGAGATCGAGTTATGACTGAAGCTCATTACACTCCATATTTGGTACATCCAGGAACTACCAAAATGTACCATGATTTAAGAAGGTTGTATTGGTGGAGGGGTATGAAAGCAGATATAGCTCGTTTCATGTTCCAGTGTCTGAATTGTCAACAAGTTAAAGCAGAAAGGCAGAGACCCGCAGGTTTACTACAACCATTACCGGAACCTGCATGGAAGTGGGATTGCATTACTATGGATTTCGTCACTAGCCTACCTTTGACACCAAGGTCAGTGGACGCAGTTTGGGTTATAGTCGACCGATTCACCAAGACAGCTCGATTTATTGCGGTCAGACCTCAGTATACCATGGAGAAGCTGGCCAAGCTATATGTAGATAATATAGTCAGACTCCATGGCGTCCCAGAAAGAATAGTATCTGACAGAGACCCTTGTTTTACATCAAAGTCTTGGGAAGGATTAGAGAAAGCTATGGGAACAAAGTTGAAGTTTAGTACAACTTTCCACCCTCAGATGGACGGGCAGTCAGAAAGGACCATTCAAATTTTAGAAGATATGCTCCGAGCTTGTGCATTAGATTTCAAGGGAGCTTGGGATGAGAAGCTATCGCTTATCGAGTTTGCTTATAATAATAGCTATCAGGCTACAATTCAGATGGCTCCATATGAAGCACTCTATGGGAAGAAGTGTCGTACAGCTCTGCTATGGAATGAGGTGGGAGAAAGAAGAATCGTAGGACTAGAGTTGAAGAAACTTGTCGAGTGATTGATAAAATCAAGGAGGGAGTAAAGACAGCTCAAGTTTGACAGAAGCACTATGCGGATAATCGACGGCGAGATCTGGAGTTTGCAGTGGATGACAAAGTATTCTTGAAGATATCACCAGTGCGAGGTCAGAAAAAGTTTGGTAAGAAGGGGAAGCTATGCCCCAGGTATGTGGGACCAAACGAGATATTGATCAGACGTGATAATGTAGCATATCAATTGGCTCTACCACCATCTATGTCAAGCGTACATGATGTGTTCAATGTATCATTATTAAAGAAGTATCTCAGGGATCCATCGCACATCTTGACAGCAGACCCCCCAGAATTGACTGAAGACTTAACATTTGAAGTGGTGCCTGTGATGCTCTCAAGCCGAAAGGTACAACAACTTTGAACCAAGGAGATCCATTATGTGAAAGTGCATTGAAAAAGCTAAGATGTCGAAGAGATTACTTGTGAGGAGGAGAGCGCGATGAGGAAGGAGTACCCTAACCTTTTCGACAATCAAGGTACGTTCAAATTTCGAGGCCAAAATTTCTTTTAAGGGTGGGGGAGTTGTGAGACCTACATGCAAATTTTGGGGATGAAATTTATTTTAAGGGTGGGGGAGTTGTAAGACCCGCACAACATAAACCCGGTCTAAACCTTGATTTCTTATCGTAGCAGGTCTTCCGATCATCACCGGGCCAGACGGGACTAGTAGATGACAAACAGGTCCGAAATCGGATCAAAGAAGGTCAAATAAGTGTTATTTTATGTTGATCGGTCGATGGTCCTGGTCTTGTTACCGGTCGACCGGTCAACTCTGTGCAGTTGACTACGGAGATCCGGAATTGGATCTCTACGGGTCCCATTTTCCTAAACCCTAATACCTGGACTTTCCTAATCCTAATAGGGTTACTAAACCCTAATCCTAGCCTATATAAACACCCTTAAACCTCCTCAAATCCTTTCCATTATCTCTCACAAACCCTAGAGAGGAGAAAGAGGTTGGAGAAGGAGAAGAAGCTAGGAAGAAGAAGGAAGTGCTGCCATTGCCGTTCGACGACGCTCACTTTACGCCAGTCGACGGTAAGTGTTTTAATCATTCTTCTTACTCTATGACTCTAGGTAGTTGTATGGTTGGATCAATACCATGCAAAGCATGTATTGATCTAAAACCCTAATTGGACATTAAACCTTAAATTGCCGTCAAACCCTAGATTCGAGTTCTAGGATGATTATCATCGAAACTAGACTTGAATGAGTTGGAGATAACTCTAACTCAAAGCTCAGATTTAGAATGGATAGGAGAAACCCTGGAAATCCATGGAGAATGATTGACGGCAGTCCAAAAAACCCAAAGTATGGTCTTCCAGAGACATATCGGTTGACTATACCGGTTGCACCCTGTGTGACCGGTATGTTGCCACCGGTACCTTCCGGGGGGCTGGTCTGTGGAGACCGACTGACCATACCGGTCGCCAGATTTCCCCACAGAGCTGCGACCGGTACATGCCATCGGTCAGCTCTATGAGTGTAACTTTATAACATCGTTGGTTTTCGACCAACGTAAACCCTAAGAAACTATTCTAATTGAACCCTAATATTATGTAGGACTTTGTGATAGCACGTTTGGATATTGCGACGTGGAGCAAGCTATCAAATGAGCGTCAGGTAAGGGAATCTGACCTAAACCCTAATAATTAATGGACAGTAAATCGTTGTTAATAACCTGAACATATATGATGTGATGTTTGTGCATATTCACATGCCATCCTTTACTTTCAGTTATTATTATTGTTCATGCATCGATAGGATGTGATTGTTAGGCATGTGATTGTTTTCATTATTGTGTGGAGTGGGGCATGGAGCCTGGGATCATTCCTCACACTGGCACCTTTTGTAGTATTCTATTTCAACATGTTTGGTACGGGTGGGGCATCAGGGGAAGATCGTGGTATGGTGGTCTCCGACGTTGATGTTGGCCTGGCCATGGTTATGTGGCACTGTGGTCTCCGATGCTGACGCTGGCTTGTCCACGATGCTTTAGCTCTATCTCTATGTCGTAGGGAGTTATGTTGGGATAGGGTCTACCTGTGTATTGTTCTATCCTAGTGTGTTAGTTACAGATAGGGCATCAGGGAAGGTATGGGGATACCTTAACTCTATCTCTATGCCGTAGACGGCTGTGCTGGGATAGAGCCTACATTGATGACATATAGGATTAGATAGTTGCGAGCCCAGTTTGCGAGCCCTGGCCAATAGGGGCTTAGGTACTGGTATGGGTAGAGCATCAGGGAGGTACGAGGATATCTTAGCTCTATCTCTATTCCATGATGGGTGCATGTGGGCCGGTGGTTATGTGATTCCATGTGGTGCCACACACTCGTGTATAGAGGTGCGGGGGCCACCAAACATTTCTATAGCACATTGCAAACTTAAACCAGACCACAGCATAAAATGATTGTTACTCATGCATAATATTGTGAAACTGTCTGATTGTCTTACTGAGCTAGTTGTGAGCTCACCCATTGTGTACGCATTGTTTTTAGATGTTGATGCAGGTTACACGGTGGACGACTATATGAACGCTCCAGCGTATGGTGATGTTGCCGCTCTGGGTGTGCAGGCAGGACAGGAGGAGCATGACGCTTCATGTGAGTGCCCTTTCTGCGTGTACCTTTGATTGATTTTATTTATTTGTTTCAGTTATTTTCAGTTGACTTTTAAAGAGATGTAAGGATATTATATTTTATCATTGGATTTGAATAATTGGATATTTTATTTAAATTTATCAATAGATTCTCAGTTCATTTATTTAAAGACTTCTGTTGTACTATTTATATTCTGATTGTGGTTTTGTGCAATAGTTTGTATGAGTGGACACGGTCTATTCGAGATCCTGGTGTAAACCGTTGGTTCAGTGATGGTTCACTCACACCATTCTGGTTGGTTCAGAATTGGGGTGTGACATTAGATCCCTTGGCTTATCATCATGGTCCTTCCTATGATTGTTCTATGGCTCAAAACTATTATTTTATACACAATCCATTGTCCACATAATTCTTTTCATGAAATCTCTTGGAACTTGTCCATGGATTGACGATTGGGTTCTCACTTAAATCCTATCTCTTTCATGAACTATTCTAGGCTCTCAATTGACATGGGGAATGTTGCATACCTTAAACTTGTTAATGATTCAGAGGTCTTCTCTAAATTCTCCCTTCTTAGTCTTCATCTTCAATTTTCCTTCTCTTCCTTCTCTTCCCTTTCTCACTTTCAGTTTGAGTTCTAAAAGGATGAAAAAGGCTAAGGGACGTCCTATTTATAGAGGAAAACCCTCCATAATAAGCTCTACTGAGTTTAGGAAAGTACCCACTTCGGATTAGGAAGGTTTCCTAAACTTGGTTCTGTCTGGAATCCGTGTGGTCAGAGGTGGGGTCACAGAACCCGTCGACCATACCCTCTGAAACATGTGACCACACGACCTAAATTCCAGTGGTTTAATTATTTTGAGGTGTGGTCAACCACACCTGTTTAGGTATGTGACCACACGCTCATAATTGACTATTTTTGGGTTAAATTTCATACCTGGTCTTGTGGTTTCATCATGCACTTGGTGCACTTGGCCCGACCATGATAGGAAGACTTAATACAAGGTTGTAAGACCGGTTAGTTTGAAACGGATCTTATATTTATCATGCCTACAAATGGATCAAGTCAGGTTCAAGCCCATGCGTACCTTGCATCATGAGTCTCACCTCCGCAAAAAGAGGTTCCCAGCCTACAAATGAGCCTTGTATTCACAGCCTAGCTTCATACAAGAAGAACAATCATCAATTTTCCAAGAAGAGAAAACCTTCTTGCCAGTCAAACTACGTTTTGGGCTTGATTTCTAGGACACACATAGAATATGTAGGCAGTTTAGGACAAATTATCCTAAGTGCAGCCCAATAAGCAATCTCACTCATATAAAAAATGTGGTTCTTTTGTCTTTAGCCTTCAATTGGTAACAATATCGGCTAAAGAGGGGCATCTGCAAGCATCCCATTTTTGCCATCCCCAACATAAGTGAATCCACATGACAAGTTTTTGGCTTTTAACCGAAGGGTTTGTGATTCTTTAATGAACCCCACAGTAGGGTCATAGGCTATTACCTATTTGGATGTATAGGATGTGAAATTATCTTCAAAATGAGACTAGAATCATCAAATTTTGACATCAAACAAGAAAGGTCTCAGTTTGAAAGTGCAGGGGCATTTACGTAATTATCATATGATGCATGCATTATCATTTAAACTTCAAATCATCATATCTTCGTCATCTGATATCAGAATTAGATGATTCCAAGGCCAATAATCCTTATTTTCAATCCTTTTCAAAGTGGACGTGAAAAATCCCAGGTAGATGTCACCGGTGGGTCCCATGTAAGCTTTCATGCAGAATTATCGATAGAACTTCAAAGCTTCATATCTTTGCCGTTCTACGTCCGATTCAGTTGATTCAAAGGCCATTATTCTTCATTTTTGGTGTTCTACAAAGTGGACTTGAAAATTTTGGTACAGAAATCTCCGAAGGGTCCCATGCAAAATTACAAATGAAAATGGTCGTTTAATCTTTGAAAATTCATATTTTGGTCACCCCACATCCAAATTAGGTGATTTCAGTTTCACTATGTTCCAATTTTAGTACTCTACAAAATGGACGTAAAGGATTTTCGATAGAAGTCTCCGAAGGATCCCATGCAAAATGGTTAGCCAAATTATCGATAATTGACCTGCTGAAACTTTAGAAATTCATAAGTTGGCCATTTTTTTTAAATGAGGTAATTCAAGTTCCAATATTCCTCATTTTTAGTGTTCTACAAAGTGAACGTAGAAAATTTAGAGTAGAGGCTATCGAAAAATTCCATGTGGAATGACGATGGAAATGTAATATGAAATGATAGAAAAGTCAACTTTTATCCAAACCAGTTCAACCCAACTTAGTCCAACTCAGTCCGGTCCAACTCAGAACAATCCGAACCAAGTCATGTAGTCCCATATGCATGCATTTCTATAATATATATATATTTATATATTGTATAATATATTATTATACAATTTATGCATATGTATTATATTATAATATATTTATATATTATATAAAAGCCGAGAGAGAGAATAAAAGGAAAGAAAGGAGGAAAAAGCCGAGAGAAAGAGAGAAGAGAAGAGGAAAAGGGAAAAAAATGGAAAAAGCTGAGAGAGAGAGAGAGAGAAGATAAGAAGAATAGGAAAGAGAGAAAAGAAAAAAAAAGTAGAGGAGAGGAGATTTTCTAGAAGGAGGAAGGAAAAAAGGAATGAAGAGAAGAAGGAAAGAAGAAGAAAAGGAAGGAAGAGAGAAGAAGGCATGGGATAAAAAGGATGAAAGGGAAGACATGAGAGAAGAGGGTTTTCTAGAAGGGAGAGAGAGAGACCGTAGGGGAGAAAAGGGAGAAAGAGGCTGTAAGAGAGAGAGGGAGGCCGTGAGAAGAGGAGAGAGAGAAGAGAAGAGAAAAAAGAAAAAACCGGGGGAGAGGAAAGAGAGAGGGAGAAGATTTTTTAGAAGAGAGAGGGAGAAACCATGGGAGATAAAGAGAGAAAGGAGAAAGAGCCGTGAGATGAAGAAGAAAAGGAAAAGAAGAAAAAGAAAAAGAAAAAAGAAGGGAAGGCAGAGAGTTAGAGAAGAAAGGAGCAGAGAAGAGGAGGATGAGGATTCACCTTCAGAAATCTTGATACGATCTCCAAAAAAATCCTACATCAAAGGTTTCGCTCCATTTGAGCACAAGGTTGGTACCCTAAAATGAATTTAGTGGTCTTTAGAAGGTTTAAATGTTGATTTTGCTTGAAGAGACTTATTATCATTAAATCTCGATCAGGAATACACTATTGCATGTATGTTGATGTTAGGATGCTCATGTCTATTTTTTTATGTGTGGTAATTTATTTAAACTGTTCAATGATGATGATTTGAGTGCTATATGATGATGTTTAATGCTTTTGATAAATTCTACAAAGTGGATTTCTAATCTGAAATTTCCAGATTTAGGATCCAAATTTGAGACATGTTTCTCATGTGGTTTTGTTTAGATTTTGAAGGCCAAATTTTTATGGGATTCTCTTTGATATGTTAAAAGACTCCCCTAGAAATTTATTTCCATTTGGAATTGGAAAAGTCCATCAAAAAAATTCTCCATTGGCATTGCTGCCCTACTCAGGTATAATGCAATCCCCTATTAGAAAGTCTCTAGAATTGGATTTTATGCCATAATCAGAAAAGCAATTTCATACAAAATTTTTAGATATGGAAGTTTTCTAAAAAATTGTACTAGTATCGAATTTTTCAATTTTTCATTGAATTGATATTGATTTTTGAAGTGCATAGTGCTCTATTTTTTAATCTGTTAGGATATACTAATTGGCATGATTGAAAAATATCTTTCTCACAATGAGAATATTCTGTTTTCACTTTTTTTTCTTAATGAAATTTTAGATCTGTCAATTATCTATATGGACATATATTTTGATTTACTTTTCATTAAGTATGTGATTTTACAAGGAATTTATGGTGCAACTGGTCAAAAATCTGTAACAAACTTGACCAGTGCACATATCCGGTCTTGTGGCATTCGTTTGACCTGATTTCGTCCTCTGTTGGAATTATATGCTTTGAGACAAAAGTTAGCTTTCTAAATCTTATTTCTAAGGTCATGTTTTGAGGTTAATTATAATATATTTAGGTCTCCATATGCCCATTATGGTACAGGGTGACAGAATCTATCACCATGCATGTACACTGAATTGTGTAATATTTTTTACCCATGTGTGCTCTTTTTTGGGATTCGATCCCTTCAAATGAAATGTAGCATGTCAAGTCATATTTCTGTAAAAAAATAGGGCTTAATTTGAGTTACAGAAGACCTACTTATAGCCATTTTGATGTAATATGACAGAATTTGAAATCGGTTCCTAATTTGTGCAATACTTTAAATTTTGTGTCACAATTTTGACATTTTTGAGTCATTATTCATTTCAAATGTCTTCATAAAAGTTACAATATTTTCAAAGAACTTATTGAACATATGTTTTGATAATTTTGGGTTTTCTGAAAGGTTTCATCGATGTCTCATTCACTGTAATATGCAATTGATTGCTTGAGTGATTTGGTGAATTCTACCCTATTTGATTGCATATTTGCTACATTTAGAGTATCCACATACCATATTTGGATAAATGACCTCACATGCTTTGTTTATATTGTGCACATACCATGTTTGTCATATCCATGTGTTGCTATATTTTGTATAATAAATAGATTTTTTTACCATATTTAGCAATATCTTGATAATTACCATATTTAGACATGCCATGTTTAGACTTGCCATGCTTAGAATATAGCATAGTAAATTTTACCATGTTTAAATAAATTTTTAAGGTATCATATGCCATGTTATGGGGATTTTCATAATCTTACTACATGTTGTGTTAGTTATCATAAACATCATACATGCCATGCTTAGATAGAATATTCTATTTGTGGCAATAACTTTATTTTTTACAACACTCTAGTTGAAATACCATGTATGCACACTTCTAGAAGACAATATAGGCGTGGGAATGTGTATTTAGGCACCCACATTCTTGGAAAGGGTATAATGGAAATAATAAAAATCTTAATAAAGAAAGAGAATGCTTTACCAAACCTTTCAAAATTAGAACTTAGGATGAAAAGGGTAGCTCAGGATGATTTCTGCCCCTCAGTAAATCCTAAACCTAGAATAGGTTCTATATCCTAAACCTAGAATAGGTTCTCAATCCTAAACATAGAATAAGTTCTCAATCCTAAACATAGAATAGGTTCTCAATCCTAAACATAGAATAGGTTCTCAATCCCAAACCTAGAACAGGTTATTTCAACCATTTTTTGAACTACGTTGATTCTGATTCCTAGAGAAAACCCTAGGATACGTAGCTATTTGGGAGAACCCTAAATTCAGATCCACACCTTAGTCCACTCGGACTATCCATAGATCCATTATGATATCCATCCATATTTTGACGCAAATAGGGTTATTCACATTTCAACCCAGAAAGGGTTATCCACATTTCAACCCAAATAGGGTTACCACATTCAGACCCAGAAAGGGTTATCCATTCTTAGATCCACTAGGACTATCTATTAGTTCGTATGGACTATCCAGATACTAACCCATAGGGTTTCTCATCCTTTCAAGCATAAACTTCAACTTGAACAATGAACTTAATCATGCACAAGCATAAATCACAGTCATAAACTTTAATCACACCTGAACTATGATGGTGAACCTGATTTTTGAAATAAATCCGTGATGCATAGGCATCTGATGGATACAGATTCGATTCAATGATATCAAACAACTTGGTTTGGTTCGGTTTAATAGATAGAGTCTAGCCCAGGAAAGGCACATGAGACCGAATTTGATCGGGTGGTTTGGGTGCCTAACCCCTTCCCATAACCATAACCTGATGCTTACCTAATCTCTGATGGACCAGAAATCCAATCTAAGGGTCATGAGTCAATCAAAGTCTTACATTAGGGTGAGATTTCACAATTCTAAGGTCCTAGACCTTAATCTAGGTGGTGACTTCCAAACATTTTATGATCTTTGTCCTCATAGCATCATAAAGACATTAATTATCGCCCCTTACCTTGAGTATATGGTAGAATTGTGGAATATAACATCCTACCCTAGGGTGGTCATTATAATGCGCTATCTTTATTTGGTGAATTCCTTGTCTATCGACTTATGACCAAGGTTCTAGTCTATTTACCCTACGCCTTATACGAGCCATGAACCTTTAAATCTTCCTTACGGTAAGCTACTCACTTACCCCTTTTACTTTTAGGAATTGATACACTAGATTTTGATGCATATGAAGAGACTATAGCATCTCCTTTTGGCTAGTATGCCATCTCTAAAATGCATCTCGATAATGTAGTGTTGTCTGGTGATGAGTTAAAGGCTCGTCTTCATCCTGGAACGTTAAGAGATGAAGAATTTGAGAATGAAGCAAAGGATGATGCACGATTGGGTACTAAGGATGAAGGTCAAGACCATGCAGGTTCATCTCAACCTCCCATTGATATGAACATCCTATTGGCCTAGCTATACAATATTTGAGATTTCTAGAGGCAATTAACACACTCTGTGGAGAACAACTTTAAGCATGTATGGTATGCCCAATCATCACTCTCATCTAAAGTTAACACGATGCAAGCAGCCATGGTAAGGGTAGGTATAATGTCAGAAAATGACATTAAGGATGTGGCAGTGGCTACATCATAGGTGAAGACCTACCAACGAGTTTGTTAGTCCACACCATCAGATCCTGAGTGATCAAGATGATCGTTACTTTCCTATTTTGTTGTTATAAAAGTGTGTCTTCTTTCCCTGTACTAGCTGTGGTGCTTAATCTCTAGTCTTTTCCTAGCATATGATGCTCTTTTGTTTGTTATCACACAGCATACAAGTTTAGTTTCATGTTTACCATTTATGCTCTTTAAGTTTTTATTATACTATTGCTCAGGTTACTGTAGAAAGCTGTGGCATTAGCTTGTTTGGTATAGTGTAATAAAGTTTATTGCTCTGATACCAAATATTTCATACCCCAAAATATCCGTATGAAGAATTTTTGGGATATGACTAGATCAACACCATAGTTTGGATGTGATCCCACCAAGACCTCATAAGCAATGCACATACATACCAACCGCATACCAACACAGTGCCACATACAAAGTCCAAAGTAGTAAATAGTAAAAGATAACTAAATAACCATGAGTAGTCTATTTGTAAATAAAAGTAATAGTATCAGCGCATTACATCAATTAAAACTTATTCATCAACCATCTCTATCAGCTAAACTCAAAGTACCATTGCCCTATAGATCTAGGGCTAACTAATTGTAAATTAAATAATTAAAAGAAAAATAATAAAAACTATTCATTATGCCAAAACTCTTCATTAAGAATATCTATCCATCAAAGACACATGCCTCGCATTTGCAGTCTGTGTCATGTGCTTCGTCTTCATATGTCATTCCTCTCAACCGGGCTAAGTGAGATATAATTGGTGCATTCAAATAATTAGCAGCAATAATACCTGTAATATCATGTAAAAAAATGGCATACGCAAGGGTCAGCTCTCCAACATGAGCTCAGTGAGAAACAGACAGGCAAGCAAGCAAGATGTATGATCAATTTATTACACACAACAATGCAGAGTTTGGTATCATGTATGCTAGTTGCAATGGTAAGGCCTAGCCACACTTCCCAGAAGCTGAATATAATCTCCATGCATGGGAGTGCTTGGACACTTACCAACCTACTCCAATAGCTCTTGTAAAGCCACGCAACATCCCAGTCAGAATGGTGATCGGGCAGCATGTTCAGCCAGTGACGTGCCAACAAACACTGCTGACCTTTCCCCCTCGTCACTCTACTCTACCAGTACCTAACCCCTTACTGGCCATGGTTGCTTCCAAGGGTAGTGCCACTAGCCAAATCTTACATGTCATCCAAAATATCCCTTTCACCAATCCCAGCAGGAATCCCAGACCATCTGTTGTCCCCCCAAGATGTTGTCATTCCATTAGGGGTGAGTGACATACTCGTCAAGATTTTCCAAGCAGCTTGGATCCAGAGGTCCTCGACCATTTCACCACTGCCTACTAGATCATAGACATATACATTCACACAATAATCATATATTATAAATGCAAATGCATTTTACAGACACAAAAATCATATATTATAAACACTCCAAAATCTATTAGGGGTTCTGTTCCTCATCTGGAATAATGTAATTATGGTTTCCCATGCTTGGATAATCAATGTTCTTGAGGTGCTCTACACCTATATAAAGTGTGAAATTATTAGTTATACTTTCTATATTATTCCTCATTGTATCATAGAAGTCTGGGGTTCACCGATCGATGTCTCAGTCGCAGCTATCTCAACCATCGTAATGTCCGATAAAAGTCAGAACCTTTTGCCAAGGGTCGGTCGTAGCAACGGTTGGTACAACATCAATGACCATCTCATTGTCCGATAAATTCTAGAGACCTTTCTGGAATTGGTCGGTGGCTATGCCGGCTCTAATGATCCATCGTCTTGGGTATCGTCTGACCTTTTTTGAAGGTCAATTAATGGTCTTCTAGATTAGAATTTTACCATAAACATAGTCCATACATTGCTAACCTAGGGTGGTTCAATGATAGGGTACCTCTTAGGTTTAAGTCTTAACCTAACAAGGATGGAATTTAATGTTTAACCTAAATTCTTCATTGAACATGTATTTTCAAGATCAAGAAGCCATGCAGTAATTCTATCATTCATGGAGAATGACTACTAAACACTTCTAATTTAATTATCAGATGGACTATTGGATTTCGCATTAGAATCTATAGTTGGTTAAGAGTTTTACCGACAATGGCTTGACCAATGTTAATCGACGGTGTACATCGTCAATAAATCTCCAAGCACAAGTGTTTTCAAGCTTTTCCTTCTTCTTCCATTGCCTCCCTTTCTCTGAGAATGCGTCAAAGTATTCTGAGACTGATACGTACTCAAAGGAAGGTGAAAAGTAGGGTTTTATTCGTTTCAGGTGTCATTCTTGCAGTAAAACTCCTAGTTTAAACAAGGAACTCCTAGGGAGTTGTCAAGTGGTAGGAGTTTGAATTAGGGAGGGAATCCATCTACTCTACAACTCCAAGGGTAGTTAGGATAGGTGTGGGCCCCTCTAGATTCATCTATGGGTCCTAGGAATATCCTAAATAGCTTCCAAAATGAAACTAACTATTAAATCTCGAGGATGGGTCCATTTTGGCCTGGCCGGTCAATGGTCCCGGTCTTTATACTATTGGGTTTCCTGACTGCCAGTAAAGACCAACCCCCTTTAAAGTTGCACATTAACATATGGCAAGAAATGTTTGAGAGTTTAAAGGGTACCTGCTATGCTAGTCATCAATTTGGCATCAAATCGGGTTTGTCTACTGTGGAAAACCCTGGCACTAAAGAAAATCAAAGTTAGGCCAGGTTTTCTGGGTGCGGGTTTTACATTACCTCTTAACTTTACGCCTTATCTAGACTGTCTAACTAATTGACTTATGAGGGATCCTCTGAAGAAATCATGTGGAAAGTGCTGTCATCCTTATCCATGTCAACACCTTGCCTTACCATTTGAACAAAACCTAATTTGTTTTCCCAAGTTAGTTCAAGATGGTCATAAAACTGGTATCCTCTTACCATGTGTTCAATGGCCTCTTGAGCTAAGACTTTCAATGTCAATGAGCAATGGGCAATGATGATATTCATCCCTAGTTGTTGCTGTGAAATACCGACTGACTCGTGGTTCTTCTTTTCCTGCAAAACAAGGAAGGACAAATGGTTATTAGAGGGTGGACCAAGGCGGTCCAACATCCACTCTAATGATCAAGTCAGTATAAGGAGCAAACAGTGAGGAGCTTGGCAAGAAGAAGACAAGCTTCTAAGATGTGGGGAAAAAGGAGAATTCAAGAAGTCTGAGAGTGAGGATTAGATGATGAGTGTTGTTCTTTTACCTTGGACTATCGAGTGGTTATATAGAGAGCTGAAAGCCTCAGATAAGTTTGAGGCGAAACAACATAACCATCAGGAGTGTATCAATAATCCTGAATAATTGTAGGATGGTGATCCTACGGTTGGGGCATGAAAACCTGTCAAATCGCTCAGGCCGGCCCCATTGTTCGCTACATAAAGATTCCTCAATGAAATAGGTTCTTTGCTAGGCACAGTAGTTTGGGATCCTTGAAGGAATGCACCAGACAAGATGTGAGGGGAGTACGAATTAGATCATCCTTGGAAGGGAAAATTGTCCCTTCCCTTGGTGATCGAGTTGCGGCACAACATCGTCAAGTTGCAAGCCAGTTGCGAGACTTGTCACTTTACACAAAAAGCTGGCGGGTTCCAGTCCAACGAATACATCACCCTGCCATGTCATCATGCTTGGGGACATATGTCACCTACCGATTGGTGGTTGAAATATAGTATCAATAGTTGCCCCTTGCCCCAGTGAACTTAAAAAGTTTGATTGGGCAATCTAGTACAGGATGTATTTCATCCCTTTTCGCATTAATGTTTCATGGAAGCTCATCAATTTGGGGAGAGTACCAACTTATCAGCAATACTTCCATGACTAAAACTAAACTTCCATAATCTCTGCTCAACCTGGGGAAGTCGCACGCCTCCTTAATGCTCGAAGCACGAGTTGGTAATTACGACTTAGCCAAATGACTTCATATGTTATAAGGGTAACCCATTACTGGATTTGCTACGTTTAATTTGCCATGAAGTCGTAATGTCTCTTTGAATCGAAAGTCAAGAAAATATTATTTGTAGTTCTGTCTTATGAGCCGTACAATCTTACAAAGATACTAGCGCCAAAAGAAACTTGAATCGACAAGCCATGATAGCACGCTACTCATTTTTTTGACGGCTAAATCTGACAACGCTGTAAATCTTATGATGTCAGTGATGGTTTTGTCCCCACTTTTTGAAACTTTGCATTCAATGCAGGTCTAGATTCGAGGTAAACTCTGATCGAAAATGGTTTCGAGACATTTGGTAATTTTTGCACATGGGAACCAATTAACTTCAAGCGTAAGTTACTCCATTTCTTCTACTAAGGTTCATAAAAAGAGGAATCAAAGCAATTGTTCTTCTTCCCCAAGCATTTGTTCTGCATAGAAAGAGTTTGATCCTCTCCTTCGTCTCCTTCACCGTTGAAAGCGTCAGTCGCTGCTATCTATCTTCTCCATTTTTGCAAGAAAGAGAACAGTAAGTCCTGCTCCACCTCTTCTCTCTCTATTTTAGTTCCTTTTAAAGAAAAATGTCTCAAATGTTCGATCCTCCAGGATGTACAGATTCTGTAGCTATCTGGCCAATATTTGGTTGGACAGTGGAGGAGTACACTTCACAAGGGCTTACCCCAGTCTGGGGATCGACTGCCGTGAGGTCTACGGCCATGGGGAAACTTTTGGCAGGGACTCAGATTCTGGGAATGATTGTGTCTAAAATTCCTTCTGTAGAAGAACACAAAATGCGTCCCCACGCAATACTCTTAGAGCAGGACCCAGCGATTCCCAGAGAGCCCACGACAATCAGCCAACCCCTAGGGATTAGCACTGTTGGTATCACGAACAAACTCAAAGAGAGTGAATTAGACCTTCTGTGGGTTGTCTTCAACCTGTCAGAGTAGTACCTATATAGAATCCCCAGAGAAGATGAGCCGGTTCCAAGCCCAGCACCTCCGAGATGTGCATGTACTCGATGTTCTTTGAGTCTGGGTTCAAACTGTCAGTCCCTAAGGAATCCAAAGATCATAAAATACTAACTCTACTCAAAGTCTTGGATGTCTATTCTAGCATTCGTGGTTACTCTATGCCAACTTGGCAGAATAGCTTTTGTGGAGCAGTTTCGAAGTTTATTACTTCTTAGCAAGGATGACCCGAAGAATGAGATGCCGACTGGCTGGTATTTTTTTAAGACATGAACTGGGGCCCCGTTGATGGCCACAATGCGGAACAAGGTTGACCGTTGGGCAAAGAAATTTTTCTTTGTTAGGCCGAGAAACGGAAGATCCATGCCGCTTACCAATATGTGGCAACTTCCCAAATCACCACACTGAACCTCTTTCTGGTTCTAAGTAAAGAGGACAAGATTAGTTATAACATGATTGAAGAGTGTACTCCCAGTCCTTTCGTCGAACTTTCTCATACTGATATAGTGTGTCCTGGCGACTTTGGAAGAGGAGAAGACCAATATGTCCAAGATGAACCCGCAAGGGTTGAAGGAGCACGTATCTCGAACCAACGTACGGGTTGAGTTTTTGTTTCTATGACTAAATTTCAATTTCTGATTTTGCAATGGGGGGAAGTGAGTTGGATCCAAGGGCCGTAGCCAACATGCTCTCAAGACAGAGGCCAAGAAAAAGGTCCGTGAGAAGCACCAGCAAGGGTTCCAAGAAAAGAGAATGAGTTGCAAAAACTATCGTGGGGAGGCTACCCAACAAGGCAAACCGTATAAGCTTCGATAGAGGCACAGGCGAGTTTCAAGTTGCCAACCGCTCCATCGATCTCTTAGAGAGTTACCCCTATAGGGGATGTCCCTGCAGAGGACTCATATGAAATTATGGAAATCCCTCCACCCCCAGCAGATCCTTAAGTGGACACGACAGCGCCCGCGAGTTTAGATGAAGATAGAGAGATGACCTCAAGATCCCCTTTAAGGACACCTTCAAACTCACCTTGCACTAGTAGGCCAGGGGATGAACATATGACCATCCCAGTCCCACCTTCAAGATGGGTTGCAGAGTCACCAGAATCTCAGTAGTCTTCACCAATGAGGTCCTCTTTGAGTTTGTCTGTAGAGGCTCATCGTATGGAACCGGCGGCCACATCTCACCAGGGAGAGCCTAGCCTAAGTGGGGCCAACCGACCAAGGTGGACTGTTCGAAGATCAACCAATGCGCTAGACCTGCTGTGTCCTGAAAATTGGTAGAAGGAATCTATCTCCCCGATACTACTAAGGTCTTCAAGGGGGTAGAAACTATAGAGCTCTTTCAACTAATGGAGACAGATTTAGTTTGGGTAATTGTCAACTCTCTATAACCTCGTATTTCATGTCTCCCCTTTTAAGATATTGCTAATGTTATCAATTTCTTTTCAATTGGTAGGATGTCGATGCTCTGACAGAACTTAGATGATGCGAAGCATGTGCGAGGGCAGAGATTCGTCAGTTGACCCTTGAGGGGGACGTTAAGATGGAACATGCTTGGGCTACTGAGCATACGAGGGATGGCGCCATTGAAGCAAGGCACCTGTTCTCCGAGGAGAATGAATTCCTAAGAAAGGTGAGGGATGACCTCAAAGTGGAGTTGAAGGATAAGCAGGATCATGCTAGTGGTGAAAAAAGGCATTTGGAGGATGCCCTCAATGTTGAAAAGACCAGGGTGAATAACCTGGGGTCATCGGCAACAGCGGAGAAGACTAGGGCTGTTGACGAGAAAAAGAGGGCTGATGATGAAAATAAGAAGGTTGATCAGTTGAAGTCCCAGTTGGAGGCTGAGAAGGACAAGAGCAAGAACAAAGATCTGGCGCCAACTCTGGAGAAGTTCCGTGGTGAGTTGTAGGAGGTAAGGGCCAGTGTCCCGAGGCTAGTCGACAAAGTTGTTGACGACATCAAACTGTTGACAGACTTAGAAGCCTATGTCGCCGAGGTCCCCGAGATGAAAGGCTTCCGCCTTTGCTTCTGCTCCAAGCATTACTTCGACAGGGCATGAAACTTCAGCCAGTTTATGCACGAGAAGCTCTTGGCAGATGTCGACTTCTCAGGGTACTATCTTCCAGTGAACAAGCCTATTGGAGAAGGGGAGGCCACTGAAGAAGGTGTCTCAGAGGACGCTGAGGGAGAAGAGGGAAAAGGCGAAGAAGTCTCACAAGACAGAGCCGCGCAGAGAGAGTCTGTGCCCAATGAAGCTAGTATAGAGGAGGTAGTTGGTGAAGAGTGTGATGGTGGGTATGAACCTGCTGGTGAAGCCATGAGGGGAATGGATGTTGTCCCATGGGATGCATCCCTCGCAAGAAACATGTCCCCTATTGTCGCCATCTTGCCGCACAGAGCTGTTCCATCACTCGCCTTGCCAAAAACTAACTACCCAGCCTGATCAGTTAGTTGAGGTTGAGTGGCATGATCCTTTCCTTCTTTTGTACCCCTTGTGTGCCTAAACTGTATACTCTTTTATTTTTTTGTAATGAAATGATGACCTCTTTCTTTTTCTTTTTGAATGTAAGATATCTGGATGGGCATTTATTTTTTTGCATTCCTTTTCCAATGCGATTTGACGGCATGTTTTTCTAGTAGGGCCATTTTATGACACTCCACTCTAATACACATTCTTGAGAACCGTATTAATAACCTCTCAATAGAGTGAAATAGGCTTTCCGCAAAAGTGACGAGTATGAAGAAGAACTTAACTCCCTCCATATTGAACGTCTTTCCTATGATGCCACATATGATGGGCTGAACAAGGCTTGGAGGAGACAAGAGGAGTCTTAGAGAAAGGACATATGCATGTTGCGGAATAGGTTTGCTCAATCGAAAGTCCAGTATGCAATGGCTCGTAGATTGCATATAGAGACTTGCGCAGAGCTTACCCAGCTGAGAGGGGAAGTAGGCGAACTAAGGGAGGAAGGTGCTATAAGTCACCATCTACAAGTCTCTGCTGAGACAAGGTTTAATTGTCTAGCAGAGAAACTCACCAAGGCGGAGGAGAAGCTTACCGAATTGATGGGTTACAAAAGGGGTCAGGGAAGGTATTACCGATGCCCATTTCCTTTGATACGAGGGATCTACAAAACAATGTCACAACAATGTGTGAGTGCTAGATATCATAAGGTGCTAGAGGCAAAGAAACTACTTGATGATGTTAAGAGATTGAGGGAGCCTGCGCCTGAGCCGACATGAAGTTCTTTTGTATAAACAGTGAATTTTTTTTTTTTTTTTTTTTTGTAATTGTGTACTGGTGTGCTATCCTATCCTCTGCCGCTAAGTTCTTAGCAATTGTAATTTGTCCACTGTTAAGAAGTGTTTGTCTCTATATGCCTGTTTAAAGGAATGAATATAGTGGTGTTCGAGTCCTTCTAGTTTTTGCCTAAAGTGTGAAGTTAGATGTGTTTCCCACCGTGCGAGTTCAAGAGTAATTGAATAGTGTGTGCATTTGGATCTATGTAATTATATCCCTAGTTGAAAAAACCCATCAGTTGTCCAAGTCACTGTTGGCGGCTTGGTTATTTACGTGGATACATGGGCTAAAAAAGTGAGTTGCCTTTGAGGAAGTCTTTGTATTGTTGGCTGTCGAATTGTGGCCCATTATAGGTCACAATGAGTTGGGGAATGCCATATCTGTATATTATATTGCTCCTGATGAAGGCTTCAATCTTGACTATGTCAATTTTCACAACGGCTTTTGCTTTTGCCCATTTTGAAAAGTAATCCACTGCATAATCAGGAATTTTTTCGATGACTTGACCCCCAGCATAGGACCAACTATGTCAATTCCCCATATTACAAAGGGAAGGGGGTAAGGGACATGTGAAGGGCTGCAATTCATTCGCAAGCAGGTAGCTAACCACAACATGCTTTTGATAGGTTTCGTACTTAGTAGTATATTTAGTGAAGTCAACCAACATTGTTGGTCAATAGTAGCCTGGACGTAGAAGTCGTTAGCATATGGTGTGGCCTCCGAGATGACTACTGCATATCCCAGTATGTACTTCCTACATTACCTCTTCAGCTTGCGTTGGTGTGAGACATAGTAAGAAGGGGTGAGTTCGGGACTTACGGTATAATTTCTATCAAGGACAGTGTATCCTCAAAATTTTGCTTGAACTCGCCGTTTCTCCAATCGATCTTCAAGTAACTCACCAGTCTTGATGTAGGTCTTGATCGGGTCTATCCAAGTCGTCTCACTGTTGATTTGGTGAACCTTCGGATTGCCACATACCCTAGCTTTTTTTAGTATATCAATGTACACTGACGAGTCTAACCCAGATAAGTCTTCTGCCATCAGGCGTGATAGTGCATTAGCTTTTGTATTATTCTCATGGTCAACATTGCTGATCAGGTAGTCTTCGAAGTATGCGAGTTTTGACTTAGCTTTGGCTAGGTATTCTAGCATATGGGGCTGTTTAGCTTCATACTCGCTATTGATTTGTCTTACAACCACTTATGAGTCACTGTAGATATCTAATTTTTGTACCATCAGGAACTTCTTCAGTTTGAGTCTAGTCAATAGGGCTTTATATTCAGCCAAGTTATTGGTTGGGTAGAAATCGAAACAAAGAGCGACTTGCACTCTAAAATTCTCTGGACTGGTCAGGATAACCCCGACCCCAGAGTATTGGTCCTTCGAGGATCCGTCCATAAACAAAGTCCAAGTCGACGAAGGTTCTGGCTTCTGCCTATTTTGTTTCTTCCAAACATTGTCCTCTTTTAGAGTCTTGTTAATGTTGGTGCCATCATCCACAGAGGTTTCTAGCAAGAAATTAGCCAGCACTTGTGCTTTAATTTCTGCTCTTGGCTGAAACTGTAGATCAAACTCGTCGAGTTCGATTGCCCAATTTACCAATCAGCCCGAGATGTCAGGTCGGGCCAATATTTTCTTTAGTGGTTTGTCAGTCAATACCATGATAATATGGGCTTGGAAATAAGGCCTAAGTTTACGGGCTGTGGTGACAAGTGCTAACTAACTTCTCAATGGGCTTGTACCTTGTTTTCACATCTAAAAATACCTTATTGACGTAATATACTGGTCTCTGAATTTTATCGACTTCTTTGATTAGAATCGAACTAACAGTTTCTAGTGAAATGGCCAAGTAAAGCTACAGTTGGTCGCCGACTTCTGGATAGGCCAGCAAAGGTGGTGATGTTAGGAAGACCTTCAACTCATCAAAGGACTTCTAACATTCTGCGGTCTACTCAAATTTCTTGGCTCCTTTCAGCATCTTAAAGAATGGTAAGCAATGGTCTATCGACTTGGACATGAACCTACCCAAGGCAGCTATCCTTCCTGTTAGTTCTTGGACCTGCTTTGGTTTGGTGGGAGCCAACATCTTCATGATGGCTTCTATCTATGCCGAGTTTGCTTCGATGCCTCTACTAGACACCATGAACCCTAAGAATTTCCCTGATCCGACTCCGAAGGCGCACTTCGTGGGATTGAGTCTCATCGGATACTTGCACAATACTGTGAAGGCTTCTTCTAAGTCACCAAGATGACTAGTGGTTCTTTTACTCCTTACTAGGAAGTCATCAACATAAACTTCCATGTTTCTACCAATTTGCTATGCGAGTGCCTTATTGACTAAGTGCTAGTATGTGGCTCTAGCATTTTTGAGGCCAAAAGGCATCGTGTTGTAGTAGTATAGGTCGTTACTTGTTACGAAGACAGTGTTGATTTTGTCAGATTCATACATTTTAATTTGATTATAACCGGAATACGCATCTAAAAAAGATAACATATCATGACCAGCGGTAGCATCAATCAACTTATCAATTCTAGGGAGAGGATAATAGTCTTTAGGGTAAGCTTTATTCAAATCCGAGTAATCAATACAGATTTGCCACTTTCCATTAGACTTTCTAACCATTACAATGTTTCAAACCCACTGGGGGTACTTGACTTCCCTAATAAATCCAACAGCGAGTAGTTTTTTAACTTTTACCTTAATTGTTGCCTCCCTTTCTGGTGTAAAGTTTCTTTTTTTCTACTGCACGGGCTTGTACTATGGGTCTATTACCAACCGGTGCTCCATGAGGTCAGGAGGGATTCCTTGTATTTGCGACCCTGACAAGGCGAAAACATTTAGATTGTTCGTAAGGAAGGCGACAATCTCATCTCGTTTTTCTTTCTGTAGTGACGATCTGACTTGGAAGTACCTCTGTGGTTCATCCTCCGAGACTGGCATCCGGATTAAATCCTCAATAGGGGATCTCTCCTATTCAAAGTCATTGCAGAGATCATCTATTTGAATTAAACCAGCGAGTTTATATTCATGTGTCTCTAAGTCTATGGCATAGCACCTTTGAGACAGCCTTTGGTCTACCTTGCATTGACCTTCCCCGTGCTCTGTAGGGAACTTCATCACTAAGTAGTATGTTGAAATGCAAGCCCGTAGCAAGTTGAGCCCAGGTCTTCTGAGAATGACGTTGTAGTTAGAAGGGATGTCCACCACAAGGTAGGAAAGGAAAATAGTGGCCCTTTTAGGCTTGGTTCTGACTCTAGTTTCTAGGATGATTCCACCCTTCACTTCAACTACTCCCACAAGAGGTTGATTAGGGAGATTCTAGTGGGGCGCAGATGCCTTTCGTCAAGGTTCATTGCCTTAAACACGTGGTAGTACAGAATATCGGCCTAGCATCCTGTGTCGACCAGTACCCTTTCTACTTCGTTTACTTTGTCCATTACCATGGTGATGACCACGACATCTTCGAGGGGATCCTTCACATCAATCAAATCTTCATCAGAGAAAGTAATGACATCTCTGTTTTGGTATAGTATAGATGAATTAGAAGATGGGCAGTCCAGTTTGGCATATTTTTTTTGCCATTCTTGGTGGTGTTTTCAACTGTAGGAACTCCTATTATTGCTCTAGTATAGTGTGTCGGTACTACAAGCCATGTCAGATAACAATCCCAATTCATGTACTCGCCCTTCCCCAACGGGAGGGAATCCTTCTTTAGGGGAGTCCCAACAGGACGCAGTGGCAGGCTTAGACTTTGACTCAGCAGCTTTTCATCCATTTCATTGGGCAATCCATTACCCAACTTGTCTTGTAGATGGAGTTTGGTAAGTCACTCAATCAAATTGGCAATGGATCCCTCGGGTCCATAGTTAGCCCCCCAATTGGCTCCCGACCCCTGGCCCAAGTCATTTTTCTTCGTGTGACTTGCACAACTTGTTTTTTAATTCAGTGTTCTAATGCGTCCTCTTTTCTGTGGGGTGATCTTTGTACTTTTCAAGATGACTTCAATCAGTCCCCTTGGGTCTCTAATTTTGTTAAGAGGTGGCAAAGTCATCTTGGATTCTGTGGGCATGTCGCTGCTCGATGTCATTGGCTCTGTTGTAGGCTACTTGCCCTTCTGCTTGCTATTTACTACTGGAGGCTTAACCACATATTCTTTGATATGATTGAGCTTTATCAAAACTTTGATTACGTATCGGAGGGCAAAACATTTGTCCACATCATGCACATTTTCGTGGTTATATCTGCAATACTTCTTTGATCTTTCTCTTCTTGGATCTAGCTTCATCGGAGGTGGTTTAGCTAACTGTATTGTGTCCCCTTCAGATTGTGCAACAACTCGAACATGGGGATAGTGAACCTAGAAAGCCGATCCTAGTCAAAGTCGACTCTAGTGACTTGTTTGCCAAGGAATCTATCTTTTCTAGTCTTTAGTTTCTTGTGGATTCATTGGGGGTTTGATTAGTGGCTTGAGTGTTGTTCCTTCTTTTTTCTCCAGCTTTGGGATACGTAAGGAGGAGTGTCTCATTTACTACTGCATACTTCTTAGATCTTGTGATCAACTTGGCATAAGTTAGTGGCGACCTCTTGTAGATCGATTTCAATAGATCTTTATCGGTGATTCCACCTGCAGCGTCATCATCTTGACCTCTAAGCTAACGTTCTTGATCTCTAGGGCCTCACTATTAAATCTTGAAAGGAACACTCTCAAATTCTCTTCTGGTTTCTGTTTTATGGCGATCAGATTCGTAGATCTCTTCTTTGGGGAGGTTTAAGTGTAGAAGAGCTCAAAGAAACGGTCGCTTAGTCAAAGGACTAGATAGAGTTAGCCAACAAGTTGTTGAACTAGAGTCTCCCTACACCTCGTAATGTTGATGGGAATGCCCAGCCGAGAGTGGCGTCTTCGTATTGGTGCAGTACCATCAACGCAGAATAGTTGTCAAGATGTAGGTGAGGGTCTATCATGCCATTGAATAGATCGACCATTGGCATAAAGAAATGCTCTGGTCTTAGAACCTCCATTATTTCTTTTGTAAATGCCATATCGGCACGGTACTCTTTCTTCCTCGAAGATATTGCAGGTGCCGACTGCTTCTTTTCCATTTCCGTCATGCGGGCCTGTATGGTGAGAAACTACTGTTCCAATGTACTTTCTAGTAAGACCATCCGTGCTTCCATTTCTCAGGTGGGCTTTTGTTTTGCAAGCCGATTCTTGATGGCCACCCTTTCCATATGGGTGGTATCTATCCTTTCTTGCACGTCATTTCGAGATTTCCCGTTACCTCTCTGGCCAAAATCATTTGCTCTGTTGTGTTGTCCATCCAAAGACTCCATTTCTGATTCTTCTACTGGAATGTAATCCGGATCTTCCTCGTCTCACTCCATATTCAGCTCATCTTCTTCCACAGGTGATCCTTGATCCTGGCTAGAGTTATGTGACCTTTCTGACCCACTACCTGGTGGGTAAGTGCTTCTTGGCTGGGTAGGTGGTCGCGGCGGCTTGAGCAATCTTGTTATCTCCAAAATCTGTTCCTTCAAAGAGTTAAATTGGTAAGGAGTGGCATATTGAGGCATAGGTTCTTGACCAGCAAGGACATGTTCTTGTGGGAATTTACGGTCGACAGAAGAGCTTTTGCTGTTTTTCCAGGGAGGAACGCCGTCTTGGGCTAGAACCTCCTCTGTTAAGTCATCGTTTCCACTAGGATTATGGAAGGTGTGTCTCACCATTATTATGTGAGAGGGTGAAGACGAAGCTTCTTAAATTCATGCTCTTGAAAGAAAAAATGGCCCCATGATGGGTGCTAAATTGTTGCTGTGAAATATTGACTAACTTGTGGTTCTTCTTTTCCTATAAAACAAGGGATGACAAATGGTTATTGGAGGGTGGATTAAGGCAGTCTGACGTCTACTCCAACGATCAAGTCAATAGAGGGAGCAAACAATGTGGAGCTTGGCATAAATAAGACAAGCTTCTAAGACATGGAGAAGAAGGAAAATTCAAGAAGTCTAAGAGTTAGGATTAGGTGACGAGCGTTGGTCTTTTACCTTGGACCGTTGAGTGGTTATATAAAGAGCAGAGAGCCTCAGATAAGTTCTAGGAGTAACCACATTACCGTCATGAGCATACCTAAATGACTATAGGATGGTGATCCTACGGCTGGGGCATGACAACCTGTCAAATCGCTCAAGCCATCCGCATTGTTCACTACATAAAGATTCCTCCTTAAAACAGGTTCTTTGCTAACACAACAGTTTGGGATCCTGAAGGAATACACTATCTAAGATGTGAAGCAAGTACGAATAGGATCATCCTTGGAAGGGCCAATTGTCCCTTCCCTTGGTGAGCGAGTTGCAACACAACATCGTCAAGTCACAAGCCAATTACGCGACTTATCACTTTACATAGAAAGCTAGCGGGTTCCAGTCTGCCGAATATATCGCGCTACCATGTCTTCATGCCTAGGGACACATGTTGCCTATCGATTGGTGGATGAAATATAGTATCAACACTTGTCACACCCCAATTTCGACTGAAGCAGAAGTGTAAGTGAACCGTCACTGAACCAACGGCTCACAACAGGATCTCAATAAGACCGTGTCCACTCATACAAATCATTGCACATAACCACAATTAAAATATAATAAATACAGCGAAAGTCTTTAAATAAAATGAACTTAGCATCTATTGATAGATTTAAATAAATATTCAATTATCTAAATTTTCAAACATAAATAAATATCTTTACATCACTTTAATGTCAACCGAAAATAACTGAAACAAATAACAAAAAATCCTAGAGATACACGCAGAAAGGGCACTCGCATGAAGCGTCATACTCTTCCTCTCCTGCCTGCACATCCAGAGCAGCCACGCCTCTGTACGCCAGCACGTTCATCTAGTCGTCCACTGTGTAACCTGCATCAACATCTAAAAATGGTGTGTACACAAGGGTGAGCTCACAACTTAGCTCAGTAAGACAATCAGACAATGTAACATTTATATGCATGAGTAACAATCATATTATATTATGGTCTGGTTTAAGTTTGCAATGTGCTATAGAAAGGATTGGCGGCCACCGCACCTCTATACACGAGTGTGTGAAGCCGCCCAGTGGATCACACCACTGCCGTCCCACATGCACCCACCATGGAATAGAGATAGAGCTAAGGCGTCTGGATCAACACCGCCAACACCTCCCCTGATGCTCTACCCATACCAACACGTAAGCCCCTATTGGTGAGGGCTTGGAAACTGGGCTTGCAACTAACCAATCCTATACGGCATAGAGATAGAGCTAGAGTCTGGTGGCCAGGCCGGAGACCACAGTGCCACGTCCTCCCCCTGATGCCCTACCCGCACCAAGCATGCTAAGATAGAATACTATGAAAAGGTGCTAGTGTGAGGAATGATATCAGACCCCAGGCCCTTCCCATTCCATACACCAACGAAAACAATCACATGCCTAACAATCACATCCTAGCATAGCGAGTATGCATGAACAATAATAATAACTGAAAGTAAAGGATGACATGCGAGTATGTACGAACATCAATCCATAGAGTGATAGTTATTAACAACGGTTTACTGTTCATTAGATTATTAGGGTTTAGTTCTGATTCCCTTACATGACGCTCGTTTGATAGCTTGTTCCGCATCACAAGGTCCAACCGTGCTATCACAAGGTCCTATACGATATTAGGGTTTAGTTAGAATAGATTTACGTTGGTCGAAAAACCAACAATGGTAAAACACATCTCACAGAGCTGACCGATAACAGTACCGATCGCAGCACTGTAGGGAAACCTGCGACCGGTATGCTCAGCTGGTCCCCACAGACCCGCCCCCAGAAGGTACCGGTCGCACAGGGTGCAACCGGTATAGTCGATCGATATGTCCCCGGAAGACTATACGTCCGGTTCTCGACTGCCGTTGATCGTCCCCTATTGATCCTAGGGTTCCTCCTACACATTCTAGGTCTGAGCACTGAGTTAGAGTTGTTTCCAACTCCATTCAAGTCTAAGCTTTGACGGTCTTCTTCCTAGAACTCAAATCTAGGGTTTACCGACTAGATTAGGGTTTGTCGGTAAAAATAGGGTTTATCGGCAAAATAGGGTTTTAGATCAATACCTGCTTTGCATGGTATTGATCAAAGCAACCTAACCATCCTAGAGTCATAATCCTAGAGTCATAATGTAAAAGAAGGTTTAAGCACTCACCGTCGACTGGCGGTAAGGTGTTCTTCGTCGAACGGCAATATCGGCTCTTCCTAGCTTCTCCTCCTTCTTCAGCCTCTTTCTCCTTTCTAGGGTTTGTGAGGATCAATGGAAGGGATTTTAGGAGGTTTAGAGGTGTTTATATAGGCTAGGTTTAGGTTTAGGAAGCCTCCTAGGATTAGGAAAGTCCTAGGGTTCGGAATTTAGAAAGTAGGACCCGCAGAGATCCGGTTTTGGATCATCGTAGTCTGCTGCGCAGGCTATACCGATCGACCGGTACCAAGACCGGTACCATCGACCAATATGAAAGAAATTCATACTTAAATGGTCTGTTTTGTACCTGTTTGTCATCCGCTCATCCCGTCTGGCCCGGTGATGATTGGAAGACCTGTTACGACATGAATTCAAGGTTTAGATTGGGTTCATGGAGTGAGGGTCTTACAACACTAGTCATCTGATTTCAGGTAACATCATCATTACCCATAAATCTTTCCACTTCATCAAGGAAAAAAGAAATGGAAAATCCAAATATATGGCTAATAAATTGGATATGCAAAAATCCTACATCCATTCTAGGCAAATCCAAATATATGGCTCCACTCCCATATAGGCTGGAGTGGAGATTTATTAAAGGCATTCATTTTAAATTGGGTTTCCATCCATTCTAGGTTAATTTGGTCATGAATTATATCACATCAGTCGCCTAATATTATTCCATCCAGGGGAATTAGGCAAGGAGATCTTCTATCTCTTGCCTTATTTATCCTCTATGCCCAAGCCTTATCATCTATTCTAAAATCTACCGAAAAAGAGGGAAAGATCAAAGGCCTTAAAATCAAAAACAGATCTGAGCCCATTTCTCACCTTGTATTTGCAGATGATTGTTTAATCTTTTACAATGCAAACCTGAATGAGATTATGAATCTCAAAGAGTGTATTGATCTTTATTGCAAGGCCTCAAGACAAATCATTAATTTAAAGAAGTCATGCCTTACTTTTAACCCTAATACCCAACCCAAGTTCAAGAGATGGTTCTCCAGACTTCTTAAAATTCACTATGGCGAGGGTCCATCCAAATACCTTGGTCTTCCTTTAGAGTTCGGTCAATAAAAAAACTCTTTTTCAAGAATTTTCGAACAGAGCTATTCGAAAACTCAACGGATGAAAAAATAACTTTTGCAGGAAAAGTGGTATTGCTCAAATCAATTATCCTCCCTATATCCAACTATGTTGCCTCTCATTTTCTCATGGCAATGCATCATCATGGCTCTATAGGAAGGCTGCTTCGGATTTCTTCTGGAAAGACATTAGTATTGATAAAGGAATTCACTGGATCTCTTGGGAGAGAATGTTTAAATCCAAAGAGAATGGAGGATTAGGATTAAGAGACCCAATCCTTCATAACAGAGCTATGCTATCAAAGATTTCTTGGCATATTTGGGCCTATCCGAATTCCAAATGGGTTAAAATTTTGAAAAAAAAAATGTACTTTCCCCATTCGGATTTCTTATAGGTTTGGTTCAATCATAGCCCTTCTTGGGCTTGGAAAAGTATTCTCATTGGAAGGGAAGTTCTCAAACAGGGTCTTATTTAGTAGGTAGGGGATGAAACTCATATTAACATATGGACTGATCAATGGATTCCCTCACTTAAAGGGTTTCATATCAACCGTCCAAAACAAGATGACTGCCCCCTTACCTATCTGAATGAGTTGATTGATGACAATACTAAATCATGGAATCTTAATCTGCTTCATTCTTATTTTACTACAAAGGAGAAGGAGGCCATTTTGAAAATTCATCTGAGTTTATTTCCTAGAATGGATCGCATGATTTGGGGAGCATAAAAAATGGCAGATTTTCTGTTAAATCGGCCTACATATGCTATCGAAGCTGAAGGAAGAAAAATTGAAAGTGCAGGCTTCCTCTTCCCATATTAGTCCATGGAGAATGATTCCTTCTAAGATTTGAAAGAAAAATATGGAGTTGTAATACTCTTCCTAAAATTAAATCATTCTTGTGGAGAACTTGTACACATGGTATTGCTGCAGGTGAAGAGCTGAAGCTGAGGAAGATTCCTATTGATCCATTATGCAAAAGATGGGGATTCTCTTCTAAATCTATTGACCATATTATGTTCCATGTCCATTCTCCAGGGCTTCTTGGTTTGCATTCCAAATTGCATATATGGTGCCTGATGATTATTCTTCTTCATTTTCTCAGTGGATCCAGTAGTGGATTTCTCTTTCTCAGGATTCTAAGGATATTGCAGGGGAGGCCGGCCTTCAGCCAAGCTTCTTTTGTTTGTTGGGAAATTTGGAAGCACGTAATGATTTCATATTCAACAACCCATCATCACTGGAAGAGTTGTTTATAAGGCGGGTAGAGGTTAGGCCGAATTTTGCTCCATTGATCTATTGAATAGGACTCTCAACAAGCATGATGTAGATTCCTTTGCTGATGCAGTTGGACATCTTCATGAAGAGGACTCTATTATGATCAACACAAACGTGGCTTACAAGCATAAATCTTTGCATGGAAGTATTGGTTTTGTTCTTCTTGACCATTCAGCTGTTCCCATTCGTGATTGCTCACTTCACCTCAGGCTTAGTTCGGCTCTAGAAGGCGAGGCTCTCGCTATTAGATGGGCTCTTCAAAGGGCTCTTGCTGATGGTCATAATCGTGTGGTGGTTAAATCTAATTGTAATGATATTATTCAATCTATCACTTCAGGTTAGAGTCTAAACTCCTCCATTCATAATAGTGATTTGGATATTAGGGATCTAGCAGTTTCTTTTGAAAGTTGTAGTTTTTATTCCATCTCAAGGGGTGCTAATGGAATAGCGCATCACCTTGTCAAGAATGCCAAGATAGTTCCAGGGCTTTTTGACTGGCCTTTATCCACTTATTAGTTGAAGGATTTTGTATCAGTGATACCTCGGTTTGTATTGTTGCTTTAGTTGAATGAATCTTTTGTTTACGAAAAAAAAAGGTGTATAAACACCATCGACTACAGTAATTCTGGGCTTTTGTGTGTGGACATGCCTCCTATCTTTTAGATGATCTCCGAAGTCAAAACAATGATTGCCTTGATTTTCTAAAATTTTACTGGAGGGGTTTTTAGTTTCTTGGGCATTGGGAATCATTGTCTGACATCTACATAGTACTGGGTCCTGTTAGACTTATCCGAACTTTCTTTACCATTATTTTTTATTCATCGCGGTATTTTTATGTTTTTCTTTTGTGCTTTTTTTCAGACCTACAATGGTGATGACTACAATGGAGCAAGGATTGTCAGCAGAGCTCATGAGCTTCGAGATGCAGTATGAACTGTTATTTTTTTCATGGTTTTAATATTGATTAGGCATTTTTCTCTATGGCTGTATTTTAGATAACTGTATTTCTTGTAGGTGCATGGGATGCTATCACAGATGGACCCAGTGTTAGTTGCTTTCTGCGACTAAGATTACAGCCCAGTGTTAGTGGAAGGGGGGCGGGAGGCATAAGACTATGCAATTATAAATGATACCTTATGTTCTGTGAGTGTGTTATAGAGAGCCCATCTCAGTCACTTTCTGGAAAAGTAGCAAGTGATAAAGAGCCCTCTCCATTATTCGCCCTATGTCGGTAGGCATAAAATGCCACAGAAGATATAGTAGCTTTTTTTTTTTTGGTTAAAAATTCGTTTCAATTCTTAACCATATCCATTGAATCAGCAGGTGGTAATTCTGGTTCAACAGGAGAAGATGAGTCACAGTCTGCAGATCCAGGACCATTGAAGGCAGCACCTGCTCAACCAGCCCCTTCCCAGGAACCTGATTCAAATGGTGGGTCGAGGGACCAAAAAAATTTTTGGCTGATGAAGAACCATTGGACACTTTCACTAATGTTTTCAAGTCTTTCTGGGGGGAGCAAATGCCAAGATGATTTTGTAATGTTGGATGGGGAGATTTCTAGCCAGGTTGAGTCTCTCAAGCAATGTTTGGTGGATCGCACTGAAAGATATGGTGTAACAGAGCTTGAAAGCCTTTACACACGTATTAAGAAAGGTGTAATTGAAACAAAACCAATGGCTGGGGAAGATCACAAGGCTTAAATTTTGAGATTTGTGTTGAGGTTTGCTGAAGACAATGGAAATTTCTGATTCCAAAGCGCTTATTAATCTTTTAATTTTAATTTTTAGTGGTTTTTCCCAGAGGTTAATCAAGCTGATGTATAATTTCTGGATTTTAAATGAGATTAGGTAATGAAATTATATTTGTTAAATTTTGAGTAAATTTATGGAGCAGAAGGTGACAAGCATAATTGACTTGCCCTTTGATCTACCAAAACATAAAATGATTTGCAACAATAACAACTATTAGTGGTGTTTCTTCTTCTTCTATAGATAGAGAAGGTTTTGTCCATTAATTTAGACAACAATAATTACATATTGATTTGACAATCCCAATGTTGATATTGGTTTTTACCTATTGAGCATAGTTTTTTGAATCTTACTTAACCCAAGAGAGCAAGTGTAACATTTTCTTGTCTTATAGGCTTATTTTATCTTGGAGATTGACATATATATATATATATATATATATATATTATGAAACCTAGGACTACAATCAGATCGGTTAAACATGGGTTATCATTGGTTTGATTTGTATTTGATATCTTAAACTTTAAGTTATGATGGATTGATTTATCAGATTTGTAAAATACTTAACTGTTATTATATTTGTTATATGTTTAAGAATTTCATAGGTTATTGTATTTGTTATATGTTTCAGGGCCAATCAGTGTTAACCCAATCCTCAATCAGGTCAACCTAGCCCAACCCGGCCATATCAAGGTCATCAAGTTTAGCCCAACCCTGCCAAGTTAGGGTTAGGTTGCATATTTTCTAACCCTAACAAAGTTGGGTTGGGTTAGGGTTATGTTTAAGGTACTCAGGGTCTGGGTTAGGGTTTTAAAAAACCCAACCCAACTGACGTATTGTAGCCCTATTTGAAATAGCATAAATCCTAGGATTTTATAAAAATACAAGTGAAGCTCTCAAAATTTTTATCAAAAAAAAAAAAAAAAAAAAAACTCTTCGGAAGGCTACTAGAGAACTAGTTACCGATGTATTAATATGTGCCGCACAATGGATGATAGCCACTAGTTTTCCTCATACGGGAATGAAGGGCATGGAGGAATTGAATCCATGAAATTATGTTTCACCAAAAGAGGAAAAAAAAAAGGAAATCATTTATTTTTCCCTTAAATAAATAGAAAAAATAGATGTTTTTTCTGAAAGCCACATAGGAAACCCAATTTCATTCCCTTATGTCATGTTCAACGCCGCTGGCATTTTCACCGCCGGTGAAGTGTTCGTTAGTGCTGACGTCATTGAAGCAGGTGTCAAGTTTAGGTTCAAATTCCAAATCAGGTATCTCCACTCACCCGAGTGTTTCTCTTGATTTTTCTACTTTTAAATTATGTAGATAGTCAATGTCACACGCTTCTTTCCCTTAAGCTCTCTCTAATGAGCCTGTAGTGCTGATGCTTTATTTATGAGTTCTTAAGTCTTTGATTTTCAGGTTTGTTGGGCCGAGAGAGTTCCAGGGTTTTATGTTGATATATCTCCTGATAAGCTTGGAAAACCTTAGGGCTCGCATTTTCTTTTACTCTCTTCCATTCCCGATTAGATTTCGCCTTTGTCTGGCATTCCATTTTCGATAATGAGCTGTCCATTTCGTTGTCGGCCTAACCATTCTTCAGTTAAAGCTTCTGTACTCGATCGTCGTCCCAAAACTCCAAGAAGATTCTTTTGGTCATACTTGTGCGACAAGATTCTCGACTCAGATGGGTTTAATCATTCCTGGATTTCTGAACTGATAAGCAAACAACGTTGCGTTATCTGAGAAGCCTAGTTAGAGAAACAAATCCCAATGGATTTATGCAACTTGTTTAAATCAAAAGTAGATCTGGAGATTGTCCTTATATATTTTCGGTGGTTAGAAAAAGGACTCTCTTACATTCTTGATTACTGTTGTAGACCAAAGAAATATGGAGAAATTAGATCATTATCTGATTCTTTTGTTAAGAGTGAGAGGCACTTCAACTCTTCTCTCTTCAAAGATCATTGTTGATAGGTTGATTTTGGCTTATGTGAAGAATTCAAGGTCAAATTCTGCCATTGAAGCTTTTGAGCGTGCAGGGGATTATGGTTTAAGATTATCTATTTTTTCATGTAATCCCTTGTTGAATGTATTTCGGCTAAATTCCGTGTCCGAGGTCCGTGTTGATGGCGGGACCTGCAAAACAAAGACAAGAGACAAGGGGGGCGGGCCTTATGGCCCCGGGTCCACTCCGACACCGAAGTTAAGAATCTGTGAATGGTCAATGGCCCGACATCCGAGCCCACCTTTTATGTGGTGGGGCAAGGGAGAAATCCCGAGTACGAAATGTCAGAGTGAGAATCCCAAGAGTGAGTAATTAATGTCTGCGTACCTGAATTCTCGGGATTTGATCTATTTATAGTGAACAATGTTTTTTCTTTAAATGTCGTTTTTGCCTTTTGTAGCTTTTGATCTCTGAAACGTCATTGACACAGCTTAGAAATGACGTTATTTTTACTCTTAACTCATATGATTGTATTTATGAGGATGCTTTCTTATATCTATGCGAGAATGTCCATGTGGTTTGCTGATCAAGTCCTAAGTGTCGCGATTTTATTGGTGACGTGGCAGATTTTCCCAACACTTGTCTCGTTGCTCTGCTGAATCTGTAAGGTTCGGCTGAGCAGAAAAATAGAATAGGAATTCATCCTAATCACTCCTTATTGTTCTGTTGAATCTGTAAGTTTCGACTGAGCATAGATCCTATTCTTCCAATGTGGGGAAGCCTTTTCCACGCCCTTCGTGGGGTGGAAGACTGAGGCTGACGTGGAAAGTTAGGATGTGGCCGATGCATTGGTTGGAAGGCCGATGTGATGGGGTCGATGTGGGCGGCGTGGCCAATACATATCGGTCATTATGAGAATAATGACCAATGTGGTCATGGGGGCTGCATGTGACCGACACTTCTTTTGGAAGGCCGATGTGATGGGGCCGATGTGGGCGGCGCGACCAATATACATGGGGCAATATGAGGAATTTGACCGATGTGGTCACGGGATGTTCACGTGACCGACGCTTTCTTTGGAAGGCCGATGTGATGGGGCCGATGTGGGCTGCCGGCCAATACACATTGGGCAATATGAGAAATTTGACCGTTGTGGGTGGCGTGGCCAATACATATCGGGCAATATGAGAAATTTGACCAATGTGGTCACGAGATGTACACATGACTGACGCTTTCTTTGGTGGGCTGATGTGATGGGGCCGATGTGGGCAGCGCAGCCAATACACATCAAGCAATATGAAAAATTTAACCGATGTGGTCACGGGATGTACATGTGACTGACGCTTTCTTTGGAGGGCCGATGTATCTGGATTCGGACTTTGGTCAAAATCATGGATACCGCAAAGCGGGACCCGATGAACAGACCCAATACTTGTTGTCGGTAATAAAGGTTGTTTCTTTAATGGTCCTGTCAACAGGTGCCACGTGGATTCAACCTCCTTGAACGAGGTGCCTTCCACTGTGCTGTTTATTTAAATGAGTAGGGGGTAGCCCCTTTACTCTGGATATCCATTCCTCAGGCTGCAGACGGAAGGCTCGGCATCGGCTTTGCTAGAAGTGGGGTTTCTTGACACTGGCCCAAGCTGTTGGGATCACCTTTTTCTTTTTCAGTAAGTGTTGTTTTCCTTGAACTGGTTTGTCGGTCCATTGTGTCTAGATTTTAGTAACCAATGGCTGGTAGCTGGGGAGATACCGATATGGAGGTGGATATTGAGACTTTAGAGGAAGAGGATAGGGGGTCATCTTCGTCCAATGGTAGTTCCACTTCGTCCAGCAGTGGGTCTACTGCTAGCACCTCATCGGAGGAAGCTTTCGTGGGGAGTGTATCCGAGGGTGGTGTCAAGATTGAGTTACGGACAGAAGAATCAAGCGAATGAACTCCAGGCCCGCATCGGAAGAATATAGTGTTGGTCCTTCCTCTGGTTTGTCTCGGCAGGAACAAGCGGTTGGCATGTCGACTCATGAATTGGGTGTAAGACCCGCACGCCACGAACCCGGCCTAACCTTATATTTTGTGTCGGGACCCGTCTACATATCATGGTCGAGCCAAGTGGACCAAATGTGTGAAGAAAAACCAAGACCCAATATGAAAATTTACCCAAAAATAGTCAAAATGAGGGTAGGGTCGCAGGTTTTAACAGGCAGGTCCGGCCCTCCCATCGACCCTCACCATCGACCCTCAACCATGGGTCGCAGGGTCTATGAGTTGTCCGACCCTCCCATCGACCCTCGGTATTCGGGAAAAACAGCACGAACCGAAAATTAGGAAACCTTCCTAATTTCGATTGGAACCTTTCCTAAACTCAATGGGACGTATTTTGGGAGGTTTTACTCTATAAATAGGACGTCCCTAAGCCTCTTTCAATCCTTTTACAACCCTAACTGGATTGAGAGAAAGAGAAGAGAAGGAAGAGAAGAAGAGAAGGAAAACTTGAAGAAAAGGCTAAGGAAGAAGAGGAAATTCAGAGGAATTCTGAATCTTAGCAAACCTAAGGTATGAATACATTCCCCATGATTTATTTAAGACTTTAGAATGGTTTATGAAAAGGGTATGACTTAGAAGAAACCCAAATCATCCATCCATTGTTTCGTTTCAATGGAGACCATGGAGGAGATCATTAAAACCATGTAGGTGAATAAAGTATAGTTCTAAACCATAGAACATGTATAGAATGGATTGTGAAAGTAAGCCATAGGACCCAACCATGAAAGAGAGAACGAAATCTGATATTTTCAACTCAAACCATGGAGGGTCGCACCTAGGGTCGATGGCAGATCCGACCCTAGAATCGACCCTCAGTGTTCGGGAAGTCTAGATTTGGGGAGGGTCGCACCCAGTGTAAGACCCGTGTCAATCTAACCCGGTCTTACCACCTTGAACCAGGTTTACCCATTATGGTCGAGTCAAATGGACCAAGGGCGTGAACGAGATCGAGATCCCAGGTATAAAATCGACCCAAAAACACTTAAAACAGGGGAAGGGTCGCATACCCAGCTAAGCAGGGTCGGACCTCCCAAAACAGAATGTCAGTCCCTCAGTTTTGAATGGAGGGTCGGACAGCTTAAGACCCTAGGGTCGACGGGATCATCGACCCTCCCATCAACCCTCGGATTCTGCTGAATATAGAAATTAGGAAATTTCTATATTTTTCTAGTGGGATTATTTCCTAATCTCAGAGGGACTTATTTAGGATGTTCCTACTCTATTTAAAGGACGTTCCTAAGCCACTTTCACTCCTTTCACAACCCTAATCGAATTGAGAGAAAGAGAGGAGAAGGAAAAGGGGAAGAAGAAAGGGAAGGAAGAGAACTTAGCAAAAAAGAGAAGAATTTCAGAGAAAAAGTTATCTTCTTAAGTATGGATACTAATTCCATGAGTTTCTACAGACCTTAGGTTAGTTATTGTTGAGAGTGTGATCTCGGAGAAACCCAAACCATCAATCTATGGTTAGGTTTTCATGGAAATTCATAGGAAAGTGCATGAAAGCTATCTAGGTGGGTTATACATGGTTTCAGACCATGGAATGAATGTAGAATGGAATGTAGGAGCAAGCCATAGGATTCTAAACACGAAGAATGGATTAAAAGAGGAAATTAGACCAAAGTGCACCGAGGGTCGCACCGAGGGTCGATGACCATCCGACCCTAGGTGTTCCTGACCATCGACCCTCAGTGTTCGGGAAGTTCAGAGTTAAGGGAGGGTCGCACCCAGGGTCGATCCTGACTCCGACCCTACCTCCGACCCTCAGTTAACAACATGGTTTTTAAATTCTGAATAAATTCTAATTAAATTTTATCGACTTTGTTAGGGCTTCTAGCAATACAATAACACTGTAAAGGTGATTCTAAAGCTTGGAAAAGTATCTATTAGCAAGCTAAGGTGAGGAACTAGAACCCCAAACTAAATTGGTTAGTAACAAACTATTTTTCTATTTTCTTGAGTCCTATGCCCTGTTTGATTCTATGCAAATATGTTTGTAATGTGCATACAGCATGCCATCCAATATTTCTCTTAGTTGTTCATGCATATTTAATTTATTGTTTATAACATGATGATGATGATGATGATGATAGGAATAGGCATGTGTTTGTATGTGTGTGGTTGATGTATTTGATGCGAGCGGGTATCAGGGGAGGTGTGATGAGAACGTCAATAAACGTTAACCTTTGGCGGGTCTCAGCACTTTAGCTCTATCTCTAACTCAAGTCTTATGCATTAGCATCGTCGTATCGCCATTACTTTAGCAGAACTATTATGTCGTAGAGTATCAGGGGAGGTGGTCTCGGTCCTTGTAGTCTCTGACTCTACCGGGGGCCCTTAGCTCTATCTCTCTAGACATTTTGAGGGATGCTGGGGTGAGGCCTTAGATACACTTTTTGGCATTAGGATTGGTTAGTTGCAAGCCCAGTTTGCAGCCCTCGCTAACAGGGGCTTACGTGTTGGTATGGCCCTATATAACAATAAACATAACCTTTGTTATATAATGTTCATGATTGGGTGCATGTGAGTTGACGATAAACGTGATCTTCGGGTAACGTCACACACTCGTGTATAGAGGTAGGGTCAATAAACGCGACCTTTGGCTACCTAAACCTTTTTATTGCATACTGCAAACTTATATACCAGACCAAAGATATAAATTGACTTTTTGCATGCATATGTATTGTTGCATTGTTTTGGCTACTCACTGAGCCGTGATGTGTGCTCACCCCTCGACGTCGAATATTTTTAGTTGATGATGCAGGTTGTACCGTTGAAGACTATGTGAATGCGTCTGCATACGGGAACGTAGCGGCGATGGAAGCTGAAACTGAAGTGGATACACACGACTCCTCTTGCGAGTGCAACTCGTGTGTATTTGATTAGATATTTTATAGGTTTCTTTATTGGATTTATTAAGACATGTATTTGATAATTAATTATGTCTTAGTTGAAAATAGAATAATTTGCTATTAAATTATTAATATCATTTTAGTTTCTCAGTTCATGTTATTATAAGACTTCCGCTATTGTGTATTTACTCTGATTATGATTATGGATGTGTGTAAGTTTGGATAATGCGGGGATAGCCTACTCGAGATCCTGGTTGAACCGTTGGTTTATTAGCTGTTCATCACACCATTCAGAATAGTGTGGAATTGGGGTGTGACAACTTGGTATCAGAGCATCTCCGGCCTTGCCCGCCAAACTAACACACATTCAAGACCATTGGGAACTGAGATAAGTTAAAAGTAAAAGCTTTAATATAAATACACTGTAAGCACAAGTGATGATTAAGACCAAATTTAAAAAGAGAATAATGCATCTATTAAAGGGAAAACAAGTTACATACAATGAGTGAGAAAAACAAAACGTATATACATAACTAAAGCAGAGTACAGTCCATAACCCGGACAGTTACTCTGTAGTACAAGAAAAATAAATACAATCATGAAGCTGGAGGTGAAGGAGGAGGCGGTGCCTCACGATCTCGGTCATAGTCCTTAGCATAGACCCTAGTCAACCAGGCCACCTGGGTCTGGGTCGTCTGGAGACTAGCTGCCAGATCGGCTACTCTCTTATCAGTCGCCCGCTGGACCGATAACAGCTCATCCACCCTCATACGCTGGGTGTCTAGCAACTCCTCCATCCTCAGATCAGATCTACGCTGAGCCTCCCTGATCTCCTGCAGCATCTCCATCATGTCAGAAGGTGGAAGTGAAGGACCAGCCGCATGCGAAGGACCAGCCTCAGGTACAGGGTCCGCCGCAGAAGAAGTGCCAACACCAGCCGCATGTGTAGGTGAAGGCGGTGGTATCGAGTCGACATCCATATACATACGATCATCATCGCATCGGTGGGATCCACGCGTAATCATGCGTCCATAGGGTAGATTACCCCTATGCCCGACCAATGTAGCACTAATCATAGTCCGCATGATGATGTAGGGAAGACAGACGGGCTAACGAGTGCAGATGCTATAGATCAAAAACTGGGTCAGCTGAGAAACCCACTCATAGTGCCCACTCTGTGGAATCTGATTATGCTGGATAATCTTACAAAAGACCCGTGGAGCTGGACGTAGATAACATGCTCTCATTTGCCAACGATCAGGACGGAGCAACTGATTATCGATCTCTGCCCTCATCTCCATCTCAACAAACTGTGGCTCTCCAGGCGCACAGTATACCATGGGGCCATCATAAGGAATGCCCAACCAGTTGGCCAGCTGCCGATAGTTGAAGGAGATACCTACCCCTTTGACGTAGCTGGTGATGCACAACTCCTGACCATGCTCAACATCATTGTAATTCCCCACCACCTGGAGATTACAATAGAACTGACGCACCAAATCCGGGCAGGTGCACGCATCGTATGTAATGACAGGAAGCCACCCCATGTCACCAAAGGCTCCCTCTACGTTGAACACGGCTAACTCAGCCAAGTTCACCATACGACCACCCTCAACCTTCTTACGGGCATAGTCAGCATACCATGCCTCCGCTTCATTAGAACGGAAGCGAAGGGGATCACGAACTCGGGGTACCTTAGTACGAGCCATGGTATCTGCAAAATAAGAAAGAGAAGGAAAACAAGGAGTTAATAGGATAAAAATCCGAAACTTGATTTAATAACGACGTAAGTTGACCATAAAGCCCATTCCTCACCATACAAGTGGGCATAAGGACTTACGTAGGTTTAAACATATCCTACAACCCACATGCAGTAGGAAATTTTAACTGACGATGTACAATTTGAAGAAATTCAAGAAAAATCGAAAATGTCGACAAATTAGGGCAAAAAGAGAAAATTTCAAGTTTCTCGATAACCAACCGATGAAACTCAAAAATTTTTGAGGGCTTTCGTTCCTCGAGACACCAATAACAAAAGCCCCCAATAAAAATTGAATTTTTTTGGTTGGAAAAAGTTTAATTCGAAAAATACAAGTTAAATGGACAAAAACCTAGAAATGAAAACCTAAAAACAAGTAAAAATGGGAAGACATACCTGTAGTGATGACGTGGACGTCGAAACCCGGAGTCAAACCGATCCAAAACAGTAGAGTAGTACTGTAGCAACTCAGAGAGGAGAGACGAGTCGAAATGGAGGAGGAATAGTGAGAAATGACCCAGAATCGGATCTTAAAAATCTGATTTTTGGTCCGAGGGTCGGACAATTCGACTAGCACAATCGACCCTCGAATCGACCCTCCCATCGACCCTCGGCTCTCGGGAATCTTACAGAAAACTAAGGGTCGGAACTGAGGGTCGGATACCCATCGACCCTCGCATCGACCCTCAGCTCTCGGGAAGAATAGGTCATTCCCAGGGTCGGATACCAAGGGTCGGACATACCATCGACCCTCACCATCGACCCTGCATAGAAAAGACAGTATATTTTCATAAAATGAGCTAGAATTGGAATTGATTATTGGTTAGCGTGCCTACATGAAATATAAATGACTTATCACCTATTTTGATGATTTTCAGGCACCACCAATCACAAAAAAGAATTATGTCTGGACGAAGGGTGACCCGACAGACCCGAAACGCAGTCCCACCACCACTACCCGTGGAGGAGACTAGTCAAGAAAATAACTATGCACCGGGTAATCCAGAACCGGCAAACCCTACAAATTTGCCACCTCCACCACCAGAGCTATCAAAATGCAGGTTGCCATGGGAATTATGTTTCAAGCCACTCAGGCTGCACCCATGCACACAGGACAAGCCAGTGCAGCACCGGTAGGTAACCACCCAGCTCTTCAGACACCTCAGCAACCGGTTGCATAGATTCCAGTGCAGGTTCTAGAAGCAGCTCAGGGTGATTACTAGTATCCACACCACATGTTTGGGGAAAACCCCCAAAATCAGCTGGACCACTCCCGACTAGTGGAGAGATTTTTGAAGATGAAACCTAAAGAATTCAACGGCAAACCGTCTGATCCATTGTGGCCAGCACACTGGATAGACGAGATGGAGAGAAATTTCCTTATGATGACTATCACAGAGGAAGAGAAAGTACTATGCGCGACCTTCATGCTCAAGGGCGATGCACATCATTGGTGGAAATCAACGAAGGCATATCTACTGACCAAGCACGCCCTACTGACCTGGGCTATATATAAAGAAGCCTTCTTTGAGAAATATTTTCCACGGAGCTTCAGAGATTCGATGGAGAAGGAGTTCCTGAGTCTTTATCAGGGACATATGTCAGTGGATGCGTACCAACAACGTTATGAAGAGATGTTTTTCTTCGCACCACTGAGTATGCAAGAAGAAGAAACCAAAACCCGTAGGTTTGTCACGGGACTAAGAGGAAACATCAGAGAACATGTTCTGGGCTTAGAAAAGAGAATTTATAATGAAGCTGTCCAGATCGCTCGAGTTATAGAATCGATCCAGAAGGAGAGTTACCTTACTCAGAACAGAGGCATCAAAAGGCCAGCTGGAAATTCTTACAACAGAGGCAATAACAAGACATATAAGCTTTTCCGTCCTTAGAATTTTAATGCTGCAACCAAGACTACTCCAGCAGCTCAACCTCAGCCAAAGCCAAATTCTGAAGCCCCGAAGTGTTTTAACTACAACCAGCCGGGACATATGGCAAGGGAGTGCCCTAAGCCCAAGAAGCAATTCCATCAGGGACGTGTATATGCTGTTACGTCCGAGGATGCGGCCGCATCACCCGATGTGGTCACAGGTATGACTGAAACTTTTAAAGTTGTAATTACATCGAATGAGCATGTAGACTAAGTAAAGATAAATCACAGGTATTGTACCTATAAATGACGTACCCGCCAGAGTACTCTTTGATTCCGGAGCTACTCATTCATTTATATCTGTGTCATTTGGAAAGAAGATGAAATTACCCATCAAAACATTAGACTACAAATTACTTGTACGATCACCGATGGGGTTAGAAGTGGAACTAGAGAAAGGTTATGGACCATGTCCAGTTCTCATTGGAGAGAGGACTTTAGATGCAACCTTGATACAACTTGAGATGGCAGACTTTGATGTCATCTTGGGAATGGACTGGTTAGCTCGGCATTCTGCAAATCTATTATGCGCCGAAAAGAAGCTAACGTTCAAAGACAAAGATGGAGCAGAATTAAGTTTCTCGGGAACCAAACTTCCCCGGAGACGCAAGCTCATACTTTCAGCACTAAAGGCTAAGAAATGCCTTGAGAAGGGGGA